>QEPC01007748.1:2183466-2234903 GCA_003113815.1 Sphenodon punctatus | reverse complement strand
TGATAATGAAAATGACATTTTTGTTTTTGTTATTGTAATAACAAAAACAAAATAATTACCCCTAGCATGGAGCCTAAGTTGCAAGCGAGCACAATATGTGAGACTGTACAACGTCTTTACTGCTAAGATGGCATGGAAGTCAAGGCGGGAGCCTTAACTTACAATTTCCATGCTTGTGTTTTTTCCGTGTTTTTTGCACATGATTGAATTTGTAAGGGCCTTAACTTTGCTCCTAAACGGTACGTTTTTTGAGTATATAAATTCCCTGCTTTTTGAAAGGGGAATGTACAAAATGACATACGCACCTGCCCTTGCTTCCCAGCAGCCCATGACCCAAAGTGACACCCCCCGCCCCACCAAGTGGGAAATTCAAACTGAATTTTGAAGAGAGATGGAAAATGTGCCTCATTTGCTTTGTTTGGAAGACATGATGCTTGGCTTGGTTTTTTTAATTATTATTATTATTTTAAGTAGTCTCTTATATATCAGTTATTCACAGTACAATGCCCTTATTTAAAAGTGGAGTTGAAGGACTTAGTTATGTTTTACGAATTTGTTTGTAATGGGTAGCATAGACCTTTCTGTTGAGCTTTTAAATTATGTTGGACAAGTTAGTTAATAAATTTGTATTTGTGTGTGTAATAGGCAAAGCAGGCTCCTGGAACATCCATCTGAACATGCCTTTTAAAAAGTCTGATCTACAATAAAATATACTGCTTTCTTTACAAACAGCATTAATTTTCACCTTTTAGAAATGATACAAAAAAAACCAAACAGCATATCCTCCATGAACTAGTCCTTACTATAACCTCACTTACTTCATGCTTCATCGTAAGCGTAGGGAATTCTGGAAGAGAATCAACCAAAAATATTGTGTTCCCACCAAGAAAGAGGGTTGACCAACTCGCACAAAATAAACGGGAGGCAGAAACTCAAGGCCCAAGAGTAATTCCAGATGCGAAAGGCATGGCTCTTCCTGCCTTGGAAAGAGATCCCAGGAGTTTTCCTTTTTACTAGGGATGGACTTCAGTATTTACTTCTGCTTAGTAATCATCTAATGCCCACTGTGACATCTTTATTAACTTCTTTGCAAAAAAACTGCTCATATTCACCATGATTTGGGTGCTGCCATTTTACCTGCAGAGTCAGAGTTTGATGTTATGGAAGCTAAGTCTTGCCCTGTTTATTTGGATCAGTTTCAATCGGTATCATCCACCAATGCGGGGGAGGTGCTTGGGGAAGAGAAGGTTCAGAACCAGTTGTGAACTAGATCCTTGCCCATCCTGGCTGCTAACAGCACCTGGGAGATGCTGGGGCTGTTGCTGGCTGGAGTTGTCAACGTCTCCTTTCGGGAGGGTAGGTTGTCGGATGTTCTTAAACTGCAGTTGTCCGACCCATGTTTAAGAAGCCATATTTGGATGCTGACTCCAGCTCCAGACTCATCTCGATGCCATCTGATTCCTGGACCTGTTTCAGTCAGGCTTCTATCCAGGATATGGTACAGAGACTGCGCTTGTGGCCTTGGTCCATGATCTGCACTGGAAGATTGAGAAGGGGAATTCTACCCTGTTGATCCTGTTAGATCTTTCTGCAGCCTTTGATACAGTTGACTACAAGGTGTTTTTGACACGACTGCGGGACCTTGCGGGGGTGGGCAGGACAGCTCTTGAGGGGTTCTTTTCCTTCCTTTCAGGGAGGTCCCAGAGAATGGTGATGGGTGATTACTCGTCATCCTCTCATGTCCCACAAGGTACTATTCTGTCCCCACTCTTGTTCAACATGTATATCAGGCTACTGGACAAGGTCATTAGGAGGCTTGGGGTGAAGGGCCATCAGTATGTTATGTTGATGACACTCAACTCTACCTCTCTTTTTCATCTGACCAAGACTCTTCAGTCTCGGTGCTTACCTGATGCCTGGCTGCTGTTGGTGACTGGATGAGGATGAGTCAATAGAAGCTGAATCCAAACAAGTCTGAGGTGACTAGGACTCCCATTACTGATGGAGTCTGGTCCCCTCTGATCAGTCATGTTGGCAGCCATGGAGTGCTTCTGGAACCCTTGTTGCACCTTGATTATCATGTTGTGGCAGTGGCCAGGAACACTTTTCACCAACTCCATCTGGTGAGGAGGTTGCGGCTTTTTCCTTCCGATTTGGATCTGGCCACTGTCATCCATGCTTTCATCACCTCGAGGCTAGACTACTGCAATGTGCTCTACGTGGGCTGCCCTTGATGACTGTTCGGAAGCTGCAGCTGGTGCAAAATGGCTCACCTCCTTTCTAGTGCGAGCCACCACAAGCACATTACATCAGTGCTCCGAAGTCTGCACTGGCTTCCTATAGCTTTCCGGGCACAATTCAAGGTGCTGGTTTTGACCTTTAAAGCCTTAAATGGTCTGGGCCCAACATATTTGAGGGATTGCCTGTCCTTCCATGCTCCACTGCGGCCCCTGTGATCGGTCAGGAGTGCCTCCCTGTGGGCTCCATCTCTTAGTCTTATTACCTCCCTGTGGGTACCATCTGTTAGTCTTATCTGTTAGATGTGGGCTCACAGCGGGATGTTCTCAGTTGCTGCCCCAGTGTTATGGAACTTCAGTACTCCAAAGGTTTTCTTGAGCCCAAGCATGGGCACCTTCTGGAGGTGATGCAAGACCTTTCTTTTTGTTAAAGCATTTGGCGGGCAGGGATAGGGAGTGGGGGTTTTGGTGGGGGTTTGGGGCATGGGCATGAGGGGGTGCTTGGGGAGGGTTTTGTGGGGATTGTGGTGGGGTTTGGGAGGGGTGAGGGGAAAGGTTGGGGGTTGGTTTTATGCTGTTTTTATGTATTATATTTATCTGTTTTGTAAGCCGCCCTGAGCCATCTGGGAAGGGTGGGGTATAAATTTGTCATCCTCTCTGTCAAACTTCAGACAAATAGGATAAACAGTGCTCATTTTATAAGCTATAGAATATGAATCCATTGAACAGAAAGATGCAAGCAGGCCTTTACTATACAGCAGCTCCCAGGGCTGTGCAATAACTGATAGGCAGATGGTCTTCATAAATTCAGAGGCATCATTAAAATGAACATTATAATTTCACTTTACTCATTTTCAGGTGGAAAGGGATTAGGTTGAGACGGATTGAAGAATGACTGTTTATTCACCTTCAGAAAATGTAACGATTCTAATTATTTGTAACACAGAGAATATGCCCATTGTATAATTCAATTCAGTTTATTCTAGACGTGACCCTTGGTCATTGTCGACAAAATACAAAAACATGCGTACAAAAGAATGAAAAAACACCAACAGAACCACCTATTTAACTCAGTCATATTATCATTTCATTATTGCTACTTTTGTACCTACTCTTTAATCCTTCAAAAGCATTTGGTACTGCCGATATCTACTTCATTATTCCATTGGTGATAATACCAACTTTACTCTACAAATCATACCTATTTAATTTTGGTACTCGTTTACCCCTTAAATAACTTTGTTATACTATAAAACAAGATAAAAAAGTACCGGAATCTATTACGCTCATACTACCAAAGCTTTGTACTCGAGAAATTTCTTCCTCAAGTGCATTGCTTGTTCAAGGAACCACATCACACTGTGCGTTATCTCCGGATTAGAATCTAATAAAGCCATCTGCATCAAAAACATTTGTGTGGCTCCCTGGTATTTCCCTAAAGGGGACAGCATCAACTCTTCCCGGATTGAATCGTAGAGGCGACATTCAAACAAGACATGTTGGACAGATTCCACCGATATGGCATCAAAAGGACACAAACGGTCCTGGTACGGGATCTGGGCAAACCGCCCTTCCAAAACCCTTGTGGGAAGCGCATTTACCCTGGCCCGGAGGAATAGATATTTTCTCCTGAAGGATGCCTTTGATCCCAGGTAGTCAGCCTCCAATCCCATCTGGGGGGCCCATGAGAGAGAAGCTTTCATATGGCAGGGCTGTTGTATAATGATAAAACAATAGCTTTGCACCTTGGAGATATAAACACCTACCTTCTTAAATACTATGGGTTCCTCTTCCCAGACAGGATTAATGGCATTGCCCTGCGATGTCTTTGTCTTTAGTGCTTTTCGCCGGGTGTCCACAGGCAGACCAAACATGTCTACTTCTACGTAAGTTCCAACCTTTTTATCAGAAAGAAACTGACCAGAAATTATCTGGAAAATAAAACATGAGCATTTAGGAAGAGAGTAATTTCTGTCTGAAACTCAAGTAGTAGTATTCTAATTTGGGATGGTATAGCTTTATTCTAAGTAAACCCTCCAAAGGGAAAGCAAAACAGATTCTCTCTAATACTGTATATATTCAACAATATTATGGTTAAAAAAATATGGGGGCACTAGAACAGCACAGTGATGATGCATCACAGACCAATAGCAAAATAGCAAAATTCCTGGTTTCTTTCTTCAATAATGGAACAAACATTTGGTTTTGCGTTTGAACTTTTTGTTTTGGTCTTCCAGGATTTTTTGAAATCTAAAACACCTTTCTCTTCTGTGCTGGGGTGGATTCCTACCCCGAATGCACATTTCTTGCAAAAACTTGCAAGTTAGTGGCTCTCCAATTTTGCCCTTTTAGGACATTGTCAGCTATACACAGGTAGACAATATCCCCAAAGGAAAGGTGGTTACCATCAACCATTTTTTAATGTGGCCAATAAGGCCCTGGGGTAGAAACATACCCCAATTCATTTTACCATGGGGTAGTTCTATAACCTGGCCTGGAGTAGAAACCTACCCCATCACAATTCATGCTAGCTTACACATTCAAACAATTTAAGTGCCAAAGGACTGGGGTAGAAATCTATCCCATGACATGAAAAATATAATTTACTTCACGACAGAAAACAAGGGTAAAGTTTAACAACATAATTTAAGGCTGGTATAACACCTACAGTCCTTAATACAAACCCCAGAACGGATGGAAACAGAGAAAAGGTTACTGCAGTCACTTTAACTAGTCTACCAATTGACTTCTTTCTAACTGCTCCTTCATGGACTCTGCTACAACTCTAGATACAAATCAGCCATTACATGTCAGGAAACATTCAGCCACATTGATGGAAACTTAACTCTGTCAATGTGTGTGACTACTGTACATTATTTGTGCAAAAATAAAAGGTCTGTATTAATCTGTGTATATTGTGCACACAGGGCACGTGTGTAGTGGTATATGAGCGACACCACCATTTTTTCTGGTGCACAGGGCAATAGCAGCAGCTTACCCCCATCCCCAGCTGTTGATGATGGCCTCAGTCTTCCCTAAAATGGGCACAACCGCCCCCCCCCTCGCTGTATAATCAAGGGCCAGTAAACTTGGACCAGGAGGGCTTAGAGGAACGGGCCTCAGTGGTGACCAAGGGCTGGCAAACGTGGAAAAGGGGAGCTTGAAAGGATAGCCCTCATAGCAAAGAGGGGTTTGTAAAAAAGGATCAGGCCCAGTCACCATGGAACCCAGCAGAAAGTA
This sequence comes from Sphenodon punctatus, assembly GCA_003113815.1. Lineage (NCBI taxonomy): Eukaryota > Metazoa > Chordata > Lepidosauria > Sphenodontia > Sphenodontidae > Sphenodon > Sphenodon punctatus. Next base: position 2,229,426 of record QEPC01007748.1, on the reverse strand, counting down.
GGTCGCTCATGTGAAATACCAGCCTGAACCTGGGGGAAGAGAGGAAAAAGGAAAACGCCTAGAGTAAAGTATGGGGACATTAAGAGGCATTCTTCCTATTCAGTAGAGCACCGATGACTGGAACTTGGAGCAGCAACCACCCAAGAAATCCAGGTGTTCTCTCCCTCGTGCCTTTTGTGTCCCAGGGAGTTGATCGTTAAACCCTCGTCTCATCCTTAACTACCTTCCAGTCACTGTTGTTTACTCTTTCCCCCTGTGTCAAAAGTATCTTATGCATCTCCAATAGCCCTTTTTGTGATGGAAGTAGAAGTTCAGCCCATCATCAGCCCATTGTACACCCCACACGGCACAGCTTAGTCTCTCAAATCCTTTGTCCAGTACCCTATAACTGCTCCTGATTTTCCCCTCAACCTCTGAGAAATCTTGGAACGCAGATACGTGCAGTTCGCTCTGCACATGTCTGTGCTAAGGGGTCTCCCAGACTTCGGTCGGCCCCTCTCTTTTTCTTCCAACCCCCACCCGAACTGTGCTGGATCCCAGGCTGCTGATCCCTTGTGCAATCAGCTAGGAGAGGTAAACTACAGGTCCAGACTCTCTCTCTCTCTCTCTCCCTTGCTGTGCCTTCACCGGACCTCCCCCTCCCTCATTTTACTTTCACTTTCACTTTCCCCACTTTCCCTTTTTGTATCCCGTCAGCCAGACCAGGGCTGTGTTTCAGCATTAGGTTGTGTGTGTGTATGTGTACCGTATTTTTGCCTTTGTACTTCTGTTTTTATACAACAATAAACCTGTTTCAGTTTTATTGAACCTTTCTCTCTCTCTCTCCTTACAATTTGGAGAGGGTAACATAAACTGACTGTAGTGCATGTCATTCCTCAGATTGATCCCTGGGACACGTGGGGACCTCTAATTTGACTAATTCCCCTAAATTAAAGAAACACGACCCCCCCCAATAATCATGCATGGATTGAGGTCTCCCATTAACAGATTGGTGGAGGAATGTGGGCAATCACGTGGTAATTCACTCAGAACACGGGTGGAAAATCCACGGAGGCGCACGTAGCTACAGTCAGCCGAAACCCCGGAAACTCTATCTCTTTCCTATCTCCGTGCCCTCTTGCCCCTTCTCCTTTCCTCTTTGGACCTGTGGATTTAAGAGTTTGGGGAGTGAGTTGTTGGGAAAATATTGTGGGAGTGGGGTTGTTGTGATCTTGGGACTGTATAAAGCGGTCCAGGGATTGTTAGAGATTTGGATCTTGGGAGTGCTAGAGGCAGTCCAGGGATCTATGGAATTGTTGGTCCTGAACTTGTAGAGACAATTTTGGGCATTTAAGACTTGATATTGCTAGAGCTAGTCCAGGGGTCTGTGAAATGGTTGGTCTTGAACCTGTAGTGTCAGGTCTGAGGCATTTAGAGAGTTTGGTCTTGGGGTCTGCATTAGCAGCTCTGAGATTTGGAAGCCTTGAACCTGTAGTGTCAGGTTTGGGGCATTTTGAGAAGTTTTAATCTTGGGACTGTAAGGACAGTCTTGGGGTTGTGGATCTTGAACTGAGGTGTCAGTTTTGGGATCCTTAAAAAAGTATTGTTTTAGGGCTGTGTGGGCGATTTTGGGACTAGTAATCTTGGAGCTGAGGTTATAGTTCTGAGATTTTTAGAGAAATTAATCTCGAGGCTGTAAGAGAGTAAGACAGCTTTGGGATTTATAGTTTAGTGGATTCTGGGACTGTAAGAAAAAGACAGCTCTGGGATTGTGGTAGTGGGTTTTGGGGCAGTGAAAGGTAGGAGAGGGAAATACACACGGTTGGTTTACAGAATGGCAGCTAGCACGAGCGAGGTAGACACTATGCTCAGAAAGGAGGGAAGAGGGTCAAAATTAGAAAAGTGGGCAGCAAAAAATGGAAAGTGCCCATGGGAGCCCGGGTGTTTTAAGAGTGAGGACCCGGTGGTTTCAGTATGTGAAGCCTATGAGAGTTATTGCAAAAAGTTCAAGCCAAGAGGCACAAAAAAAGACATGTGCGCAGCATGGGCGCTGTGGTATGTGTGTTGTGATATGAAGGAAATGTTAAAGGAAATAAGACAGCAATATGAGAAGGAGGAAGAGAAAGTGAAGGGATTTGAGGCAAAATGTGCAGAATTAGAAAGAGACAAATGTAACTCGGTAGTAGAAAAATGGAATTTGACTGCTTTTCTAGGAAAGAGGGTAAAGGGGCGGTGGCTAGGGCTGAGAAAGCTGAAAAGGAGTCAGAGGGATTGCGGACTCAGAACAAGTCCGGTCAGCAGCACGCTTCCTGGCAGTTCAAAACAGAACCGCCAAGGCCGCAGTTAGCCATGAGACATGTGAAACAACAATTCGGAAACTACGGGGGGAGCTGGATCTGCACAAAGGCCTAGTGGCCGCCGTGCGGGTTGAAGATTTCCCAGAGGCAGAGACCAGTTCTTTGCCCGAGTGGAATCCCAAATTGCCCCCAGATGCCACCCCCGAGGCCCCTTACAACCCTTCATGGTAAACGCCGGAGCCCTTGGCCCCGATAGTGAGCTGGGATGTTGAGCGTATGGGGGGAAGAGGGGGTGTGACTCATGAGGAAGTGAGGGAAATGGTTTGGTGGCCCCCCACCCAGGCAAAAGCTGTAGCAGAGCAGTTGGGTCCGCTGAATCACAATACAGTAGTTTCATGAATTGCCAGGGTTTGGCAAATGTATCCCATGGCCGATGGGGTAGATTTGACACAGCTGGCCCGAGCTAGCACGTTCCTTGTGGATGCACAAGTTTTAGAAGCTGGATTCAGCATGGCTGATCTCCATGGTGCCAACTGTAGAGAATCAATGAAAGTGGTATTGAGGGTTATGCTTCCAGGGAAAAACCCCCACAGATTGTTCCTTTTAGAAACTCAAGCCCCTGGGGAACAGCCTGAGTCCTACATGGTAAGGAAAAAGCTTTTGGGATCCCTAGCAGAGGTTGTGGTACCTGTACAAAGGAATGGGAGTCTGGTGATGCAGTATGATAACCGGGAGTTCATAGAGGCGGTACATGCTGGGCTGGCCTGCCCAACTAGAATGGCATTAGGGAGGACAGATCTTGCACAGAACATCTGGGATGAGCTGTGTACAGGCATCCAACAAGTGGCTGGTTTTATGAGAGAGATGGGGGAAGGTAAGTGGCCCACTCGAGGGCAACGGATAGAACCAATACACACTGTTACTTCCATGGATAACAGTCCCCACTCCTCAGTTCCCTCAGGGCATGCCATGAACCCCACACCTATGTCCAGGGTCCTGTAGGGTTCCCCAGGAGCCCTCCTCCATGGCCAGGTCTCCAGGACAGGGCTTGGAGTGAGATGATGACACCAACCTATTTTGGGGAATGTACTTCACTCACCTCTCCATGTGGCTCCCACACTATGCCCTAACCAGCAGCAGTGTTCCCTGGCCCCGGCAAGCGTAATGTAGCCTGAGGTACCTCCTCCCACCCCCCCACCCCCGCATCTTGTGTGCTTGTTTGTTTTGTTAATGGTTTTTGAATGATAGAGATTATGTGAGTGATGCTATGTGGGCCAACTTGATTTGTGTGTGCTTGACTGTGGGATGTATGAGTTTAAACTGTGTGAGCGCATGTGCAGGTGTGATGGATGTTTTGTATGAGGTGTACGTGTGTGTAAGTCCCCATGCACACACATGGAGGGGCTCCCTGTGGGTGTGCCTGTGGGACTGCAGAGGTAGGTGTGTGTGTGTGTGCTTGAGCTTGAGGAGGGATGGGCAGAGTTGCTGATGCCCTGATGGTATGTATGGGATGGCAACTTGATATTGGCTGACATAAGCTTCCAATTTTTGATATGGTTGCTTGTGTGTCCATTGAGAAGCTGCAGCCATTTGTGACACGACGAGGGGGGGAGACAAACTCCCCTCACCCTTTCCTCTTTCAGCTATTTCCCTTCCCTTAAATCACCCCAGAGTCCATTCCCCACCCTAGCTCCATAGGGCAGTGAAGCAACCACTGTTCTTTGGGGAAAGGGGCCTCCTTGCCCCACCCCCTGTTTTGCTTCTCCCCTGGTTCTGCAGCCCTCACCTCCAGGCGAGCCCTTCCCCCCCCCCCCGAGTTTCTTTTTGTCTCAACAGAAAGCCAAAATGCAAGCAGCTGAACCAAAGGGTACAGCTTTGGAGCAATGAGCGAAACCTGTGGATCTCCAAGCGAGCCAGCCCCCAGAACCGGCTAGCTCTTCCACCCCCTCTCAGTAAATGGACTCTTGGCCTCAGAGAATCACTGGTATCCCAGATTTGCATGGCAGCCATGAATAGGAGGGGAAGATCCAGACGACCAAGAGAGCAGAAGTACCCCCACTTGACTCAACAGCCGGTCCCCGTTCCAAAGGACAAAAACTTCCCCTCGCCTCCTGTTTTGAAGCAGCCCTTCACCAGAAGTGCCCCCCCAAAAAACTTGGGAACTAGTGACTTTCTGAAAGTGACCCGCCGCCTGAAACTTTGTACATAGCGGTGAAAAAGTGACAAGCTTTTGCACTCCCAGCCAAAGGAACTCTTCGTCTTAAGTTGTTTCAGCCCTCGTTAACAGCTGAAACCTGTGGATTATTTTGCTGAATAGGATACACCTGAGTGGAATTGTCCCACTGAATGGAGCTCCTTGTTACAGGTACAAACTGGTAATTTGGCTCAGCACTTATGGCCATGGGGTATCAACGGGTGGTGGTGAATTATAATTTGGAAATTGGGACCTAAAACTAGAGAGAGATCCACCCTTTCAAGCATGCAGAATCTCTCAAGGAAATTCAAACCAGGGCCATAGGCTCACATGTACTTAATCTAGTTCAACCTGTGGCAATATATTTTATTTTTGTTGATTTTAATTGTTTAATTTGGATATTTGTATTGATTCTATGGAAAAGTTTTATTGTGTATAGTGATTTTTCCCCTAGGCACCTTTCCCACATGTAAATTCATTTCTCCCCTAGATGTTTTCCCCTTGTGTAGATTGTTTTAGTATTTGTGTGTATTTTGAAGTAACCCCGATCTGGACTATGTATCACCTTATTCCTGTTTCTTACTGCTCCTCCCCATTGGTTGTATAGTAGTTTTCCCCTTTTGTTGTTTAATTGCAAAACACTACTTTCCCCCAATCAGTAGGGGGCTCTTGCTGAACTGAGATCATGGTTTACCGGTGTCTTAGAAGCAGGTTCCACCCGACTGTATTAGTCATAGTATTTCGGGACCAGGCTGGTGTGTCGCATGTTGCGAGCGAATGTATTGGACTGGGCAGTCAGGGTTCGGAAGTGGCACCTCCTAGAGTGCTCCCTATAATTATGTGTGGGCCATTGTAATGGATTAAAAAGCCCACAACAGGGGGAATTGTTGATGATGGCCTCAGTCTTCCCTAATATGGGTACAACCCCCCCCCCGCGCTGTATAATCAAGGGCCAGTAAACTTGGACCAGGAGGGCTTAGGGGGACGGGCCTCAGTGGTGACCAAGGGCCGGCAAACGCGGAAAAGGGGAGCTTGAAAGGATAACCCCCATAGCAAAGAGGGGCTTGTAAAAAAGGATCGGGTCAGTCACCATGGAACCCAGCAGAAAGTAGGTCGCTCATGTGAAATACCAGCCTGAACCTGGGGGAAGAGAGTAAAAAGGAAAACACCTAGAGCAAAGTATGGGGCCATTAAGAGGCATTCTTCCTATTCAGTAAAGCACCGATGACTGGAACTTGGAGCAGCACCCCCCCCCAAGAAATCCAGGTGTTCTCTCCCTCGTGCCTTTTGTGTCCCAGGGAGTCGATCGTTAAGCCCTTGTCTCATCCTTAACTACCTTCCAGCCACTGTTGTTTACTCTTTCCCCCTGTGTCAAAAGTATCTTATGCATCTCCAATAGCCCTTTTTATGATGGAAGTAGAATTTTTGGTTCTTCCCCTCATCAGCCCATTGTACACCCCATACGGCACAGCTTAGTCTCTCAAATCCTTTGTCCAGTACCCTATAACTGCTCCTGATTTTCCCCTCAACCTCTGAGAAATCTTGGAAAGCAGATACGTGCAGTTCACTCTGCACGTGTCTGTGCTAAGGGGTCTCCCAGACTTCAGTCGGCCCCTCTCTTTTTCTTCCATCCCCCCCCCGAACTGCGCCAGATCCAGGGCTGCTGATTCCTTGTGCAGGAGAGGTAAACTACAGGTCCAGACTCTCTCTCTTCTTCTTCTGCTTCTTCTTCTTCTTCTTCTTCTTCTGCTTCTCCTTCTCCTCTCTCTCTCCCTTGCTGTGACTTCACCGGACCCCCCCCCATTTTACTTTCTCCGCAGCCGCTTATGTTTTCCCTTTTTGTATCCCGTCAGCCAGACCGGGGCTGTTTTTCAGCATTAGCTGGTGTGTGTATGTGTACCGTATTTTTTTGCCTTTGTACTTCTGTTTTTATACAACAATAAACCTGTTTCAGTTTTATTGAACCTTTCTCTCTCTCTCTCCTTACAATTTGGGGAGGGTAACATAAACTGACTGTAGCGCATGTTGTTCGTCAGATTGAGCCCTGGGACATGTGGGGACTTCTAATTTTACTAATTTGGCTAATTCCCCTAAATTAAAGAAACGAGTGGATATTGGGGTACCGACCCCCCCACCCAAAAATCACGTATGGATTGAGGTCTCCCGTTAACACAGCTTCCTTTCACCTGGTAGCTCTCCTCTGTCATAGAGTCACAAGGCTGGAAGGTACCTCAAGGGCCATCTAATCCAGCCCCTCTGCACCACTGCAGGACCTGTCACACCCCAACCATCTGCACAGAGACATCCCACCAATAGCTACAAGCAGAGACTGGGACCAACCAGAGCGCACCGATGCCTGAAATAACAGGCGATAATTTTAGGAAAAAAAGACCCAGATGTTCCAAACAGGTGATCCACACCTATGCAGGGGAAGGGGAAAAACCCTCCGAGTCAACTGCCAATCTGCCCAGAAGGAAAATTCCTTCCCAACCCCAAATATGGCAATCAGTTAGACCCTGGGCATGTGCGCAGGCCCCACCAGTCAGGCACCTGATATGCAATATGGTACCTAGGCTTCAGAATGCCCTAACAGTCCCACCTCCAGCTGCAGACAACTTTGATGCTACAGGAAGAAAGGGGGGGAAAACAACACTCCCAACATGTATTGCTTGGGGGGAGGGGGGGGGGATTACTTTGCCTGAGGCATCAAATAACATTAAAAACATTAATAACATTAAAAACTCCTCACAAGATCTTTGCCATCCATTTATCTGACTCTGTTTTGAAGCTATTCAAATTCTTTGCTCCCACAACTGCCCCTGGAAGCTTATTCCAGTAGTTCATCTGCTCCCACCACTAGCTACAAGTAGAGGCTGGGACTAACCAGAGCACACCGTGATGCTGCTGGCATTGCCAAGGCACCAACTGGGACAACAGCAAGGAAACGGAAGGCTTACTTAAAGAAAAATGTAACAGGGATGTGGATTATGGGGACTGGGAAATAGGTGTTGAAAAACAATAAAGGGGAAAACATCTGCTTCCTTAGAAAACGTCCATCCCTAGCACTTTATGAAGTGTTGGAGCAAGAGGGCTAAAGATGAATGCATTAAATGGTTACAAAAATTACTGCACAGTCCATGTCAAATTGTTTCTGTCTCGTAACATCATACACAGAAAGCCCAGTGTTTTGTTTGTATGAGATAATCTGGCTTTTTGTCTCTTGCTGCTGTGGCTCCCAAGATACAAAGCATTCTTTCCTTGATTTGAACGGAACCTTTGACACAAACCTAAGCATAGGCCCTTTTTACATGGACGGAGGTGGGTGGGGGGATGGGTGTTTAGCTGAGGTGGGTGGAGGTGTGTGTCAGTTTACATTAACACACACACCTCCACCCACGAAGCCTCCTCCGGTTTTCCGGAATATCAGGTGCACACCCCCCCCCCCCAGATCCCGCTTGGTGTTCACACGGGCGAACACCAAGCAGACACCCATCCTCCCACCCACTGCCGGCCATATATACGGACACTCCCCCCCGGCACACCCGCCTGAACACTAAGCAGGATGTGTGTGTGTCTGTGTAAAAACGGCCATAGTGGCACTACATTGCAGCTAGGATAAACACAGACGGGTTTAGATGAATTCCCTGAACAGCCAGGATCAGAGCGCAGCTTCACCAAAGATCATCCCAGCTGTCCCACACTCAGTTGTGAGTCCTCATGCATACCACGCAGATAACAACAGGTGCCTGCAAAATTATGTTGAATATGAGGTTCTTCTTAGTGAAGTAACCAGGATATTTTCAAGGTTGGCAACAAAGAAAAGTCTATAATTTTAATTTTATAAAATAGAACAGCTCATAAAAATACATCCCTTTAAAAATAATTATATAACGTTAACCTTGTGTAATTAATAAAACATTACATCAGCTTTTAAAAAATAAAAACCAAGATACTTATAATACATTTTTTCCCGTAAGTTTGATCATCTGTTTGTTAGAAATTTGACTTTAGAAACCAAATGTGAACCAGTAGAAATTTATCTTCTTTTCTTGCCTTAGAAGATAGTTTGGTCATTTTTCCAGCCTCTTGACAAAACAGAAATATGTCCAAGTTTTAGGAATGAAAAGAAGAGAGCTCAGCAACTGTCTACATACCTTTACAGATAAAGTGTTGGCTACTATTCCATCCACAATGCTTTCAGTAAATGGGTCAAAATGTTTGTCTGGTCTTCTCATAAACTCTGGCTTTAGTCTGTACCCACTTTTCCCATTGTATTCATACATCCCCAGATTTATTTGCATAGATAGATCTAGGCAATAAAAAGACAGAAAAAATAATTTCTGTGCATATTTTGAAGGCATGAATGCAACAAAGAATATGTTGCTTTTATTTCATAAATATTACACAGACAAGTATTTGTTACACTGCCAAATTCAACTACAATCATTGCTTCTTTCCATAAAGGGAAGAAAGGGAAATTTCCTTACCTGTGAATTTCTGTGAGAGGAAAATGGTGAATTGGATGGGAAAGGGAGGGCCACAGCCCCCCTGTGTGAAGGGGGGGGCATGGGTCTATGGGAATAGAGTGGGAGCAAGTGCCATGGCCCCCTAGTAAGAGGGGGTTTGGGCACTGGGAAAGAGGGGGGGAGGGGAGAAGTGTCATGGTTCCCTGGTGAGGGTGTGTGTGCATGCAGGCATGGGGATGGACGGTGGGTGTTTCTCTGCCTGCCATTTTTGCTGCACCACCTCTGGGGATGCTGGGCTCAGGAGACCCTCTCTGGCTACCCGACTCCTGGGGTCCTTGTGGGCCATTTGGGGGGCAGTACCTAGGAATTATATGCCGGAGGGGGAAGCCTGTGTGGAGGAGGTTGGGAGGAGGGCAGCTATTGGATTCGTGTTGGCCATGGGGAGGTATGGCGGGGGTGGGGAGGAGAGAGTATCTGGAATTTCGGGAGAGACACCTGGTTTCTGTCCTTGTGTCCCACTTCCCCTTTCAAGAAATTTGGGGGTGAAGGCTGGTAGGGCCTCTGATCTGACTGATCTGACACTAATGCTGCTTAATGTGAGGTTGGTGGCTAATAAAATATCAGCCATCTGTGATCTTATTCAGGATGAGGCCACCAACCTCATCTCCATTACAGAGACCTGGCTGGTTGAAGCATCTGGGCCAATTTTGTCCCTGATGGAGCCAGCTGGGTACTCAGTGCAGCATCGGTCTTGGATCGGAGGCTGGGCGGCAGAATAGCTGTGATCTTTTGAAGGTATCTGGTGCCTGACTTGTCCAATATGGAGTGTGTCCACCTCATGTTGGATTTGGCTGGGAATAGACTAGGGATTCTGCTGGTGTACTGAACACCCCGCTGTACGGTTGACTCCCTGATTGCTCTAGCCAAGCTGGTCTAGGAGGTGGTGTTTGAATCTCCCAGACTTATTATTTTGGGGGATTTCAACATGCAAGCTGAGGCCAGCCTTACAGGGGCAGAGCAGGAGTACATGGGTGCCATGAGAACCTTGGGCCTCTCCCAGATAGGATCTGGCCCAACACATGAGGTGGGACACATGTTGGATTTGATGTTTTGCACCATCCTGGAAACAGGGGTTCCTATTATCGGGGGTGCTGTTATGATACCATTTTCATGGTCGGATCATTACCTTCTGAAGGCACAGATCTCCACCCTTTTATTCCCTTGTTGGGGCGGTGGACCCATTAGGATGGTCTGCCCTCGGAGACTTATGGATCCAACTGGCTTACAGAACTCTCTGGTGGGTTTACCTACCAACCTTGATGACTACTCTGTCAATGACCTGGTCGTTTTATGAAATGACATCTGACCATGGCCATCAACATGGTCATACCCATTTGTCCACTCCCACTGCTGTAGCAGCACAGGTCCCCCTGGTATACGGAGGACCAGAGGCGGCAGAACTGGGAGGGTAGTCGGTTACAGCGCAGGTGGTGCTTGACTCGTGCTGAAGCCAAGTGCAGCATAGATAGTTTTTAAAGGACTGTCATGTCTGTGATAGCGGTGAACAAAGCTTTCTTCTCCGCTATCATAGAATCTGTGAAGTCTTATCAAGTGGAACTGTACCGGGTGGTGAGGGGCCTGGTTAATCTGTCCTGCCTCCACCCAGAAATTGAGTAATCTAATGTTTGCTGTGACATTTTCATTAATTACTTTGCAGACAAAACTGCTTGTATTCACCACGACTTGAATTTTACCTGAAGAGTCAAATTTTGAGGTTTAGAAGCTCAATCCTGTCCTATTTATTTGGATCAGTTTCAATCGGTATCACCCACCGATGCAGGGGAGGTGCTTATGGCAGTGACGGCAGCCAGTTGTGAACTGGATCTTTGCCCGTTCTGGTTCGTGAAAACCAACTGGGAGGCACTAGGGCTGTTATTGGCTGGGGTTGTCAATGTGTCCCTTCAGGAGGGTAGGGTGTGGGACATTCTTTAAACTGTGGTTGTCTGGCTCCTGCTTAAGAAACCATCTTTGGATGCTGACTCCTTGGCCAGCTATCAGCCTGTCTCCAGCCTTCCCTTTTTAGGGAAGGTTATTGAATGGGTGATTGCCCAACATCTCCAGGCTCATCTTGATGTTATCTGATTCCTAGACAAATTTCAGTTGGGCTTCCATTCTGGGTATGGTATGGAGACTGTGGTTTTGGCCTTGGTCGATGACCTGAACCTGAAGATTGAGGAGGGGAATTCTACCCTGTTGATTGTTAGATCTTTCTGCAGCTTTTGATACAGTTGACCACAAGGTGTTGACATGACTGCAGGGGTGCAGTTGACCATTCTTGGGTGGTGTCAGGGATGTCCCAGAGAGTGGTGAGGAGCGATTACTCGTCGTCCTCTTGGGACCTCCCCTTTGGTGTTCTGCAGGGTTCTATTCTGTCCCCCCTCTTGTTCAATGTGTATATGAGGCCACTGGATGAGGTTATTTGGAGATTTGTGGTGAAGTGCCATCAGTACGTTGATGACACTCAGCTCTACCTCCCTTTTTCATCCAACCCAGGCCCTGCAGTCTCGGTGCTTACCCGATGCCTGGTTGCTGTTGGGGACTGGATGAGGATGAGCTGACTGAAGCTGAATCCAGACAAAACTGAGCCTTGTGACCTGGAGGGGATTGGGACTCCTGTTATTGATGGAGTTCAGCCCCCTTTGGTCACTCAGGTTCGCAATCTCGGAGTGCTCTTGGATACATCACTGCACCTGATTGTCAGGTGGCGGCAGTGGCCAGGAGAGCTTTTCACCAACTTCATATGGTGAGGAAGCTGTTGGCTTTTCTTTCTCATTCAGATCTGGCCACTGTCATCCATCCGTGCTTCCATCACCTCAAGGCTAGATTACTGCAAAGCGCTCTATGTGGGGCTCTCCTTGATGACTGTTTGGAAGCTGTAGCCAGTGAAGAATGCGAAAGATCGCCTCCTTTCGGGGGTGAGGCACTGGAGGCACATTATGCTGGTGCTCCGAAGTCTGCACTGGCTGCCTATAACTTTCCGGGCACAATTCAAGGTGCTGGTTTTGACCTTTAAAGCCCTAAATGGTCTGGGCCCCACATATCTGAGAGACTGTCAGTCCTTCCATGCCCTGCTGTGGCCCCTGTAATCGTCTGGGAGTGCCTCCTTGTGGGTGCCATCTGCTGGTCTTTTTTGTATGCTGGGGGCATGCAGGGGGACGTTTTCAGTGGCTGCCCCAATGCTATGGAACTTCCTTTTTCCAGAGGTTTGTCTGAGCCTGGGAGTCTTCTGGAGGTGGTGTAAGGCCTTTCTTTTTGTTAAGGCATTTGGCAGGCAGGGAATGGGGGCTTGGGGGGGTTGAGGTAAGAGGTGTGAGGGGGTGGCTGGGGAGGGCTTTGTGGGGTTGGTGGTGGGGTTGGGGAGGGGTGAGGAGAAATGTTGGGGGTTTGGTGTTTTTTTGCTGTTTTTATGTATGACATATCTGTTCGGTAAGCCGCCCTGAGCCTTTTGGAAAGGGCAGGATAGAAATTTAGACAAAAAAACCAACGAATGAATGAATAAATAAATAAACCATTTCATTGTTTCAAGGAGTTGAGAAAGCTAAAGTTTTCAAATAGCTCTAGGGTTCTCTTTTCAAAGGGAAGGCTATCAAGATAGTTTATGCTATTATAGTTCCTGTAGGCATTTCAGGACTTTTCTTTTATCCTCCCTGAAAACCAGTATGGGCTGCTTCAATCAATAAATGACAGTTTCAAATGTTGCAGTGGAGCTGGTGTGGATTCATTTTTCTAATGGCAAGAAATCACAAGGGGTAGAACTATGGAATGTAAATGTGAGTCTCCAAGTGACATCCTGCAAAACACAGGAGATCCTACACTTTAAAATGATTGCACAAGATCATAAACCGAACATTAACATTGAAATGATCTAAGTTTGAAATAGACTTTAGTCTCGTGGGTGAGAGATACGTCAGAATGTTGTAACAATCCCCACCTATGCTCATTTTAACACCACTCCAAACAGCTGACTAAAACAGGCATTTGTGAGGACAGTTTTTGTGTTTTGTTTTCATTATTTAAATTAAATTTTGTTTTTAGAAATATCAAAATTTCCTTTTCGTTTTTGATTTCTATTGGTTTCAATGGAAAACACATTTTTGGCTGTAACTTTTTGTTTTTCACTGTATTTGGATGAAACTTGGGGAGATTTGCACCTCAAATGGAAGGCACTAGGTGTACCAAATTCCAGAAAGATTGGATAAAGGAATCTGATTTTATAAGCAGTTGAATTATACTATTTTGCAAAACTCTGCATATACATTCCTGGCTGTAACATATTTGCCTCCCACCTAATGTGGATGAAACATGGCAGGTTTATACCCCTCCCCATGTTTACTATCTATGCCAATTCTCAGGAGGATTGAGAAATGGTCCTGGTAGTATAAGCAATTAATTTATAAATGTATGTCTGACTGTAACATCTTTGTAGTCCAACCAGTGTACGTGAAATTTGGCTGGGCTGTATCTCACACTGTCAGGATCATCTATGCCAAATATCAGAAAGATGTGATAAAGGGTTCCAATTTTATAAGCCTGCACAGCATATGTAGAGAATGAACCTATGCCAGGGATTCTCTTACGTGTCACTGTGGTATGAGATCGGTTTGTGATGCCAATTGTCCAGCAGAAATGTCAATCAAATATCCTCATTCTGTGCTGTGACCACCCCAACATCTCTCCCCCACTTGTTACTGGGAAGTCAGAAGCACCTGTTTAGGAAAGAGTCAATAGAGATTGTTGCTGTAGGATGTGATTGTGATTATAATTGGCCATCCTGGATGTATAAACCATGTCTCCTGATTTCTGGGATGCTATCCGCAAAGTCCCAGTTATGTCCCTTCTATGCCTGCCTTGAAGCCACTACTGATCGGTCCTGTAAAGTTGGAAGCATTGGCCAGTGAATGTGTCTGTCAGTCTGTTGGGTTGCTCCCCATACTCCCTCCTACAGCCTCCCTCCCCCTGCCATGCCAGGAGCCTGCTTCTGACTGGCACTGCATGTGCTGCTATTTATCTGAATAATGGTCTTCAAGGGGACGTAATTGCTTATAAAATTGGGTCCCTTTATCAAATTGTCCTGTAGTTTGGCAGAGATGACAGGGAAGGTCTATGATAAATGTCTGCTGTATTTCTTGTAAACAGGATGGAATATAAAAATATTACAGCCAGAAATGTATTTTCAAGTTAATGTCTTGTAACATCAGGACATGTTATCCAAACTTTCTGAAACTGGCATGATTGGTACACTAGTGGAGGGACATAAACATCCCAGGTTTCATGCAAATTGGATGGAAGATAAAAAAGTTGTAGCCAGGAATGTGCATGGAGCTTTTCTTAAAATCACAACGTTCAATTGCTTCTAAAATCGGTTCCCATTATCCACTCTTTTTGAAATTCGGTACTTATAGTGTCCTCCATTGGAGGTACAATATCCCCAAGCTTCATCAGAATTGAATAAGACACAAAAAAGATATAGCCAGAAATGTCTTTTTCAGTGTTTTCCCATTACTTTTAAAAAATAATAATTTGTTTTTGGTTTTTTTATTATAATTTGTTGTTTTCGTTATTACAATAACGAAAATGAAAAATGAAATTTTTGTTTTCATTATCATAATAACGAAAATGAAATGAACACCCCTAGAGGACAGGCATGAACGTAAGTGAATAGTTTGCTATTTGGGCATGTACACGTAGATTTGAATAGGTATAGCTGTGGCTACAGTTTTTTGAGGACAGAATATGTCCATAGGGTCCTCCTTTAAAATTGAACTATTTTTCAATCCTAAACTATGGTTCAGGATTTAGAAGAGTGTGGCCTTTAAGTGTAATTGAAATATAAATGAATAATAATTGTTTCTTGAGGAAGAAGTACCTTTATCTAAATTATGAGTCCGTTTTATTGTATTGACAGGTGGGCATCAACCACTCAAGTATTACTTTAAGTATGAGTTTCTGAAATATTTTCTAATGCACTGGAAATGATACTGATCTCAGATAATGCAGGACAGCAATTTAGTAAATTATGATTATTGGCTAAGCAAAGCAAGGCCCCACATTCAACCTGATAGCGTTCCGTGTTTCTCTGTAACACAATAATTTCTGAAACCTACATCCAATCAAATTTCAGGGAATGTTATAGGCACCAATGGGCAGAACCTCGGTGGTCTGGGTGAAAACTGGATACACAGAACTAGCTTTTCTGGATAATCAGCTGAAAATGGGGTGACAGACCCCCATTATACCTCTCAAGTGCCCCAGATTATGTTGATATGACAGGGTTTTAGTTATATACCCAGTAGTCCCTGAAAACTGCTACAAAATCCTAAATAAGGAAGAGGGGAGGAAAGAGAATAATTTCTAACCATCACTGGGGACAATTAATTGAATTTTCCAGTCTGAAGGAGCCAAACCAAGCAAACATACTTTCCCAGGGAAGTTCACAGCAGTCAATCCCATACTTCAATCAAGGGATTTTCTATTGTCCTTTGTGACTCTCATTAATGGCCCCTTATGGCTCACCTCCTTACAGGATCTTCCCACATGTTAAAGAAAACTGCCAATGTTTGGAATAAAAAAAACTCCATTTGAGAACATTAGTGTGGGGCATTTCTCTTCTATGCATTTAAATAATAATCATCAGCAACTCCAGCCCCCTCTGGCACTTTATCCTGTCTCACTTATTTCACATAGGGCTGGGGTAGGGCTGCACTGAATAGATAATCCAAGTACTTACTATTATTATTATTATTATTATTATTATTATTATTATTGCACAAGCAATGTACTTGTGAGGATTTTCGAGGTTCCGAGTACCACTACCGAGTCCTTGGCTGTCACTCGGACCTTTTCTCAAGGACTTGGACATCGGAACCCGGACCCTCTGAGAATACTTGGAAATTCTAAGAGCAGGGGATGAGGAGGGGGCCAGAAGCTAGAGGGAGCCAAGGGTAGAGGTAGAGGGAATGGGCCAGGGAAGAGTGGGTGTGGGCCTAATGGGCTGAGAGGATAGAGTACCCTCCGGAGGGACTCAAGCAACGCATGGTGTCCTCTGGACTGGGTAAGTTTGAAGAAGAACTCTGGGCATGCTCAGAAGGGTTGAATGGACTCTTCTGAGCATGCTCAGACCTTTCCAAGATGGCGCCCACAGGGTGGTGATGCTGCCAGTGCCATCTTGGGAAGGTCTGAGCATGCTCAGAAGGAGTCATTTGGCTCTTCTGAGCATGCCCAGGTTTTTTTCTTTGTTCTCCCAAATGTACCCAGTTCAGAGGAAGCCACACATCTCTGGAGTCCCTCTGGAGGGTGCGTACTTTATCCCTCGGCCCCCATTTCCTTAGCACCTCACCCCTGAGCCCCCATCCCCTCTTCCCTGGCTCCCATTGGCTTATTTTCTCCCTTGTCAGTGGGGGCTAGAGAAGGGGGAGCAGGGGCCTAATGCCAATCTCCAGTCCCCTTCCCTGTACTTCGTTAGGGACTTTCCAAGTTCCAACGTTTCGGGGGCCATTCCTCGAAACTTCAGAACTCAGAAAACCAGTTGAGTACCGTGAAAATTGGGGTTTTCTGGGGAAAACTGAGGACCAAGTTTCAGCACTAGGCTGGGGAAAGAGAAACATGTGGGGAGGCACCTTGGAAAATTACCATGAGATGTTCCCCAGGGGCAGAAAATCATCCCAGATGTGTTCTGGACGGGGGAGAAAAGTGCCTCTTAGAAAGAGGCTGTGCTCATTTCTCACTCGTGACCTGATTAGCAGATCAAGTGTTCAAATCTGGTCCTTGTATTGGGCTAATGATGTGGTTTCTTTAATTAACTTTCCTTTTTTAAAACAACCACCAGCAAATTCAGACTAGCGTCAGTTAGGTAATGGACTATTGCCTAACACTTGGCTGGGAGAGAATTGACACAGCACCTCATCTATCAGATAATCCACACAAGAGGAGAAATATCTGGAATACGGTAAAAGTCTGATTGTCAGAAAGAGAGCTGTGGACCCTGTAAAGCTCACTTGCAAACGGGGAGAAAGGTCAAGCAGTTGGGGGAAGTGCTGTGTAGAGTTTGGAATAAAGATTGGCAAGACAAGGGTTCAAGTATGACTTATGAGAAATGCTACTGAATAGATATGTGTGTCCTTTAACTTTTTAAGACTGTCTTTTTCTTAATAGTTTTTTTTCCCAGCACAGCCTTTCAGTTAGGCAATGGATTACTCTGAATTTGCATATTATATACATGAATTGTACATGCAAACTTATGCAGATTATATCCAACTTTGGGGAGTTGGTTATATCCAGCTTTTGAGAGTTGCTGACCCCCATTTCAGAGTCTAGGTGTTGAAAGTATGGCTCCCATGCTTCTGCAGCAGCTCTGAAAGGGTTAACAGAGAAAACAGCTGCTATCTCAGCTCCCGCCCCACTGGCTATCACTTAGGGTGAAAACAGATGTAAGAGTAGCCCATGCCGTCTACGTTGGCTTGTGTTGGCCTGGGTGTCACCTGCAAATTTGTTCCATCTCCACTAGACGTTGGCCTGCGTATGCCCCAGGGTGGGCAGCTGGCTGCTATGGGATGCATCTGGCCAATGCCTGCCCACCTGGGCTAATGTGGGCAATGGGGGCCTGCACATCTGTTTTGTGCCTGAGCCCCGCCACAAAGCGAGGTTGGTGGATTTGGGCCCCAGCGCTCACCTGGCCCCACCAAACAGCTGATGGGGAGGCCTGGAGGAGCACGTTCACCCGACGCCACTGAACAGCTGATCGGATGGGCATGGAGGAGCAAGCTCAACCGCCCCAGCCGGACAGCTGATCTGGGGTACCTGGAGGAACATGCTCACCCCGCCTCACTAAACAACTGATTGGGTGGGCCTGGAGAAGCACGCTCAACTGCCCTAGCTGAACAGCTGTTTAGGGGGATGTGGAAGAGCGTACTTACCTGGCCTTGCTGAACAGTTGATTGGGTGGGCCCAGGGTAGTGCGCTTAACCGGTCCTGCCAAACAGCTGATTGGGGGGAGGGTCTCCAAGAGCTGATAAGAGAGCCCGGAGGCCCCCCTGCTCAGCTGTTCAGTGGTGCTGGGATAAGTGCGCTCCTCCAGGCCTGCACAATCAGCTGTTCAATGGGTCAGGGTGAGTACACTCCTCCTGCCCCCCCATATCAGGTGTTTGGTGAACTCACAGGCCTGCCAAACAACTTCTGATTGATTGATTGATTGATTGATTGAATTTCTATGCTGCCCTTCCCACGTGGTTCAGGGCGGCTCACAATCCACAAACAAAAACAAAAACAATTAAAAACATTAACAGTCATATAATAAAAACACCCCTCATGCCCTCATACTCCCCCGTAACCCCACCCCAAACCACAAACAAACTACACTTATCCCTGCCTACCAAAGCTTTCCTAATTAAAAAGGTATGCACCGCCTCCAGAATATAGCCAGGACATGCTCAAGTGAACGTCCTGGGGTAGGGAGTTCTACAACATGGGGGCAGCAATCAAGAACACTCTTCCACGTGCCCCCTGCCCCACAGACAAGGGTAGAAGACTGAATGAGCAGGAGGGGCTGCAAAGGGACATGGCGGGCTTTCAAATATATGGCACCCAGACTGTTTAGGGCTTTAAAGGTCAAAAGCAGCACCTTGAATTGTGGCCAGAAAGTTATAGGCAGTCAGTGCAGACTTTGGAGCACAGGTCTAATGTGCTCCCAGCGACTTCTCCCCAAAGGGAGCTGAGCTGCTGCATTCTGCACCAGCTGTGGCTTCCGAACAGTCTTCAAGGGCAGCCCCATGTATAGCGCATTGCAGCAATCTAGCCTCGAGGTGATGAAAGCATGGATGACAGTGGCCAGATCTGAATCAGAAAGAAAACCCCACAGTCTCCTCACCAGAGGTAGTTGGTGAAAAGTGCTCCTGGCCACCACCTGACAATCCCGGTGCAGCAATATATCCAAGAGCACTCTGAGGCTGCAAAACTGAGTGACCTGAGGAGGCTGGACCTCATCAATGACAGGCATCCCAATCCACTCCAAATCACAAGACCGACCAACCATCATCACTTCAGTCTTGTCAGAATTCAATTGGCTCACCCTCATCCAGTCCCCAACAGCATCCAAGTATCGGGTAAGCACCGAGACTGTGGGACCTGGGTTAGATGAAAAAGAGATGTAGATTTGAGTGTCATCAGCAATTGATGACACCTCTCCTCAAACCTCCAAATGACCTCACCCAGAGGCCTCAGATACACACTGAACAAGAGGGGGACAGAATAGTACCCTGCAGGACACCACAGGGAAGGTCCCGAGGAGACAACAAGCAATGGTCCATCACCACCTCCTGGGATCTCCCTGATAAGAAAGAGCGGAACCACTCAGGAGTGGTCCCACGCACCCTCACCTTGTTTTGCAGTTGTACCAACAACACCTCATGATCTGTATCATAGGCCACAGAAAGTCCTAATAAGATCAACAAGGTAGAATTCCCCTTGTCCATCTCCAAGCGCAGGTCATCGACCAAAGCCACAAGTGCCGTCTCCGTGCCATATCCAGGACAAAAACCTGACTGAAACGGGTCCAGGAATCCAACAGCATCGAGATGTGCCCAGAGCTGCCGGGCAACCACCCGTCCAATAACCTTCCCTAAAACAGGAAGGTTAGAGACAGGCCGATAAGTGGCCAGTGTATCAGCGTTCACAGATGGTTTCTTAAGCAGGGGGCGGACCACCGTGGTTTTAAGGGTGTCCGACACTCTCCTCTTCTGAAGGGAGGGGTTGACAATCCCTGCCAACAAGAGCTGCAACGTCTCCTGGCTGGCTTTCACTAGCCAGGACGGGCAAGGATCTAATTCACAACTGGTGGCCCTCATCACCCCAAGCACCTCCCTTTCATCAGTGGGCGATACCAATCGAAACTGATCCAAATAAACAGGACTAGACTGAGCTTCCATAACCGCAAACTCTGACTGTGCAGTTAAAATGGTAGCACCCAAGTTGTGGTGAATACAATCAATTTTGTCTGCAAAGTAATTATTAAAAATGTCACAGCAGGCAACAGATGATTCAATTTCCTGATGGAGACAGGCTGACTTAACCAGGCCCCCCACCACCTGGAACAGCTCCACTGGACGAGACTTTACAAGTGCTATAATAGCAGAGAAGAAAGCTTTCTTTTCCGCCATCACAGCCATGCCATAGTCCTTCAAAATCGATCTACGCTGCAATCGGTCGGCTTCAGCACGAGTTGAGCACCACCTGCGCTGTAACCGCCTATCTTCCTGCTGCAGCCACCTCAGATCCTCAGTAAACCAAGGGGACTTATGCTGATGAAGCCATGGCAGCAGACACCTGGGTATAACTGTAAATGGCTATGGTCAAGATGTCATTCCACAAAGCAACCAGGTCATCAACAGAGCAGCTGTCAAGGTCAGTGGGTATATCCCCCAGAGAATTCTGAAAACAAGTTAGATCTGTCAGTCTCCAGGGTTGGACCAACCTGACTGGTCCACCACCCTGCCTAGGGGGGCGGTGGCCAGGAAGGGGATCCCGAGTCCAGCATCTCCAGAGGCAGGCAAATAAAGCTCTCCCTTCTCCCTCTCTGACAAATACCTCATATCCCACCCTCCTCCCCTGTGCCTGATCCCCACTCTCACTGAGGGGTCATGGCACTCCCTCCTCCCAGACCCAACCGTCCTCCCCCACCCTCCATCACTGTTCATGCACCCCCACGCTCACCAAAGGGCTATGCCACTTCCTCTCACCCTTCTTCCCCAGTGCCCAAACCCCCCATCTCACCAGGGGGCCAAGGCACTCCCTTCCACCCTCTTCCCACAGGCCCAGGTGTTCCAGGAGGGTGGGGGTGAGGCAGGCCCAGGTGTTCCAGCAGCAGCTACAGTTCCCTCTCCCCCCCCCAGCAACACATCTTCTTCCCCCTTGCTCCTGGGGGCTCCCCCATCAGCTTTTGGGTGTGCTTAGCTGTTCAGAGGGAGCCCCCAGGAGTACCCCATATCAGCTGTTTGGTGCACTCACCGGCCTAGGGGAGGCGGTGGCCGGGAAGGGGGTTCTGAGTCCAGCATCTCCAGAGGCAGGCAAATAAAGCTCTTCCTTCTCCCTCTCTGACAACTACCTCATATCCCACCCTCCTCCCCTGTGCCTGATCCCCACTCTCACTGGGGGTCCATGGCACTCCCTCCTCCCACAAGCCCATATACCCCCTTCACACAGGGGGGTTGTGGCCCTTCCTTTCCCGCCCAATTCACCATTCCCCCCTCACACCGCGCCTCCTAACCACTCCCAACTCCACCCCTGCCCATACCCCCCTTGCCTCCCCACATCCCACGACCTAAAAACAATTTAAAATAATTGTAGAAAAACATCACAACACCCCCTTCCACCCTCTACTCCCAAACATCCCTGCAAACGGCCCCACTAATGGCTGCCACCTTTGGCATCTGCCTTAGGCTGCTGCTGCCCACAGAAGGCAGAGCTTTATGGGTTCCTGGAGGGTGGGGGTGGGACAGGCCCAGGTTCCAGCAGCAGCTACAGTCCTTCCCCCCCCCCAGTAACAGACCTTCTTCCCCGTTGCTCCTGAGGGCTCCCCCATTAGCTTTTTGGTGTGCTCAGCTGTTCGGAGGGAGCCCCCAGGAGGGCCCCATATCAGCTGTTTGGTGCACTCACCGGCCCACGAGACAGCTGATGAGAGGCGCTCCTGGGGCTCCCCCCATCAGCTGCTTGTTGGGCAGGCGAATGTACCAAACAGCTGATTGGTGGCTCAGGAGTGCTCCCTGATCAGCTGTTTGGCGACAGCTCTTCCCGCCCAATCCTGCTAAGCAGCATTGGCCTGGAAGTCCTGTCTCATGTGAACAGCTCTTCAGGCCAATCCAGGGCATGGAGGGATCTATGACTGCCCCTACACCCGGGTTACCTTGGGAGGCATGTATGAACAGCCCACCCTGCCAACCTGAGGAGTGGCGGCTGCAGTGGTTCATCCCGGGGGAGGCCAAAGAGACACCTCACCTCCATCACGTCTGTTTTCACCCATAGTCACAGACATAGGAGCCTAGAAGGTATATCTTTGTTTCTCCAAATTAACTCAGTTGTTTATGTAGTTGGAGAATGAGGAAGTCGTATCAGTCATGAGCTCACTAGGTGGCCTTGATCATTCTCAGTCCCCCATCTGCAAAATTGGAACAATAATGACTAGCCTTACAGGACTGTTGTGTGGGTGGGCTGGATAACAATTATAGAGGACATCAAATATTGAAAGAACAATAAAAATAATTAAAACTGCTGTCTTCAGCCCTTTCCCTGTTTGGTGGGAGGAACCATAGCTGTGGGGAAAGTAGGTACAATAGCCCTTTTCACATTTCACTTCATTCTTGATATTATTCTTACTCAGCATCTCTTGTTGAGCAAAAGCTAAGGAAGGTAGAAGGCAGTACTTACCTACAGTCTGGAAATTAAGAGCCACCATTTGACACCCCGCATTCCAGAAAACCTGAGGCATGTAATTTGAGGAATCCACACGTGTCCCTTTTGGATAAATGCGACTAAGCTGCATTTTGTTATATCTAGATGGTGAGTTGTTAAGGTAAGGTACATTAGCAAAGTTACATTGGTTCAATCCTAAACAGCAATTCACTAAATTAGGTTGCTTTTGAGGAGTCTCCAGGGTGATTGCTTCTCACTATTGCTGTGTATTGATTTAGAAGACAATATACCTGAGCACTTGAATCTGTATAAAATCTAGTGTGCACCTTCAATAAACTGTTCTCACAGAGGCCCTCTCTTCTTGGAGGCCTCTCTTCAAGGCCTTCCTTCTGCTTAGGCGCAATAAACTTTCCAGAGGGGATCGGAGGAATGAATGCTCATTTAAAATAGGTTCTGCTCTCCTGAAATGAGCATCACACAGAGAAATCGCATTGTTTTTTTGAGTGCCATGAGGCCAATCTGAAAATCTTAGAGAAGGGACTCTATTGCAGCTGGGCCACTAAAGTTTCTCATTTAATGGCAGGCATGGTATGCCAGTATGGGCACCAGGGGCACTGCTTCTCCCGCCCCCGAAGGACTCACTGCTACAGCCGGACTAACTGGCAGAGCAGAGCAGCGGCGCAGCTAAAGACTGACTGCTGCTGCTCATACATTTCATGTTCCTGAGCGCGCCGGCTAGCGCGCTGCTCTTCTGGGCTCGGGAGAGGTGCTGGGACATGCGCATGCGCAGGAGTCTCAGAGACTTGGAGGCTGCTGTGCATATGCATGCTGAGGGCTCAGGCACCGCTGCTGTGCCTGAGTCCTGGACTACTAGTCTGGAGGTGGGTGGAGCCTGACAGTGGCTGGAGGTGGGGGTCAAGCGGCCAGCACAGAAGGATTCCTTATGTGGGTGAGGCACACCCACATGCAAGGAATCCTTCTTTGGACAAAATTCCTAAGTCTGCTGTATGGGCCGCAGACTGTGCCGTACATACTGCAGGCATAGGGAATAGCAATTCTAATGTGAACCCAGTTGGGGGCAGTGTCACTGAGCCCCTATGGGTGGAAGAAGCGGCACTATTATAGGGATGCCTGGGCGGCTGAACTAAATGCCCCCAGGCCAGCAGGCAGGACAGTGCTGCTGTTAGTGCAGCACACTGCAGGGGGACTCACTCTGTCTCTGCTGAGGCTCTATGGACTGATCATGAGGGGAAGTGTCTGGTGCCAGATCATGCTGCTGTTGCCAGGCCAGTAAGTTTAGGGCTCCCTCAGGCTCCTCTTAAAAATGAAATAGTTGTACCCCTCGCCCCCAGGGTGCGGCATGGGAGGTTGGGGGTGTACACTACAGGGCCAGGCAGAATGGGAACCCAGGCCAGGGGTGGGTAGATAGAACAGGAGTTTCAGATAATCAGTCTCTCTCTCTCTCTCTCTCTCTCTCTGTCTCTCGTCAGGGCAGCTCTTTATTTTTTTAAATGTGGCAACCCTCAAATAACTGAAGAAATAGTAATAAATAGGCTGGGGTGCAATCCTTCGTCTCCTTCATGGAGGCTGAACCATTGACTTTAATGGATGGAAGAGGATTGTGGCCTTTATGTGAGAAAGTGAGTGCTATTTTAAAAACTGCAGAGAGCAGGCCTTTGTCTCAGCTTCCCCAAATACCCGTTTTTGATCATCAAAAGGGTATTAACATGCCATTTAGTGATTTACTGTGGCGAGTTTCATTTTCTCACTGTGTCCTAGCCAAAGGCCATGACTTCCAGGCTCTGTTTTTGTTTCTTTCACTGTGCTGCTGAAATGGAAGCAGAGGGGGAATGCAGCACTGGATCAGTACTTGGAGGATGAAAATCCTGGCTCTGTTCAAAGCCAGTGACAACACTCTTGTCACTGTGGATGTCTTTCCACGACTCAAGTTCATTTTTTATAAAGGAAGGAGTATGCATCTTGAATTAAAAACGCTTAGAAAATAAGTGTTTCAATGCTGATTATTGTCTCAAGAATGTTGATTAACATACGAAGGATATTTGAAGGATTTGTGGGTTTTTTCCATCTTTTCTTAATTCAGATTATCTATGGTTCCCAATCCAAGCTACTGTTTCAAAATACACTCTACACAAAAAATCTTAAACTATTTTTCTTTGCAGCATTTATAATTAGCAATTTTGCATTAAGGAGAATAAGTTGACTAATGAATCCTGACCCATATGATTAGTCTCTTAATGATGCAACTAAAAAATGTATTTACCTTATCATATGGTTCCCTCAATCATCCAATTTCATCATAATTGTTTTATTATACATGGAATAGGGTCTAGTCTTGGTGCAGATGCTCTTGTTGTTGATGTGAGAGTTATACATAGGGAATTGTGCGGAAAACAAAAAAACTGCATACTGTTTAGAAGAAACAATTTTAAGATATTACTTTCTTGGAAAACACGATGCGCCAGATTTCCCTTTCTTATTGTGCCATGAATGCGGGAAAGGGTGTAAAAGCCGCTTCTTGGCTACTCCCACCAAAGCATTGTGACACGATTTCTGTGGTATTTGTATTATTCCACATTCCAGTTATAATTGGCACAGCTGTTGAGATCGGATGGGGATGCCGCATGAAAAGGAATCTGGAATGAGACTATTGGGCTACCTCAGTGTGTTTCCATCGTCCAGCTTTGTTCAAGAGGTAATTTCATCGCTTTTAATTTAGAAAATGTTTTAGTGCTTTTTCTACAGCGTGGAAAGATAAGTCGTAGTAGTTTCTTTGTTTGAATTCCCCCTGAATTTTTAAAATGGTCCCTTTGCAGTTTGGCTGGTGAAGCAAAGGAGCTGGGAGGATGAGAGCTTGCTCCTTGAGTTCTTGGCTAGTTTGTGATGTGTTGGGTGTCTTTGGTTGTGGTTTAGGTTGTGTTTGAGGGAGGGTGTGTTTGGTTGCAGTTTAATAAACCCTTGCTTTGAGTCTAAGATCTGTATTCAGTGTGGGGGTTTTATTGATTGCATATTATTATTATTAAGCATTTATAGCACCAGTAGTGTACGTGGCTGGCACTTTACAGCTGTTGTTGTTAGAGATGGGTCCCTGGCGTAGTGGGCTTACAGTCTAAGGAGGACAAGGATGAGGGGAATGCAGGGAGACACACACACACGTTTCCATTTTTTAGAGATTTTTTCTTACAGGGAACCAGGGCTGTAAATTTCCATATTAATTTCAAAATTCGGCGAGCCTCCACCTACTGTTGGCTAGGCTCCTCCTACCATTGACTCCACCCACTTCTGGCCCCATCCTGCACCCCACCAGCTTTAGAACCCACCAGCCGCCACTGTTTAATGGCACTACCTGGGTCTCACTTTATGAGCTGCAGTCTTGAACACAGACTATGAGCTGCCTAGAACACTGAACAGCAGTGGACTCACCTGAAGTTTGTTCTCCAAAGGATACAAGATGAAAGTTGTGTGTGAGGGGGGGGAACAACCCAAACAAACTATTTTTGAAGTAGACTGCAAGCGTCTAGTGCTCCAGACAACCAAGGAAGAACCAACTGAGACCAGCAATCAAACCCAGAGCTCCTCATTGCTATGAAAAGGCTGCCTAGATGATCCCTGTTTGATAACATTTGCCCTTGCTTCAAGGACTGTGGGTGGGAGGCCATGTCACAACCCCCCCAGTGAGAGGAGGGGTATGGGCTGGGTTGGGAGAAGGGTTGTGACACAACCCTTCCATGAGGGTGGGTGGGTGGGTATGGGCATGGGGAGTTGGGGTGAGGGGCAGTGCACAGCCCCCTGGTGAGAGGGGGGGCATGGGTATGGTGGCGGGTGTGTGTGTGTGTGTACCAGTCTGCCTCCCTGGCCAATTCTTCTCCAGGAATGTCAGGTGCAAGGGGTGCCCCTTGGCTTCTTTTGCAGGCCAGGGGAGAGAAGAATTGCTGGGGGAAGCTGCTGAACTGACTGGGTTTGTGCTGGGCACAGGGAGTTATGGTGGGGGGAGGAAGTCATCGTGAGTACAGGGATAGTCATTTGGTGTCTGTTCCCCTGTCCTCATCTCCCCCACCTCAGGATATTTGGGGGGTTGAGGTCAGTGGAGCCTGAGATCTGTCACTGATGCTGCTTAAGGTCAGTGGTCAGGGGCTGAGGTCAGTGGTGAATAAAACAATTACCATCCACATGAACTTATTCAGGATGAGCTCACTGACCTCGTATGCATTACCAAGACCTGGCGGGATGAGGCTTCTGCGCCTGTGTTGGCCCAGACTATTAGATTGGAGCCAGAGATTGGAGGCCAGAGATTGGAGGCCAGGAAGTGGAGTGGCAGTGGTCTGTAAAGACAACTTGGTCTACCGAAGGTATCTGGGGTTTGACTTGATCAACATATTCTATGTCCATCTTGTGTTCAAGGCCCAGGATACATTGGGGATATCAACCACCCTCCTGTACAGCTGACTCCCTGACTGCTCTAGCCGAGCTGGTTTCAGAAGTGGTGTTGCGATTACCTAGACGTGCCTTGGGTAAGCATACACATTGAGGCCAGCCTTTCAGGGCCAAACCAGGATTTCATGGCTGCCATGACAACCATGGGTTTACCCAGATAATATCTGAACCTACACATGCTGGAAATGTGGAAATAAGGTACTGATTGTTGGGAGTGTCATTATGACACTGTTGTCACAGTTGGACCATTACCTTCAGAGGGTCCAGGTCCCTACCCTCATTTGCCTCTGTCAGGGTGGTGGACCAGTGAGGTTGGTCCATCCCCAGAAACTACTGGATCCAATAGATTCCAGAACTCTCTGGGGGATTTACCCACTGACTAACAGCCTCTCTGTCGATGGCCTGGTCAATCTGTGGTACAGTATATTAACTTGAGCCATCAACACAGTGGCACCTAGGAATCCACTCCCTCTGCTGCAGCAGCACAGGTCTCCCTGGTATACAGAGGACCTGAGGCTGCTAAAGGGAGAGGGTACACAGTTAGAGCTTAGGTGGTGCTTGACTTGCACCAAAGCCAACCAACTGTGGCATAGACTATGCTTTGCTATTGGTGGCAGTGAAGAAAGCTTTCATAGCTGCTGCCATAGCATCTGCAAAGTGCTGTCCAGAGGAGGTCTTCTGGGTGGTGAACAGCCTGTGAAATCCGGGCTCTCTCCACCTGGAGTTAGAGTCACTCGTTGCCTGCTGTGATGAGTTTGCAACCTACTTTGCAGATAAAGTCGTTTGTATTTGGCACAACTTGGGAAATGCTAATTTTGGTGCAGAGTCAGAGTTTTGGGGTAAGGGCAGCTTGGTCCTGACTGGTTTGTTTGGATCAACTTCAATTAGTCTCGCCCACCGATACAGAGCATGTGCTTGGATTGGTGCAGACGGCCAGTTGTGAGTGAATTAGATCCA
Organism: Sphenodon punctatus; assembly: GCA_003113815.1. Taxonomy (NCBI): domain Eukaryota; kingdom Metazoa; phylum Chordata; class Lepidosauria; order Sphenodontia; family Sphenodontidae; genus Sphenodon; species Sphenodon punctatus. Next base: position 2,201,623 of record QEPC01007748.1, on the reverse strand, counting down.
TGCCCATCCTGGCTGCTGAAATAAGTCAGGATGGAAACTCTGGGGTCGGTGCTGGCTGGGGTTGTCAATGCCTCCCCCTTCAGGAGGCCAGGGTGTCTGATGGCCTCAAAACTGCAGTTGTCTGACCCCTGCTCAAAAAGCCATCTCTTGATGTTGACTCCCCTGCCAGCTATTGCCCTGCCTGTAATGTCCCCTTCTTAGGAAAGGTTGGTGAATGGGTGATCGATTCACAGCTTCAGACACATCTCAATGCTATTGGATTCCTGGACCCATGTCAGTCAGGTTTTCATCCTGGGTATAGCACTGAGACGGCACTTGTGACCTTGGTTGATGATCTCTGCTTGGAAAATGGACAGGGGCAAGTGTATCATGTTGATTCTGTTAGATCTTTTGGCAGCCTTTGATACAGTTGATCATGGGGTGTTGTTGACATGGCTCTGGGACCTGTCAGGGGTTCACAGGACTGCTCTTGGGTGGTTCCACTCATTCCTTTCTGGGAGATCCCAGAGGGTGGTGAAGGGTGGTGGCTCACCATCCTCTTGGGAGCTCCCTTTGGTGGGGGGGGGGGGCGGGGTCCCGCAAGGTTCTTCTCCCCACCCCTGTTCAACGTGTGTCGGAGACCCCTAGGCAAGATGGCATGGAGATTTGGAGTGAAGTGCTATCAGTATTGCTGATGACACGCAATTCTATCTCGTTTTCATCTGATCCAGATCCTGCAATCTCGGTGCTTATCCAGTGCCTGGCTGCTGTTGGGGACTGGATGCGGGTGAGCTGATTGAAAATGAATCCAGACAAGACAGAGGTGATGATGACTGGTGGGCCTTGTCACCTGGGAGATATAGGGACCCCCTGTTATTGATGGGGTCCAGCCTCCTTTGGTGATTCAGTTTCACGGCCTTGGGGTGCTCTTGGAACTATTGCTGTGCCTGGATTGCCAGGTTGCAGCGGTGGCCAGGAGCGCTTTTCACCAGTTACATCTGGTGAGAAGGATATGGCCTTTTTTTAAAAATCAAATTCGAACTTGGACACCATCATACATGCTTTCATAACCTTGAGGCTAGACTACTGCAATGTGCTCTATATGGGGCAGCCCCCGATGACTGTTCAGAAGCTGCAGCTGATGCAGAATGCGGCGGCTCATCTTTTGTCGGGAGTAAGTTGGCATGTGACACCAGTGCTCCCAAGTCTGCACTGGCTACCAATAGCTTTCCAAGCAAAATTCAAGGTGCTGGGTTTGACCTATATATAGCCCTCAGCAGCTTGGGCCCCAAGTATCTGAAAGGCTGCCTCTTCCCTCATGTCCTATCACAGTCTCTGAGGTCCGCTGTGAGCACCCTTTTGTATATACCATCTCCTCATGAAGTTTCTACGACGAGGGCATGTAGAGAGGCGTTCTCGGTGGCTGCCCTGCAATTATGGAACTCTCCCCCCTTGGAGATTTGTCTAAGCCCGAGAAACTTTTTTGTCTGACCATGTGTTTGGCAGGCAGGGATAGGGCTGGGGGAATGGCTGTAGGGGGTTAAGGAGATTTTTAGCTGTTTCTCAGCCTTCCAGGTGAGTCAGTAGTCTCTGAGAGATCTAAGGACCAGCCAGCTGTCCCAGAGGTCTGCTCTCCTTCAGAGCCAGACACTAACTTCCCAAGCCTCTGCATTGCCAGGCTCGTAGAGGGCGGGGTCAAGCCCTAGGACACTGTTCCTTAAAGGGGCACACCCAACCTGTTACAGCGGCATATACATTTGAATGAATTAATAAATGAATGAATGAATGAATGAATGAATAAATAAATAAAATAATTTCTCTAATTATTCTACATACCAAAGTACTATTATCATATTTTCCTAACATTAGCAACATTTCAGTCCACAATGTAAAGTCACTTTCGTTTGTTCCCTACAACCTACGTTACCAGAACATCACCCTTCCAGTCAAATGAGGTCGTCCCCATAGGCTTATGCAGTAAATGAGGCCGTCCCCATAAGCCGTCCCCATAGGCTTATGCAGCAGGTTTGCAGTCTAGACTGGGGTTCTATTTCCCAAATGAAAGTTTCCAAATCCCTATGACAACCATAGCAATTCTTACTCAGCTTTACACTTTTATAGAGAGCATCTTTCTGAATGCGAAGGATACTCCACAAACTCCACGGGAGACTTCGTGAGTTGCTCAAGCCCTTTGGTTTCCACAAAGGAAGACATTTCAAAACTCTTGTTGCGTTCTGTAATGTAAAGGAGAAAAAAATGTCAGTTAGAACATTCTTGATAAACGGTGGAGCTCTGAAATACTGCATTCACCTCACCACTACTGTGTGCAATGATGCTAAGGACCTGGGGTCACTGTGTTTGCCCACTGGCAGCAATGGGGAAATGCAGTGAGCACAGGTTCCCGTGTATACCTGCTGCTTGTAGATGTACATGTTTTACATATCAAATGGTTTCCAAAATCAAGCAGGTGAGAAGAAGTGGTAAATAATCTTGTAAATTATTATGATGAGATGTATACCATGCCATCCTCATGGGATCTCTCCTCCTGTTCAATGTATATTATTTGAGGCTATTGGGCAAGACTATATGGGGATTTGGAGTGAGTTACCATAAATTTGCTGATGACATCCAGCTCTCTCTCCCTTTTTCATCCAACCTAGATCCTGTAGTCTTGGTGCTTACTCGGTCAGCCTAGCTGCCAATGGTGACTGGATGTGGAAGAGCTGACTGAAGCTGAATCCAGACAAGACTGAAGTGATAATGGATACTTGTCATTGGTGGCATCCTTTAGTAACTCAGGTTCTGGGGTGCCTGTGGACCTATTGGTGCACCTGGAACATAATGTTTCTGTGGTGGTCAGGAGTGCTGTTCACCAATTTCATCTGGGAAGGCTGCTAGTCAGTGACAGCTCAGTGGGTCATGTGAATTCACTGGTCTAGAGAAATTTACTAGTTGTTCTGAAGCAAATTATTTTGCAGTTAATTGTGAAATTGCTCTAGACCAGCACATTTACACAGTCCATTACTTCACAGAGCTAACATGTTACTAGCTCTACAGTGGAAAAATAATGTCATTGCTAAAGTTTGTCTGGATAAGTCCTTAACCAATCACATTTCTACACCTTCTCTGTCATTTATCTAATGTAGCTGTGAGTATTCTCATCTTCAATATAAGCATCAATTCCTTTCTAAAACCCTTCCATGTCGTAGGTTTCAGGGATCTCTTGGAGTAAGACAAATCTTAAAAGTTGCAATGCACTCAGCCACTGCTGCTGAACACACCAGAAAAGAGTCTTTTTTGACTAGTAAGGCAAAGCCCAATCTACCTCAGAAAAGTAGCTTATCTTTTAGAAATAGATAGTACTCTAAATAGATAGTAAATAGATAGTACTCTATCCTGGATGAACTGATTTGTGTGATAATCCTAAAGACACGCAGAGTTCAAAGGTGTGGGCCTTTTTAAATGATAACGTTGATCCCAGTACGCCATTACAGCCAGTTGGGTTAAATGCAGAGGCAGCTTTAATTTAACTTTTTGACTTGACAAGGAATATATTCCCTCTCTTTTCTGTTTGTTATTCCCCCAGTATGGCATTTCTATAGTCCTTGTTGCCACTAGATAGACCAGGGTCCTGCAGTGAAATGCTCTGGTGGAAATCTGTCATTATAAGCACTTTTCCATTAAGCGTGGCAAATCAGCCTTTCATGCTTGTGTAGCTGCACCTTATGAAGCAAGGATCCCCTTCAGAAAGGGGCATTTTCATTCCACAAATAACAACAGGTGTAGTTTGCCTCGTGAGGTCTACAGCGTTGAGACCTAATTCACATTCCTCAAGCACCTCAACAGCTATCCTTCAGTGAGGAAATAGCAAGTGTTAAAGCTCACTGAGCTTTGCTCTTGGACACAAAGTAGATGCAGAGCCGAGGGCCTTTGCTCTAGAATATTCTTAAAGATGACTTCACCGCATTTGTCTATGGACTGAGCCGCTGCAGAGCAAGCCTGGCTGGCTTTGTCCAATCAGAGCTGAAAGCAGAGAGAGGTGGGCAAAGCTGAGCAGTGAGAGCGCTAGCAGAGAGACTGTTAGGCATTTCAGGGTGTTAGGAATAACTGGCCCTTCCAGGTAGAGGAACTGGATTCCGGGAGGGGGAGAGAAAGGGGCTGATGATGGGAGAAGCTGCAGAATCACATGATGGGGGCTGCACTCTGGCCAGGATCCCTCGAGAGTGTTGGTTAACTGGAATTATACTGAGGTTTTTAAGCCTCTCCTATGCAGTTATGAAATGCCTCAGCATTTAATCAGGTGCATAATAAATAATAATTCATTTTTAATCAAGTTAGAAGGGGATGAAAATCAGCCAGATAAACATGAGACATGTGCATATGAAGAAACTACCGGTTGGTACTTTACCTCAGGGGAAAAAGCCCAGTCTGGAACTTCCCCACACATCATGGTAGGTCCTGTGACCTGTATCTGCAATCCTTGCTTTGGGACTTACTCCAGATTCAAAATGGGGTATTTCAACCCAGGTATAACTGACAAATTACCCAGAGAATGTCATGTGAACGGTCTGGGGTTTACTCCAAGGTAAATAGATAGTACTCTATCCTGGATGAACTGATTTGTGTGATAATCCTAAAGACACGCAGAGTTCAAAGGTGTGGGCCTTTTTAAATGAGCAAGGCTGAGGGGAGGTTTTTTTTGGCACATCTGCAAAGCAGCCACTCGATGGATTGTGTGGGGAGCTCCCAGGGTGGTCACCGCGGCCGCCACGCACTCCTGCCGCCATGGACTGGTCCCACAAACAACTCACATGGGCATCTGTTCTCTCTCCCCTCCCCACGCCCTACCCAACTGCCCGCCCCCTGCCATGACGCACAGCCACAGAAATCATGGGTACAAGAAGCCGCCGCAGCCATTAACCCCTTCTTGCCCATGGCCCTGGGAACCAGTGCTGCTGCTGCCAGTCCCAGCCAACCAGAGAGGCGCATACTGGCCGGGACACACAGGCATCCCGACATACCACTTGCCGAACGCGGACAGCACGGAGAAAAGTGCACAAGAAGACGAGTGCAAGAAGGACAACAGATGTAAAACAGAACAAACTGTTTATTAAACCAACAGGAACAATAACTATAAAAGCCCACTAAACAAACATGACAAGGGAACTACTTAACAGACATAAAAATAAAAATAAAACAGCTACAACAGGAAAAATAAATGAACGGGGATTAGGGTCCACCCCCATGCCCTTTCAGCCCTGGCTCCAGTGTGTGCTCTGTTCCCTGCTAAGCCGGTGGAGCTGGTGCCGTATCTGAGCCACTTGGTCCCGCAGGTCTAGGAGGATGAGGACCATTCCCTCGTTTTCCTCCCTCCACTCCTCCCGCAGCTCCTGAACTGTGAAACATGAAGCGGAACTGTGTGTTACAATGGGGTTGTGTGATATGTATGGACAGCCTCCATCTAGTCTGCAAAATCCATCTAGTCTGCACCCCTTACTGGGCGTGGAATCAAGGCAGTTGACAAGGGCCGAACACATCATGGACTTTACCCAACCCTGGGGGTGGCCCAAGGAGAGGAAGAATGCTATCCAATGCATGTGCTGGAGCTGTTGCCTGCTCCTCAGGACCCTTAAAGAGGGGATTATGGTGACCAGAATGGAAATGGTTAGGGAAAATCCCAATGGGATCACTGAGCACAGGCCCTGGTTTAGGTGGAATGAAAGGGGCATGGGACTGACCTGTGCCCTTGATCTATGTCCCCAGCAATACAAACTATCTAGAAGACATAGGTTAAAACTAGTAATAGGTGCCATGAATAGATGACAGGCTTACGTGTGTTGTGCATCGCCTCGCAGGAGGCTCCAAGTGATAGCGCCGTGGCTGTCAGTTGCCCTGCGACATGCAGCAGCAGGTGCAGATGGACCTCCTTGACTGGGGATGTAGATAAAAAGGGGAGAACTATCAGCAACAAGGTTGGTGCATACCAGTGTTCTGTCACACCCTTTGGCCACAAACTTCCCTCTTCCCCCTTCCCCCGAGCACCGGCCACAGCCACACCTGTCTGGCACATATGTGCAGTAGGGTATCCCAAAGGGCCCAAGAGTGGTAGGGTGGCTGGCAATCAAGGAAGAGATGAGGGTATACACACAAGGGGATAGGGGCCATTTGCATGGCATAAGGTCATGAGTTGGGACCTAAAATCTTGGTGTGCACTGCTTAAATACCCCTACTGCCAAATTGTATGTGGCCCATTAGACCTCCACTGACTGTCAATGTGTCCCCAGGGAGGGGAGAGCAACCTCATCATAGACATCCAGTGGTGTAGCTACTTGGGGAATGGGAAATCAAACAGCCAAATTGGGTGGTGGCCCAATCCACACCACAAGTGAGCTTTGTGCAAGCTGATGAATCCTTAAGGGCACCCAAAACACAAAGCAGGCGGGTCTGCTGGAAAGGATCGGGCTGCAGCTAATAAGGACACCATGCGAGTAACCCACCATGTATCTGCTGGAGTGTTGTTGCCGACTGACATTGTGCCTCAACTGATGGTCAAGGTGTTCTGCTGCACGGGGCTCGGCGTGTCCCAGAGCACATGGAAGCTGTGTCCACAACAGCAGACGTGGCCAGGATACGGGTTGTCTCGGCCCCATCAACGTGACCATAGACATATATTGTAACCTGGTAAACTCCATAGAGCAAGCTATTTGGTGGATGCAGGGACCCTGCATGTAGCAAAATCACACAGTGCAGGTATGGTGAAAGCTCCCCTACCGCTGACAGTCAGTGGCAGCGGAGCATGTTCGTGGCAGGACCTTGGGAACATGCCACAATTCCAAGCGGGATCCACGTAGGTCCCACATGGTGCATTGTGCCCTCTATGGAGATGGACACAGCATGCAGGGGCATGGGATCGGCCCTGAAGATTCCAGGGCCCTCCCTTGTCCATCAACCACTCTCCCCTGACAGCTAACCCCATCCCACCTCTATAACCGCCAATGTGCCCCATTAAGACAAACCCATCTCCCCATGCTTTGGTCCCACATACATGCTTACATCACTGCAGTGCTCATCACAGGAAAAAAAAAGTGACCCTCTGCAGCACACCAGTAGGAAGGCGTTGTCTCCTTCCTTGGGACCAGAGCCGCATTCCCACCCATTGTTCCTCTGTATCACCACCAGGCCTCCAATCGGCCTTTTGTGATGATATACCAGAACCTCCTGACAGGACCAAGATAATCACAGAAGTGAGGAAGGTGTGTTGAATAACCACATTTTATTTTATAAATGTCCTTGACTAGCTGTGGCTTGAGGCTAGGGCCACGTTGACAGACATGGGCACTGGAGGCCTGTCATGCCCTCTTGGCAGCAGGTTGTTCTTTTTGCTCATCTGGTTCTTTGTGCTGTGTGGCGGCTGCACCACAGGCACCAGGCCGTGTGGTGGAGGAGTCAGGGCGCGTGCCCTGCTTGTTGAGGGTTGGTCCCACATGTGGGCTGGTGGTTGGGTCATCAGGTGGTGGGACGCAGGGGGGAGGTGGCCCAGGTGGCCTTGGGCTGCAAGGCAATGTTGATGGGGAAACTATGGCTGGGGTCCAAGATCCGGGGGGCAGTGGAACCTGCAGGCAGGGGAGGGATAGCACAATGAGCCCAGCCCTCTGCCATGACAGAAGTACTCACTTCTGCAACATGATGGAGAAGGGAGCACTGAATAACAAGTGATTCTTCCATGAAAGGAGAGGGTCATCTTCTCGCTCACTCTCTCCATAGCATTGCAGGAGAATTGCAGTTCCCGTCAGTAGCAGACTGAGTCCCTCCACTCCCACAGGTGCTCCCGGCAGGCATGGGAAGCAAGGGACTTGCACTCAGTCTTGTTCCGCTGCAGGGCCCTCATCCGTTGCGCTGGATGGCATCCCGGATCTCGTCTGCCCAACGCACTGTTTCCATTATCAGGTCCCTTGCCTGGTCCTCCTTGAGCCTGCTACTATGAGCCCTGAGCTCCTGGTTCTGGAAGGTGTTGGTGGTGGGGTGTGTGGCTGGCTGGGGCTGTGGGCATTGCAGTTCCACACCTGGCACAAAGCAATTGAGAGAGGCATTAGTTCAGGAGGGCAGTGGTATAGCCGTCCCTGTTTATGACCACCTGCCCATACCTCCCTCACGTCCTGCCTTGGTGCCCTCATGCCCACTTATCTCACTTACCTTGCCTGTCTGAGGCTGCTGGCTCCTAGGGCTGCTCCTCATGCACGCCCTTGCTTACCCAGCCACCCTTGAACATGTTATAGGGGGATGTTATGGTCCTAGGTTGGCACACATTGACAGCCACTCTCAGCTGCCTTTCCCACCTTGGCGCCTCTAACCCAGTCTCCACAATTTGGGTGGCGTTCATGTCCTCTTTCCCCTCCTCCTGAACCTGTTGGTTCCATGGGCAGGGGCTGGGTCTCCGGGTCAAGGGGGTGCAGGTGGAAAGTCATGGTGTTCTTAATGAGGTACACGGACGCCGGCTCCAGCTCCGGGACAGGCAAGATGTGGCCCTCTGCACCTGGCACACCTTCGTGAGGGGTGGTGGTAGTTGAGGACGGGTTGGCAGTGTGGGAGTGGTCTCCACCTGCTTCTACTCCCTGGCGAACGGACTGCCATGGCTGCGGAAGACCACTATCTCCCCATTCACACAGAGGAACCTGTCAAGCTCCTTGCAGAAGGGTTTTGTATGCCTGAGTTTTAATCGTGGAACACCTTTGCCTGCTGCTGGCACTGGAACATGTCCCTAATGTACCCCAGCCACGACATGCCCTCGGAGATACCTTGATACACCGACTTATTTCAGAATAATCTCACAAGGTCTTTCTGCACCTTCTCCCCCCCACCCCATAGCTTGATGAAGGCCCTGGTCTTCTCATCAGACCAGGGCACACCCCTAGATCAGGGAGTTGTGGACGGTGCAGCTTGCATGGCTGGAGCCTGTGAAAATATGCTGGTGGTAACGCCTGTGCTGGTACTTACCTGTGAAAATTATTATTATTCTAAGCATTTATATAGCACCAGCAATGTACCTGGAGCTTTACAGAGAAGAAGATAGACACGGTCCCTGCCCAAGACCTTACAATCTAAAGACAGGGGGAGGGGAGACAGGGAAGGGGGAACAGAGGGAGAGAAAAGAGATGCAACAATCATGAGGATGCAAGAACTCAGGTACATGTTCTTGGCTTGGTTACGGTACATTGGGAGTTTGCAGATAACAGGTGGGGATAATCTGGGTGGGGATGGTTAAAAGGAGTTAGGAAGGGCAGAGCAGAAGAGGTGGGTTTTGAGGAGGGATTTGAAGGTACGAAGGGAGGGGGCAAGGCGGATGTGGGCAGGGAGGGAGTTCGAGGCGTGCGAGACAGCGAGGGAGAAGGGACGAAGGCAGTTGGAGGAGCAGGGAAGGCATGGGAGGGTGAGGGAGGGGATGGGAGAGGAGCGTAGTGCTCGAGCAGGGGTTCGGAGGGAGATCAGGGCAGAGAGGTGGGGGGGCGAGGTTGTGAAGGGCTTTGTAGGTGAAGACGAGGAGCTTGCGCAGAATACGCTCAGAAAGGGGGAGCCAGTGGAGAGAGGAGAAGAGAGGCTGCACATGGTCAAAGCGACAGGTTAGGTGGATGATCCTGGCAGCAGAGTTTTGAACAGAGATGAGGGAAGAAAGGTGAGAGAGGGGAAGGCCAGCGAGGAGGAGGTTACAATAGTCGAGGTGTGAGATGACTAGGGCATGGATGAGAGTTTTGGCAGAGGAGACAGACAGAAAAGGGCGAATCTTAGCAATGTTGTGGAGGGAGAAGCGGCAGGATTTGGCCACGGAGTCAATGTAGGTTTTGAAGGTGAGGTGCGAGTCGAAGATGAAGTCCAAGCTATGGGCTTGGGGGACAGGGAGGATGGAGACCCCTTCAATGGCAATTGACAGGAAAGAGGGAGAGAAAGGATTGGGAAGGAAGATAAGGAGTTCAGTTTTCGCCATGTTCAGTTTGAGTTGGCGTTGAGACATCCAGGCGGAGATATCGGAGAGACAGTTGGTGAAATGAGCTTGAACAGAGGGGGAGAGGGATGGAGTGGAGAGGTAGAGTTGAATGTTGTCAGCGTATAGGTGGTATTGGAAACTGTGGGAGGCAATGAGTTTGCCTAGGGAATGGGTGTACATAGAGAAGAGGAGAGGACCAAGGACAGAGCCTTCGGGAACTCCGACCGAGAGGGGTAGTGAGGAGGAGGGGGAGGAATTAGGAAGACATACATTGAAGGAGCGGTCAGAAAGGTAGGAGGAGAACCAGTCGAGAACAGAGTCCCGGAATCCCAGGGAGTGAAGCAATTGAAGCAGGAGCGAGTGGTCAACAGTGTCAAAGGCAGCAGAGAAATCAAGGAGGACCAGAATAGAGTAAAAGACAACATAATGGTCACCTGTTACCTTGCTCGTCCTGAGCAGCTGTTTCATTCCACCCCCTGCCCCACTTCCTGAGGGGCCGTTTACTTACTTGGATGGTGGAGCTGCTGCCCACCATGTTGATGGCTCGTTTCCTCCAGCGTGTTGAGAGGGTGGGAGAAGGGGTCTGTTGTTGCTTTGAGCCAATGTGGTTTTGTATTTTATGTGCATGTCCTTTAAGGGCTCTCGGTAGAGCTGGGGGAGGGACAGGGGGGACGTCTGGGCCGCAGTGTTACTCTGGGTTTTGAGCCAGTGGTTCACCATGGTACTGGCAGACCTGTCTGCTGGCATGGGTGGCTGTTCAACTTCTTACGGGCTAGGGATGTATGGGCGCCCACTGTCATGCACTTTTTGGCTTGCCCCGGACGGTGCACTCCAAATTTTTCGGCAGTGCCCTCTGAATGGCCATGAGTGTGTGCTGCGTGCCTCTCAGGACCACGTATCCCCCCCCCCGTACCACTTTCAGATGGGCAGTTGGATGAGTGGCTCCTCAGTGGCCATGTTGGGTAGCACCTCTTTTAAAAACACCCTGTGATGCAGAGTAGGTAGAGATTCATAGTTTTTGTTTTTTACTTCTTTAATAATACAAAGAAGATATGAAGAATAAGGCGGCTGAAAAAATCTTTTCTGGAAAGGAAGCAAGGAGGGAGGTTTTCTGCTTGACCTCAGAATTATCATGAATGTCATGTGTTCTCCAGGTTAGCTGGAGTTCCTGGATGTTGACTGGGAGCTCTCTCTGTGACACACTGAAGGGGAGTGAGTCTTCAGTCTTTAATGAGTAATTTGCTCCTCCAACTTAAGTACAAAACACAACGCAGGGCAAGGAAGGTTGCAAAACAATCTTTGTAGATTAGTCTAACATCTCATTAAATATTAAAAATATAAAGAGGGCACAACCCCTTTCCCCTCTTGTTGGTGACTTAGTCAAGATCAGATTGTGAGTCAGAAGCAAAGCTGAGACTAGCAAATGTTTTGCTGCATGACCACTCAATGCAGGGCCCTCGGAAATTACCATAAATATTCACTCCTAATTTAAATAAAAGGAGCATTTGCATAGTACTTAAGGAGAACACAATCTTTGATCAAATGTCAGAGAGAAATCCCACTGTGCAAAACATGCACTTACTGCTCCTTGCAGGATGTGTAAATTGATGTGGGCAGGAGCATGAAGGATATTAAATCTATATGCACCAGGTAATGGAAATGGTTCTGAAAGGTTGGCAGGATTAACGGTAATCATTCCTTTGACAATTTAACTTTCTTTCCAGGAGGAATATTTTCCCCTTGATGTGCACTAATAACACCCTTTGTTGCTAATGGAAGCTATAAACATATCTCCAAGGGAGAATATGGCAACTGGAAGAGGAAACTTAAAGAATAAAAGAAGAGATGCATGCTACTAAGTGGAATAAGTATATATATTTGTGCTGAATGGTGTGCTAATAAAGCTGTTGTCACAGAATGCATGCAATTATTATGAGTGCCTATAGTGCCTAATAAACAAGACGTCTAAATGGAAGAACGTGAATGAAGGCTTGAAATTCCTAGCCTCTTTATCCGCAGGGAACTATGTAAACTAGCACATATTTCGTTACAACTGAAAGGCTATATGGTCTCTCTAAAAAAGTGTCACAAACATCTTCTGGCCTGTCAAAATAATGAAAAGGGGCAAGCTATCTCCAGGGGGAGTAGTGCTCTAAAAACAGAAAAGATGTCACTTTATTAAGGATGTTAAGAAGTGCCTTGCAAGTGAAACATTTTCTGTGAAAAACCGCTGGGAATGATGTTACGGACCAGTGGTTCAGTAGATTATGCTGTGGCAGAAAAAACAAAGAAATTGACTTGAGAAGGTAGGCCAGTGGTCACATTTTCTCTGTTATCTGCACAATGTAGGAAAACTGTAAAGTGTTTTGTGTTTCTGGTAGAATATTCATAATGTAACTGTTCAAACACACACTTCTTGTTCTCCAACATTCGTATAGAGGCAGGGCCACCCTGGGGAGAGGCGGAGCAGGAGTGGAGCAGGCACTGTCTGCCCTGGACCAGCTTTGCTCACAGTGCTCCAGAACATCCCGGAAGACCATGAGCTGAGCGGAGCAGGCTGTCCGAACCTGGAGCTCAGGCTGAGGGCAGAGCAGTGGTGTGTCTAAAAGCTGGCCGGCCAGATGCTGCAGCTCCATTCCTGGGCACCGTTTGCCTCAGCAGCTGCCATACAGTTGTGGGTGGTAGACTGGAGTGGCTGTCGATCCACTTGCGGCTCTATGGCAAGGGGGAGGGGGTGCATGTGGGTGGACTGTGGGCGGAGGCTGGCTTCATTTAAACCTGCCACCAGGAGAGCAGACCTGGGGTCCCCCCCCCCCGGAGCGAATCTGGGCGTGGCCACCTCTGGGTCTGTCTAAAAACACCCATTGTCTCTTCATGGCTATTAATCATAGGAGCAAAGGGTTTTCAGTTCCAGAAACATGGTTGTACAAAAACATCCATTTCCAATAATCTGTGCCTAGAAGTTATCTATTAGCTAGCTGTAATTCCTGCTACCTGTAAGACTGTTTATGCACAGGCATCAAATGGAGAAGAGCAGAGAGCTATCAGCTTTCTTAGTGGAAATGCCTAGAGAACTACCATGTGGTAGTCGTAGCCATAGTTCTGTAGGCATTAATGGCAGCTACATGCACATGAAGAAATAAGGAGGGAAAAGAAGCTGTATAATGTAAATATACGGCAACACTTGTGATATTATGTTTACTCACTTTTTGATGTTTCAAATGACTCAAACTTCACTGGCTGTATTTAGTTCACAAGATTAGACATTTCTTCAGTGGCCATGGCTTCGCTTCCAGCTGTCCCCTAGAAGAAGGTGGAGGTAGGAGAAATGACCTCATTGAAATAAATGGGAGTTATACCATTAACGTCAGTGAAGCCAAAGCTTTATACTTTTCATCTGCTACATATAATACAGAATAGGAATGTCAGTATCAATGCATAAAAACACCGATGCTCTTAATTTTCACACCACGTGTGCGGAGAGACATAAACAAATAAATAATGTATTCCAGTAGCACTGGGGGGTCTCAACTACAATCTGGTCTGTACAGATGCTAAGCACTGTACAGATGGAGGATGATACAGTCTCTGCCCTAAAGAGCTTTGAGTCTAAATTAAGTCTGAAGTAAATAGTAAACATTTTATTTGCAAGTATTTCTGAGTTTCCGAAGACCGGCTCCGAGTGTCTGGCCTTGGTAAAATAAAACCAAGTACCTAGTATTTTCCGAGTACTGAGTACCGTTACATAGGTGCAGGAAAAGCCTGGTATGTTGCTCATTCAAGGATTTTCCAAGTACTGAGCCAGTTCCTTGGTACTTGTTAAAACCAGGTCAAATACTGAGATACTCGGTAAAAACTGAGTAATTTTGAATACTGAGTTTCAGCACTAGACAAGTCAGAGATGTGGGTGGAAGAGCAGAATAAAAATGTGAAGTGTCTTGCCCAAAACCACACAACCGGTCAGTGGCAGAAGTGGAAACAGAAGAGAAGTCCTTCAAATCCCCTGTGTGGGCCTAACTACAGCACCACACTGCCTCTCAAATATCATCATCATCATCATCAAACATTTATATAGTGAAAGCAATGTACCGGGCGCTTTACAAAGTAATTGAGTAGACACGGTCCCTGCCCTAGGGCTTAACAATCTGAGAGACGGGGGTGGAGGGAGACGAAGGAAGGGGAACAGAGGGAGAGACAAGGAGTGTAACATTCACGAGGATGCGAGGTCCCAGGTGCACGCGCTTGGCTTGGTTACATCGAGAATGATGGCTGGTTGGCTACAATATCTCTTAAATATATGGCAAGTAATTTTTGATGCAGGAGAAATTTCTTTTGATTTAATAGGTTAAAACATACAGGACCTGAACAACAGTAAACACATTTCAATAATCCTTTTTGTACTATTAAAATCTTTAAAAAGATTATAAGCATATCTAACAAGTGCTTCCACTCTCCACTAGGTGGCAGTGCAATATTTAGTAATGCAAGCAAAAACCCAACAATAAGCACTTCAGCCACCAACACCGTTTAAGTCCTTACTTCATCCATTGATGATTTTTTACAGTCATCATCATAGTCGTCATCATCGTCACTCTCAACATCTGCTTCTCCTGAAATTAAAGTACACTAATCAGCCTGAGAAAATTCTTGACAGGTGCATTTAACTAATATTGTTACAGAAGGCTCCATGTATCATGGGCGGCTGCTTGCTTAAAACAAATTCAATACATTGAAACAATAAACCATGCTCAACACCACTTTATTTTGGAATTTGTCTATCAGTCAACCTAAGGAAGGTCATAAATAGTTAACAAAACTATTCCTGCATATAGCAGTGCTCAGACTGCTGGACATTCACACAGTGGTAACAGATGCACGTACAATTTATTCCCATAGCAGCTATTTTAAATGTGAGCTCCACTTGCTCTGTGCGCTCTCTTCCCAAACCCCAACAAGAACTGCAAGGCAGCTGAGCTTCACAGTAATGAATGCTTTGAAAAGGGCTCTGAGTGTTTGTTGCAGGGGTGGAGTGACGGGGAGGGGACCTTTAGGAGGCTTCCTGGCCCCAGGACAGTAGCCTTGGGCAGCTGATAAAGGCCAGTGCCCAAGGCTGCCTGGAGGGCTGGAGTTGAGGAAAAGCTAGGGTGAAGAGGGTTTCTCTTGGAGGTTTTAATTGTTTTTATGGGGGATGGTGAGAAGGAAGGGAGATACAGAGATTTGGGTGCATTGAGGGAAGGCTGGGTTTCATGTCCCAGCCCCCCTGTGAGATTGTAGGCTACGGGCATGGGAGAGAAAGATAGGGTCTGTGTCACAGCCCCACTCCCGTGTGTGGGAGGAACGAGAGAAAACTCCCTTTGGGAAAAAAAGTGGGAGAATGGGAGGGGAAGGATTGGGTTTTTTTGTTTCCACCTGTCTTCCTGACCAATTGTCCTCAAGGACTGAAAAGTTTAGGATGTGTCCTTCAGTTTCCTATGGAGCTGGAGGGGCAGGCTAGTGTGGAGGGCTACTAAACTGATTTAGGTCATGTTTGGTATGGGGAGGTATGATGGGGGGAAGTGGAAAGTTATTATGGTGAAGGCGTAGGTAGGCAGTGTCTGTTCTCCTATCCCTTCCCATCCTGTTTAGGGATATTTGCGAGTCAAGGCCAGTGGAGTCCCTGATTTGTTGCTGGTGCTACTTAATGCGAGGTCTGTGGCAAATAACAAAGAATATATCCAACTTAGATAGACTATATCCAGCCCACAATAGATTGGGGCTTCTGCTGGTGTACCAACTAACCCGCTGCAGAGCAGACTCCCTGATCAAACTGTCCAAGTTGGTCTTCATTGTGATGCTGAAGTCACCCAGACTTATTGTCTTAAATCCAGCCTTTCAAGGTCAGAGTGGGAAGAGAAGCGAGGCAGGAGGAGGAATAGCAGGGAAAGAAATGGGGGAGGGAGAGGGTTGAGAAGCAATAGCAAGGCAGAGTTTATCAATCTTGATGTTGAAAAAGGGGAGAAGTTCCTGTGTAGAGAGAGAGGAAGGCGTGGGAGGGCAGGGAGGCTTCAGAAGGGAAGCAAATGTTGAGAAGAGACGGCGGGGGTTGTGGGAGTGAGTTTCGATTAATGTGGAGTAATAGTGGTCTTTGGCTAGGGAAGGGGCATCGGTAAATGCAGTTAGAGCAAACCTAAAGTGGATGAAGTCTTCAAACTTATGAGACTTCTGCCAAAGATGCTTGGCGACTTGAGAGCAGGATCGAAGGTGGCGGATGGTAGGGGTGAGCCGAGGATGGCAGTTTATATGACGGATAGGATGGCACGAGAAGGGAGCAAGGGAGTCAAGGGTGCATTAATGAAACCTGGCTGGATGAGGCATCTGGGCCAGTGTTGGTCCAGATGGTCCAATATGGGCACTCAGTGCAGCATCATAGTCCAGGACCATACTTGAAAGAAAAAGAAAAAAACCCAACCAAATCCCGTGGGCTACTTTGGGAAGGGAACATATGGGTGTATTTACTGTGTTGGGTAGCATCTGCAGATTACTACTACTACTAATTTATTTACAGCAATCGCCAAACTAGGTAAACAAACAATACGATATACAAAATCATATAGCAACAGGTCCACCACAAAATAACCTTCCAGGATTTCCGAGCGGCCCACTTAGCACCTTCAAATGGGCCACTAAGAGAATCAAAAAGTAGACCAATGAGGGCCAATAACCCCGGGGACATATCAAGATGACCCACCAGGTATATAGGGTGGGTATATAGGCCCTCTTCACTGTATATTGAATTCAAGAGCATACAGCTCATATGCTTACCGTAAGAGGGGCTTAAAATTCTAAGTTAATTCCTCTCCTAATTCTCCTAACCTGGGTCAAAAATTTGCCCAGCCTATTAAGTACTTGGAAAGATTGATTTTGAAGAAGCCAGATTGTTTTCAAATGAACGTGTCACCCAGAAAAATCTGTTATTACAGGAGACGAGAATTGAGACTTCTCTAAATTATAGAAAGGACAATGCCAGAGTAGATGGCTAATATCCTCTATTATATTACACTGGCACTGACAGACTCTATCTTTGTATGATCTTGTTCCACCTGCCTTTTCCTTCAGCCACCTTAATTTGATTAAGTGTAGCCTAGTCATAATATTTCTAAAGGACGGTTTAATAGATTTGGACAGATGTGGAGCAGGACCTACTAAAGGTTTGATGTCATCATATAGACGAATACTTTTGACCAGGTGTAGTGTGCACCTGAGGGCTTATAGGGCAATATCCCTCCTGCCCTGCTCCTGTGCCCCCTGCATCCTGCTGCTCTGCAGGGGGGCACAGGAGTGGGGCATAGCTAGTAACTAAACTTACCCCGTACCCAGGTCCAGCGCTGCTACTCTCAGCATGGTCAGAACTCTTCGGGGGGCCCCAGCAGCAGCCGCTGCTTATTATCAGTGAGGAGGGGCCCCCATGAGGGAGGAGAAGCACTGGAGCCCTGTAAAGAGTCTCATAAGGGACAAACAACTGTAGAACGTGCTTGGGCAGCTTGAGGAAACCATCCAAGTGCATAGAATGGGAAACCGTAGTTTTCCCATTCTATCCATCGTGGGGTGAGGAGCTCAGTGAGCCCATAGGGCTCTATGCTAGAGCCCTACAAGCTCACTTTTTAAATGTTACCTGGGCGCCCACGTAGGCGCCCAGGTGAGATGTGCGATGGGGAGGAGGGTCATGCATGCACAGTACCCCCTCCTGCCTCCTCCCCTCAGAGGGGAGGAGGCAGGAGGGGACACTGGGACGCATGCTCAGTCAGTGAGCATGAGGGCTTTCTTCGTGCACACTTCTGAGCTGCCTTACTTGGTGGACAGTCCAGGTTCCTGCTGCCTTACGTGGTGGTGACTAAATTGCTTGGGGGGTGGGGGAGGGTGTTGCACTGGGAGACATGGGGGAGGGGTGGTGTGGAGTGGGGTGCACTGGGGAGTAAGGGGACTCGTGGAGTCTGGCTGGGGTTAGGGTTGCCAGAGATGACAATTTTTAGAGGGCACGTATGAGATATGCAGGTTGCAGGGCTGTATTGGAACCAATGCAGCCCTGCAACCTGTATATCTCATAAGTGCATTCTAAAAATTTGCGTCTATGGCAACCCTAAGTGGGGGGAGTGGGTGCACTGAGAGACATGGGGGAATGGAGTGGGGGAGGACACAGAGAGTCTGACTGGGCAATGGGGC
>QEPC01007748.1:2158357-2170347 GCA_003113815.1 Sphenodon punctatus | reverse complement strand
AAAAAACAACCCCCCTCAAACCTAATCCAAAAACCAAAAATAAACAGTCCCCCTTAGGTCCATATAACAGCCCAACTCTCATAAAAAGGGGTCCAATATGCAACTCTACTGGCACAAACAAACAATAATCAAATATTCAATGAAAAATACAAATCCTTCTTGCCGCTGGCTTGCCTGCGTGCACAAGGGGCGCAGACAAGGGGCTCGCCTTTGTGCACAGCGCTCTTAGGCTCTTCAGACTATGGCGCGGCCAAAGGCTGCCCAAGAGTTTAATAAGCTTCCTACTGTCAATAACTCCGCCCCTTGAATCAGCGTTTCCACCACTCAGGGGATTGGCAGGTGCAAAGGATTATACAGCAGTCAGGTCTTCAGCAGCACCAAACAAGAGTCCCATCAAAGTCCCTTTAAAATAACTTGCAAGGAAGACAAATAATAATAAAAATAAAACAAAAAACCTGCAACACTTCAGCTTGCCATGAAGACTCTCCCTGCAGATTACTACCTCTGTGGGTGTTTCTCCCAAAATGGTGTTGTTCACCCTGTGTGATGTCATCAAGATGGCAACTACACCAACATGAATCATTTTTATTTTTTATCTGTATAGATACTCTCTAACTTTTGAAGGAATTGATGCTAGGTTTGACACATGACCAATATATGCAATGTAGAAGTTGTCAGTTCATATTTTGAGTTGCATGTACTTATAGGTTACTAATTCATTTTTTGTTTTGTTTTTTTGTTCCAGGTACCATTGTGGGTTACTGAAGCAGAGCAATAAGGTGAATATTTTGGTCAATCCTGCACTAGCCAATTGGCCAATCAGCATTTGTCTGAAGTCAGGCAAATGTTCATATGGAGGATCTATTGCAAATGTCAACCTGCAGGATGTTGTTCCTAACAAGCTGTACTTCTTTTTTAAATGGTGCATTGATGGGAATGTTGCCATGGCATCACCTTCCAACAAGCGACATTCCATAACAACACAGAGGGCTCTGAGGTTATCCAAAACATTGATGTATAAATCTTTGTCAGCTTATCAAGCTTCCAAAGCTTCCTCCAGTGATGTTAGACACACTCAGAATATGCCTTTACAGGTCGTAGTTGGCTTGACAATCCACACATCCACAGGCAGTCACTTCTTTGTCCAGTTTCTTAACAGTATTGGTGCTTCCGTGGAGTATGGCAGAGTTCTTCATCTCGAAACCCCAATAGCTGCAGAGGTTGTCAAATGCATGAACACATATGATGGTTTGTATATTCCTTCAGACCTGGTGAAAGACTGATTTACATTCTGCTCAGCAGATAACATTGACTTCATGGAGAATATGCCATAGGCACACTCCATAGTACTGGTATGGTTGTCTACCAAGAGTGCAATGATGCAGATGTGACAGTACCACTTGTTGTGTCTGAACCTGCATCCAGTCGTTCACTGCGAGACATCTCACAGTCTCTAACAGAACGTACCCCATGCAGGCTCCCGAAGTGTCTCAAGTCAAATAACCCATGGGTGCAGGCAACAGATGAAACATGAAGCACTTCAGACCTTTCAAAGCTACACACAGTAGAGGACCTGGTTTGGATGTTTGCAGAAATGTACCTAAGAGACATACATGACACAACAATTGACATTCCAGTGACGTTAAAAGCCATTTGTAGTGTGCATCATGATGACATGGGCCTAAATGATGTTCATGGTGGAGATGTAAGCATGGATGATGTTGATATGGGCCCACATACAGCAGGAAGAGAATGACATAGTAGTAGTGTGCCCACATGGCAGGCATTGAATTAGTTGGTGAATGAGTCAAAACACAAAATGTCCCATTTGTGTGTTACTGCTTCTTGACTCTAGTCCAACAGATTGCTCAACTTAATTAACCTTCATGCAGAAACTGGAGAAGATTTCTAAGGCCGTTTCTAGACCAGATTCTAAAGTAGTTGTTACTATGGACTTAGGGCTGTCTAGACGAGTAACACAACTAGCAATGGCCCGACATGACTGATCTGAGAATTGGATCTTGCGCACAGGTGAATTGCATACCATAATGGCAATGCTCCGCACTATAGGCACATACATCAAGGGTTCAGGAATCGAGTCAGTCTGCAGTGAGTTGTATGATGACATGGTCATAAGCCAGATATTAGGAAGCAAGAATGTGAGAAGAGCAACTGAAGCTCATACAGTAACAGTGTTGGCACTCTTTATGTTCTACAATGACATGTATCTGAAACAATACTGACATCAATGAAACCTGTAAAGTTGAGATTCAGAAACTGACAACAGTTTTGGGTGAGCACGATAGTGCAATTCAATCAGCTCATTGTCAGATAGTTACCAAACTACAAGACTGTCAGATTTTAGACAAGATGGCAACATTTGACGAAGCAGAATCACAAACCAAGCTTACATTGGGCATTTTTAGATATGTTAAAGTTCCGGATGTTTCAATCTTCTCGGTTTACAAGTCCACAAGTAAGTTCCGGATTCATTTTTCACACACACACACACACACTGCCCTGAGGCAGTTCCTGGATGCATTCTTCACAAAAACACTGCCCAGAGGCAGCCTAAAGTAGCCGCAGCTGTAAATGTGACAGGCTGCCATGGAAACCAAGTGACCACAGCTGCCTGGAGCAAAGCAGTTTACCAGGAGAATGTTTTACACACAAAAGTTCTGGGAGAGGTTTCAAGCAGAAGTTCAAAGATCCGGATGTTTAAGATCTGGGTGAGTGATTTAGATACACAGAAAGTTCTGGATGTTACAGCAAACATCCAGGAGAAATGTGTGTCTAAAAACACCCACTGTCACATTTGTCCCCATCTCCCTGACACGCACGAAGTTCTGTGCAGGACAAAGTGTGAGCATGGCATTTGCACATCGTCCTTTCACACAGGAGCACCTGATCAGCTCTAGAATGGCTTCTGGAACACAAGGAAGGGTGCACACCACAGGTACAAGTTGTTGTCCTTTGAGCTCCCATCCAAAGTTGGTTTCAGGGGGTAGGTTTGGATTGGGCATGTTTGCATGGTGCCATTCCATTGCCTGATAATGTGCTTTCAGGATAGAAGGTAGTAGTGATGCTCTTGTGGGTGGCAAATTCTCACCTTGAGTGTCCTTTGTGAAAAGCATCCATCATCTCAACTCTCCAATTGAACATATCTTTGTGTGGGGGACATACACTTTGCAGATGAACCATTCAATTGACTGTAGAGTATCATCCGTTAGGGCTTCTGCACTTCCAAGACATGACAAGGCTGTGAGAATATCATTTGTGGTCTTAAAGGCCTTCCAGTATGAAGCTTTTCCCTTTTTAGCTAATGTTCCCGTCACATCACACCCTGACAGTGCGTGGAAGCCAGGTAGAGCAGCAATAACTTTGGTACCTAATGAGTTACATATGCTATTAAGCTGTATCATTAGTTTCCTGCTTCCAGAACCTGTAGCAAACATGGTGTCAACTGGGAGGAATACCATTGCAAGGCTAGAACAAATACATCAGTGTCTGGAGAGAATATGTGCAATTTTGTTGCACCTCAGGCAGCAGCATTGAAGGAATGTAGAATCAATTTTGTGTCTGTCTCCTCATGACTGCTTTGTAGTAAATCAACATCAATGTTGTGTGATGATTTTGCTTCATTGTGCCATGTTACGACTGTGTGCTTACTGCAAAGTCTTCTTAGCCAAGTATGAAATTGTGCATTGTCTCCTTGGAGGAATCTCTCTTGTGGGGTTCTGCAGAGTTCCATCATGTCTCCCCTCCTGATCAATGTATATCTGAGGCCATGAAGTGAGATCATAGGGAGTTTTTTAGTGAGATGCTATCAATGTGCTGATGACACCCAGCTTTATCTCACTTTTTCATCTGACCCAGATCCCGCAGTCTCGGTGCTTATCCAATGCCTGCCTATCAGTGGGGACTGGATGAGGGTGAGCCAACTGAAGCTGAATCCAGACAAGACTGAAGTGATGATACTTGCCCAGGCCTGTTATTTGGGGGGTGGAGGGAGAGGGATTTAGGGACACCTGTCATTGTGGGGGACATGCCTCTTTCATTCACTCAGGTTCACAACCTTGGGGGTGCTTCTGGACCCATTGATGTGCTTTTCACCATTTTTATTTGGTCTGAAGGCTGCAACCTTTTTATTTTTTTAATCAGAGACAGACTTGGTCACCATCATCCACATCTTCATCATTCTGAGGCAAAGCTAGTGTAATGCACTCCACGTAGGACTGCCCTTGATGAGTGTGCGGAATCTGCAGCTCATGCAGAGTATGAAAACTGTCTTCTTTGGGGTTTGGGTTTCTGGGTGCACATTACACCACTGCTCCAGAGAGTCTGCACTGGCTCCCAATAGCTTTCCAGGCACAACTCAAGGTGCTGCTGGTTTTGATCGATAAAGTCCTAAACAGTCTGGCTTCATATACCTGAAAGATCCCTTCATCCCTTATTTACTGTTACTGCCTCTGAGGTCAACCAGGAGCACCATGACAGCTACCCTGTCATGTCCATTCAGCAAGGATTTGCAGAGAGGCATTCTCAGTGGCTGCCCCACAGCTATGGAACGCCATTCCCTGAAGGTTTGTTTAATCCTGAGTCCGCACGTCTTCTGGAGGCAGTGTAAGACTTTCCTATTTGGCCAGGCATCTGGTAGGTGGGAATAAGGTTTGGGGAAATTTTGGATAGGGAATTTTAATTGGATTTAATTTTTGCATTTTAAAATGTCCTCCCTAAACCCGGATAGGGTGGGATAAAAATTTGAATGAACGAAAGAATGAACAAACATAGACCATTTTCAGACATCCCCCATCCCCCGCACATATTCTAGCTGCGGGTGGGTGGGTGGGTGGGATGCGCAGTCAGGATATGCGCGGGGATCGGCTGGTCTGAAAGCCCCTCTGCGTGGCTTTGCCGGCAGACACGCACAGGGATGCAGAGCTCAATTTCCTGCTCTGCATCCCTGCACGTGTCTGCCGGCAAAGCCGCACGGGGCGGGGTGGGGTGGGACTTTCAGACCAGTCGATCCCCATGCATATCTTAGTTGTGCATTCCCCGCCCCCCAGCCAGAATATGCATGGGGGAGGGGGTAATGGCTGAAAGTGATCATAGTGTAGCTTGAAGAAACAACCTAAACACCACAATGTAACCTTGATTTCTCTCCCCTCTCTCACTGATACAGGTGGGTTGTTGTGCAAGCATCGTCCATCTTTGTTTGTCCACAGAAATGCTGAGGTCCACCTGCTTTCTGGAGTCTTTGATTCAATCTGTTCTACATTTCATTCATCTTAGGTGCACATCCATGCCAATGGAATTTTGCTTCCTGGATTTTTTTCAGCCCCCTTGCAGACTTTGAATTCCAGCCTAATGCTTGTGTTTCCAACTTTGGGGCTGATCCCAAGTCCCGCAGATCCTGCGTACAACCACGCACGCAGCCACATGCAAACTGCCCAGCTCTCTATTGTGGGCACCTTGTGTCCTGCGGAAACTGAGTGCACACACGCCTTCAGGACCCACAAGGCTTGAGGTTGGCCCCTTGGTCTTTTGGAGGAACCCTTTTTATTGTCTGCAGAAATATCATCTCAAACACCTGTAAACATTGCACCACCCATGTCTTTACTGTCATGTTTCTGTACCACAAAACACTGCAGGGCCCACCATTGTTATTCTTCCATCTCAATGTCCTGTGCTTGTTCTAGACAATCCCTGCTATGTTACTTCATTCTCCAGCTTGGCGTCTTCAATAACTTATATGTATTCAAACTCATAAGTCTGCTGTAGTCAATTTCCACTCTTCACTATAACCTCATCTCTGCCATCTAAAAAGTTGTATACAGCTCCTCGTTAGTAGTATGAGAGTTTAGGTTACATGGTGCATGCACACATAAGATGTTTTGTCTCCTGGGATTGACCCAAGTCTTTCTTCTCTGTAGATCCTTGCTACTAGGGTGCCTTTGCTGCACTGAGGTCTTTGGTCTTCCCCACCTCCCCAGGCGCTGCACTCTGCCTTCCTCTCACCCCGGTCAGTTTCACCGTTGCCTGTTTGCTGAGTGATGACAGGAAGAGTGAAATGGACAGTATTTCGAGGAAAACTGCAGAATGGCCAAAAGGGAGCTTGGAGGGGACATAAAAATGTAAATGAACAGGAAAGGAATAATATTACAGAAGGAATGTGCCCCTTCCAGCAGAGGAAATCTGAAATTAATAGTCCTAAGAATCAGAAGTGTCAGAGGGTCTTAAAGAACAAATCACGTATTCGGATTCAAACCATTTAAAAAAGTGATTTTTAACTGTAAAAAAAGGCTACGCGTGTCTGCTAATAACTCACTTAGAAAACGTTTCACTTTCTCTCTCTAGTCTCTGATTCCCAACATACAAAGCACACCTTCCCCACTTAAAGGGAAAATCTTGACACTTTGCTATGATACAATATTTTGAGAAGGCAGTTATTCAAAAATATCTTTCATTTCAGGAAACAGTTATTCATGTTAAATTAAAACACTAGCTATCTGATCATAATGTATTAGGCATTGTGAGTCAGATCCTCAGTTGATGTAAACCAGGGTAGGCTTCTTGTTTTCCAAGGAGCTGCATGGATTTAGAGCAGATAAAGTTCTGTCTCTATAATTGGCAGTCATTACTTGAGGTAACAACACAGAAGGAACAGCAGAGGGCAATGTATAACAAACAATGTGAAGAGGGTCCATAAATATTCTCTACGTATGAGTAGATCTAACCAAAGTATTTTAAGAGGGTTGTGATCTCAGCTATTTTATACTGAGAAAAACCTTATGAACAATAATGATGATTTACAGGTGAACTATTTAAATATTATTTCTACAGGGCTTCCAGTGTTCAAAGTGCTTTGCGATTCTTATCTACACTGCCGTCACAACAGCCCTGTGAGGTAGGTCCTTATTTAAATTTTACAGATGGGGAACTGAGGCTGAGGGTAAAATTAGAAGTACAGGCAGCACGGTGGTTCCCTGGCCTGGCCCAGGGTGGGAAATCGCAGCTATCACGGCCCAGGTCTGCCAGCAACCAGAGTGCCATCCCACTGCCCACACGGCATGAGTAAGTAGTCCCGCCCGTGCCCTACTCCCAGTGCTCCACACCTCACCATGACGGACAGTCATGGTGGCCAATGACAGATAGCCAAGGCGGCCGGCTATGCAAGCCCCCGACCTGGGGATGGTATGGTGTGGGGCCGCACAGACTTGCTAGCCTGTGTTGGTTCGCATTGGTCTGAATGGATGGCCCTTAGCCTGGGCTCTGTAATCTCAGAGGTTTTCTGAGGACACAGTCCAGGCTAGTCCCCTACCCGTCCCGGGGCAGAAGTGAGCCAATGTCTGGTGGTGCCAAATCAGACATGTCTGTTTTTACCCAGTGACACAGTAATTTGCCCAAGGCCATCTAGTGAGTTCATCGCTAAAACGGGATTTGAACCCTAGTCTACGAGGTCCAGTCCAAGACAATGACCATATCAATGAGTCTACACTGGCTCTCTGAAAACATGTTTTGTCTAAATAATATTTATTTATTTTATTTATTTATTTCAATGTATATGCTGCCCTTCCCTGAGGCTCAGGGAGGTTTACAATGTAGAAAACATTTAAACCAATTAAAAAAACCCAAAGACCCCACAAAACCTANCCAGCACCTTGAACCTGACCCCGTACTTTATAGGCCAGCCAGTGAAGAGCCCGGAGCACTGGTGTCATGTGCTCCCTGCGACTCGTCCCCGTAAGGAGATGAACCGCAGCATTCTGCACCAGCTGCAGCCTCCAGACCAGCTTCTCGGGTAGCCCCATGTAGAGCGTGTTGCAGTAATCCAGCCTCAAGGTGATGAAGGCATGGATGACAGTGGCAAGGTGAGAGATATGGCAAAGCCGCCGGACAAGATGTAACTGCCGAAATGCAGGTTATTTTTTGTGAACCCATCTATGTTTGAACATGTCACTGAGGAAAATGACAAGAGTGCTCAACAAGCATGAGGGAATGATTCCCAAACTAGCCTGTCACTAACAGTCTACAATGTTCTTTCTGGATCAGCAACACAGTCACTGGTTGTGAATCTCTCACTTTATTCACAGAACAAGAAAATAAATGGAAGGGTGAGAGTGCAGCAGACATGTGGTGTTGAGACAGCACAGAGCAACAAAGTCACAAGATTGGTGAAACTGCACCCCAGTCAGATAAGACCTTAAGGCTTTATCCCTGGGCAACAAGCAGTCCAGTTCACATCACTAATGCAACTAAAGGGAAATGTATGTACAGAAACAAAAGCTCAAGCTGCCTCATCTCAGTGTGTGGCTGAGACAACAGTACAGGGAGGAGGGGTTTAGGTTCATCAGGAACTGGGGAACCTTTTGGGAAAGGGGGTGTTGCAGAGTAGAGCCACAATAGACTTGTTATGCCTTTAAGAGGGTTAAAATGGCAGCTGGCTAAGCACAAAATGGCTGCCAACAGGAAGTAGATGTGTTTGGGGCATGGCTCCAGCTACAAAAGGAAGCAGCAAAGCCAGAGGAAAAGTCACTCTGCTCTGGGACACTGAACGGAGCACATCTCTGCTAGAAGCTGAAGAAGGCACATTGCTACTCCTGAACTAGAGGAGATACTGGAGCTACCTGAAGTATCCGGCCTACTGGAAGAGTGAGTTGCTTGAGAAGCCAGCCAGTGGACTGTTTCCTGGGTAGGCTTGGGTTAGCTGAATGTACAAGTGTTAGACTGTAAGTGCCTACAAGGCTTGAAGAGACTTTGGGGTTGGGATTGCCTATTGCCGACGCACCCGCCCCCTCCCCCGGGAAATGAGACACGCAGACATAAAATGGATTTCAATTGGATGCACTCTTTAATAAAACAATCAAATAAGTTGGTGGCGTTGCTTCTAAGCAACCACGGGTCCAGTNAAATTCTTACATCACCTCTAGAAGATGCTCAGGCTTGGGCTCAAACAAACCTCTGTGGGAAGGGAGTTCCAAAGTACTGGGCCAGCACCCAAGAATACCCCCCCTCCCCATGAGCCCTTGTGGTATGAACAAGGCTAACAGATGGTACCCACAGGAAGGCACTCCCAGTCAAACACAGGGGCCATGACGGGACATGGAAGGACAGGCAATTTTTCAGATATGTGGGTCCCAGATCATTTCGGGCTTTAAAGGTCAAAACTAGCATCTTGAATTGTGCTTAGAATGCTAAAGGAAGCCAGTGCAGACTTCGGAGCACCGGTGTAATATGCTCCTGGTGATTCATCCCTGAAAGGAGGTGAGCCACCGCATTCTGCACCAGCTGCAGCTTCCGGACAGTCATCAAGGGCAGCCCCACATAGAGCGCACTGCAGTAATCTAGCCTTGAGATGATGAAAGCATGGATGACGGCAGCCAGATCTGAATCAGAAAGAAAAGGTTGTAGCCTCCTCACCAGATGGAGTTGGTGAAAAGCACTCTGGGCCACAGATGCAACCTGACAATCGACGTGCAGCAAGGGGTCCAGAAGCACTCTAAGGCTGCAAACCTGATCGACTAGAGGGGGCTGGACTCCATCAATAACAGGAGTCCCATATCTCTCCAGGTCACAATGCCGGCCAACCATCATCACCTCAGTCTTGTCTGGATTCAGCTTCAATTAGCTGAGCTCATCCTCATTCAGTACCCAACAGCCGCCAAGCATCGGGTAAGCACCGAGACTGCAGGGCCTGAGTCGGATGAAAAGGAGAGGTAGTGCTGAGTGTTATCAGCATACTGAGTGCACTTAACCCAAAACCTTTGAATGCCCTTGCCCAGTGGCCCCATATACACATTGAACAAGAGGGGAGGCAGAATAGAACCCTATGGGACATCAGAGGGGAGGTCCTGAGAGGACGACGAGAAACCACCATCACCATTATCTGGGATCTCCACGACAGGAAGCAGCAAAACCACTCAAGAGTGGTCCCATGCACCCCTGTGAGATCCTGCAGTCGTGTCAACAACACCTCGTGGTCAACTGTATCAAACACCGCTGAAAGATCTAAGAGGATCAATAAAGTAGAATTCCCCATGTCAATCTCCAAGCGCAGGTCATCGTCCAAAGCCAGAAGCACGGTCTCTGTACTATACCCAGGATGAAAGTCCAACTGAAACAGGTTCAAGAATCCGACGACATTGAGATGAGCCTGAAGCTGTTGAGAAACCACCCATACAATAACAAGAGACAGGCCAATGCAATTTGGATGAACTTTGGAAAGGTTTCACCTAAGGAATCATCCCTGCCAAATTCCAGAAAGGTTGGCTAAAGGGTCTCAATTCTATAAGCAATATAAGTTTCATGATTTCAACAGAAGCTGTGTGTGGAGGTGGGTGCGTGTCCGTGTGATGGGCCACACGTGCCGCACATCTGCCTCCACAGCCTCCACCCATCCCCCCCGCACTGCGACACCTCCTGGGTCTGTTAAAAAAGGGCCTAAAATGTGTGTCCCAACGTCAGGAAATAAAAAATGAATAATGTATATGCATTTTCTTAATTATTTTTTTCCATTTTCTTTATTACAAAAACAATAATGAAAATGCTAATTTCATTATCATCATTATAATAATGAAAATAATGATACCAGCCTAGTATCCAGGCTGGTGCAAAACATCAAATGGAGCATGAAATCATGTGTCGGGCCAGGTATTTGGGGGGATAGTTCTATGGTTGTCATGGTGCCCATGAACTCCTGCTCCGCCCCTAAAAGGCTAGCCTCAGCGTGTATGCTGAAATCCCCCAAGACAATAAGACTAGGTGATTTCAACACTACCTCCAAGTCCATCTCGGTTGGAGCAGTTAGGAAATCAGCTGTGCGGTAGGGTGGTTGGTTCACCGCCTTTGGGAAGATTTCGCTTTCCCAAACGATGGAACTATCACATTTTCTTTTATTTAAGCCAGGCATCCCTATGGCTATCAGAGGTGACCAGACAAACACCTTCTTGGATTAAAATTGAACAGGAATTAGTACATCCTATTCCTCTTTCAGGCATTATAGGACCAAATTATTACAGATTTGGTTCCTCTAGAACTCCCACTATAACTGCTGTGAGGCAGATTTGGTCAATCTAGCTTAACATTTTTTTATTTTCCTCCATTGTCTCATACAGAGGCTGTACTATAGAGTGATCCTATTTTTAAAATCGGTAGCAGAGTCTTAATGTGGCAAGATTGGATGGAAAAAGTAATCATCAAGATGTCACAAGTAATCAATAAAGTGACCTAAAATCACTTTTGGTCATTTGAAGAATTACAGCAACACTTTGAACTACGCCCTTCTGGAGTCAGGCAATACCTTTAGTAGAAACATTTGCTTTCAGGTATGTTCCGACCAAATGCTTTAGAAGCTCCTTACCACCCTGAGAGGTAATATTTTTTTGGAAAGATCTTCCTACGTTTCCTCGACCATCTGTTACTCTCTATGGCCTTTTTTACACGGATGGCACAGCAGCACTGATGGGTGGAGATGGGTGTGGATGGGTGGGTGAGCACACCAAGAGAACACCCGGCGGCACTGAGCAGGGAGACATTTACACAGACAGCGCCGCGGGGGGATTGTGGAAAGGAAAGGGGATGGGCCCGCAAACACCCAGCGCCCAAACACCCAGCCTGGGAAACACCTGGGAAACACCCGTGCAAGAACACGGACAGACAGGACCGCGGGGAAGCTCTGCCCGACACACCAACGGCACAACATGGCCGACTGAGGGCAAACGAAGCTGCACAATGGGGCCTCGCCCACCCAGCCACCAGGACCCACGCGGGTGGGGCGGGAGGGAGATGGGATGACAGACGCTACAATGGAGCCAGCTTCACACAACCCCAGCACAGAGCCCAGACTGCCTAGCGCCAGGCCCCCCCCCACACACACAGCCGAGCCGCACACACAGAGCAGGCAACAGGCAGCAGAAGCACACAGGGATGGGCACACAGTCCACAGGGGGCAAAGAAAGGGGGGAAAGGGACCCACATAACAAAGGCAACAC
>QEPC01007748.1:2137922-2143144 GCA_003113815.1 Sphenodon punctatus | reverse complement strand
CACACGCACACAAACACACAGAGAAATCCCCAGCTACCAGTGAAAAGTAGTTGGTAAGTGGGGAACTGTCCTAACTCCTGCCTTCAGGGAAAAGGAATTGCAGGCATTTTAGTTTCCATCAACATAACATTTTTAATGGAGCCACAACTTATAGAGATTATGACTAGCGCTGAAATGAGTACCTGCAAAAATGGGTATACACCTGTCGGAATTTTGACTCCGTAACATCGGGTGTTAATCAGTACCTGATTGGTGCCTGACAGGTTACCCAATTTACCAAAACATCACTTCTGTTACTGAATTTCCAATTTCTGATACCAATTTAACCTTTTAACCTTTAAATTCCTACACAACTTGGGCCCCCTCCTATCTGAGAAACCGCCTCACTCCTTGGGACCTGGGGAGATGCTTGCGTTTCTCTGGGGGTGCCTTCTTGGAGGCCCCCTGGGTTAGCCGGGAGGCCACAATGGAGAGGGTGTTCTCGGTGGCTGCACTGCGGCTATGGAACTCCTTCCCGGAGGAATCTAGGCTGGCCCCGAGTCTGCTGGCCTTCCGCCAGGCCTGTAAGACCTGGCTGTTCGTCCAGGCCTTGGGGGAGTGGGTAGGGGTGGGGAGATGGTAGGGGTGGGAATAATCCGATAATCATCGGTATCGGCATACCGGATTTTTAACATTGGCTGCTTTACCGGGTTTTTTTACATCGCGGCCATTGAAGTGAATGGTTGCAATGTAACAAAACCGGTAAAGTGGTCAATGTTAAAAATCTGGTATGCCGATACCGGTAAATCTGATACCGGGGAGATCCGATACTGGTAAATCCAGTATCTGGTATTCGCCCCGGTGTACCATACCTAGGAGATGGCTAGTGAGTGGGGGGTTGGGTTGGGTTAGGAAGGGTTTGGGTATGGGTTATTTTAAACTGGGGTTTTTAGATTATTTTAATTGTTTTAGTTGTTATGTGTCTTTAAAATGTTGTTAGCCACCCCGAGATGCTTGTAGCAGGAGGGTGTGGCATATAAATCTTAATAATAAATAAATAATAATATAAATTTCCGTTACTAATTTTCTCTTTCTGCCATGTACTGAGGTAGGAAAATAGTCATGAACTTTCCAAAACACAAGAAAAAAGGGAAATGGTTAAGTTGGAATTGAATAGAAAACTAGAAATTGGATTGTAAACCAAAAAATATTGTTAACCCTCTTACCCAGGATTTCAGGTAATCAGGTGCCCAACAGGCTACTCAAAATTCCAACCATTACCTCTGGGTAGCAAATTAGCTTCCCGTTTCAACTAACATTTGAAAAGAAGACTACATAAAAAAAAAGAAAAAAAGGCCACATTCACATGAAATTTAGAAAGACATGTTGGTTTAATCCAACACTGTAAAAGAATGCATCTACCAAGTAACATAGAGCTGGAGGTAAATAGAGGGTTTCAAATCTATGCAATAATGACATTGAAAAATGCCTCAGAGAGCATTCAGCTTTAAAATCATCGTTTAGTAAAGATTCAGAAAAGCCATAGCCATCCTACCCTAAAAACAGATCTATTAATATACAAAATAATAATAATCTCTTGTCATACCCACAAAGGTCAGGAAATGAAATGCTTAGCTACCTAGCAACACATATCCTTAACTGCTTCACCTGCAGGCACTCACCTTAACATTACTTTCTGAAAGCCCAGATCACAGCCTTCCTATGTCCTCATCAGGCTGGTCATCTGCTTGGGTTAATCTGCCCCCAGAGGCTAA
This sequence comes from Sphenodon punctatus, assembly GCA_003113815.1. Lineage (NCBI taxonomy): Eukaryota > Metazoa > Chordata > Lepidosauria > Sphenodontia > Sphenodontidae > Sphenodon > Sphenodon punctatus. Next base: position 2,141,390 of record QEPC01007748.1, on the reverse strand, counting down.
TGGATCCAATTGGATTCAAGAATTCTCTGGGGGATTTGCCTACTGAACTTAGCAGCTACTCTTTCGCTGACCTGGTTGCCTTGTGGAATGACATTCTGACCATGGCCATATACATGGTTGCACCCAGTCAACTCCACTGCTGCGGCAGCACAGGTCACCCTGGTATTCAGAGGACCTTAAGCAGCTGAAGTGGGAGGGTAGGTGGTTACAGAGCAGGTGGCACTTGACTTGGGCTGAAGCTGACCGATTATTGCATAGATGGTTTTTGTGGCTGTGATGGCAACGAAGAAAGCATTCTTCTCCACTATCATAGCATCTGCAAAGTCTCATCAAGCAGAGCTGTTCTGGGTGGTGAGGGGCCTGGTTAGTCCAAACTGCCTCTGACAGGAAATTGAGTCATCCAATGCCTGCTGTAACATTTTATTGACTACTTTGTAGACAAAATCACTTGTATTCACCATGACTTGGGTGCTACCATTTCATCTGAAGAATCAGAATCTGGGGTTATAGAGCTCAGCTCTGTCCTGATCGATTTCAATTGGTGCAACCTACCGATGCAGGGGTGGTGACTGGAGTGTTGAGGGCAACCAGTTGTGAATTAGCTCCTTGCCCATCCTGGCTGGTTAAGGCCAGCCTGGAGATGTTGGGAAAATTGCTGGCTGGGGTTTTCAGCTCCTCCCTTTCGGAGGGTAAAGTGTTGGATGCCCTTAAATCAGCAGTTGTCCGACCCCTGCTTAAGAAGCCAATTTCGGATGCTGACTCCCCGGCCAGCTATCGGTCTGTCTCCAACCTTCCCTTTTTAGGGAAGGTTATTGAATGGGTGGTTGCCCAAAAGCTCTGGGCTCATCTTGATGCCATCGGATTCCTGGGCCCATTTTAGTTGGGTTTTGCCCTGGGCAGGGCACAGAGACAGCACTTGTGCCCTTAGAGGATGATCTGTGCCTGGAGATTGACAAGTGGGAATTCAACCTTGTTGATCTTGTTAGATCTTTCGGCGACCTTTGATACAGTTGTTCATGAGGTGTTGACATGACTGGGGGACCTGGCAGGGTGCGTGGGTGTGGGACTGCTCTTGAGTGGTTCCACTCCTTCCTGTCAGGAGATCGAGTGGTGATGGGTGATTGCTCGTCAGCCCCTCAGGACCTCCTCTCTGGGGTCCCACAGGGTTCTATTCTGTCTCCCCTCTTGTTCAATGCATGTATGAGGCCACCAGGCGAGGTCAATCGGAGGTTTGGGTTGAAGTGTCATCAACATGCTGATGACACCCAACTCTACCTCTGTTTTTCATATGGCCCAGGCCCTGGATTTTCAGGTGGTGGTGGTGGTGGTGGCTAGGAGCACTTTTCACCAACTCCATCTGGTGAGGAGGTTGCGACCTTTTCTTTTTGATTTGGACCAGGCCTCCATCATCCATGCTTTCATCACCTAAAGGCTGGATTACTGCAATGCTGCAGCTGGTGCAGAAAGCGGTGCTGGGAGCACATTACTTCGGTGCTTCGAGGGCTGCCTATAGCTTTCCAGGCACAATTCAAGGTGTTGATTTTGACCTTTAAGGCCCTAAATGGTCTGGGCCCCACTTATCTGAAAGGCTGTCTGTCCTTCCATGTCCCATTGCGGCCCCTACCATAATCTAGAAGTGCCTTCCTGTGAGTACTATCAGCCTTGTTTGTATGACAAGGGCTTGCAGGAGGATGTTCTTGCAAGTCTGACTAGTTACAGGGGTATTTGCCATGCCCTGCTCTGCTACACATCCCTTATGACAGAGAAGTAGACCAGAATGAAATTGTTAATATCTATGCACCCCTATATCCCCGTTGGATGAATCTGGATTCCCATAAGTACTTACCATGTCATGGTTTCCTCAAGAATAACCAGTTTGTTCAAACAATCTTTGCTTCTTTCAAGTATTTATATCATGGAATCAAATTCCTAGTACTTTGCAACAGTTGTAAATATTATGATAAATATCACATCATATAATAGATCATGATATATCATAAATATCATAATATTTAATTATGATCTGATTACTTACTTTGCAGGGTTGTCAAGGGGGGAAAATTGGAAAGACAGAGTTCCATCATCAACGTTACACACTTGTCCTTGTAGAGAAAATCATGTACTTGAAAGTGTTGACTGAAGCATTGGAGGAGGCAGCGTATGTATGTCTGGTTGGGGAAGGGGATGTAGGCTGTTGCTATCCTCGCTCTTCTGTGGGAATGAAGGGGAGGAAGTCTCTGTGTGTGTAGATGCAGGGTCTGATTTAAGGGTAGGCCCAAGACGCATGGGCCTATGGTGACAGATTCTGAAAGGTGAAGCTGGGAGGCTTCTCCGAGCAGCCGCACTACCACACCTCCCCCCCCACCACCACCACAGCAAAACCGTCTTGACCTACACGTTGCCCACAGCTGGGGGCGGAGGACTACACCCAGAAAAGGCCACCCTGGGGGTCCCAGCCCCCTGCAAACACGCTTCTTAGTGGCGGTGGCAATCACCCCATTGTGCGCACACACAGTAGCCTGGTTTGCTGCTTTGTGCATGCGCACATTGTCACTGCCATCTCTTCTCTCTGGAGCATGCTGGGGAATGTAGACCAGCAGCTCCAGAGAGCAAAGATGGCGGTGACAGCGTGTGCACTGAGTAGCAAAACTGCAGTATGTGTGTGTGTGCAATGGCTTGGGTGGAAGCGCGGCTTGGGTGGAAGTGTGGCTTTAGGGAGCAGCAGCCTGAGAAGTGCCTAGCGCCGGTAAAATTGTAAGTCTGGCCCCGATCAGAAGTGTGGATGGTGCTGCTGCTGTTTTCAGCTCTTAGAGCTTGGGGGGGGGCACTGGCAGCAGCAGCTAGGGCTTGCTCCCACTGCCAATGAAGAGGGCATTCCCTCTCTTTTTCTGGGAATTTATGGGAGCCCAGAATAGAATGTGGCCATGTGTGAGTGGGAATCAGCAGAAGCAGCAGCAGCTACATTGATTGCTGCTGCTGTTCAGAACTCTCAGTCTAATCTACCTCAGCCAGCAGCTCTGAGAGCCGTGGAGCAATACTGTGCCATGCAGGCAGGCACAGAAGGGTGGGAGAGCAATAGGAGTATTGCAAGCGCAGTACTCTCCCACTCTGGCATGTCGAATTCTTGTTGAACTTTAATTTTTAAGTCAGATTCTAACTAAAACTTCTTGCTCACATTCATACTCTCACATAGCTGTGCTGTCTGCTGCCTGCTGTTCTGCCTTGGGCAAAAACGACCACCCCACCCCCTTCACTCCTGTCTGATGTTCTGACCAGCATGCAGATCACAAAGGCAGTTAGGTCATATTACACAAAAACATGGTTACAAGTAGAGTGGAAATGTATACAAAAATCAATCCATCAATCTGTGGTAAATGTCCAGTATTTACAGTTAGTTCAGCCGTTATTTGGTAACGAATCGGTTACCGTGGAGGTTAACTGAAGAAACCGATTATCATATTGTGGAAG
>QEPC01007748.1:2127922-2135422 GCA_003113815.1 Sphenodon punctatus | reverse complement strand
CCTATATTGATGCATGAATTTACTACAAAGTACGCACAATTTTCTTTGGGAATATAATTCTGGTTTTATAACAATTTTCTAAAGTACTGAGAACTGCAATAAAATATGGGGAGGAAATATCCATATGATTTATTGTTGACACACTATAAATTTTACACACCTGTAAGTAATTCATCTGCACTATGTACAGATGGAAAATATATCTCTGCTAAGAACACTTATTTCCCCAATTTTCATGCAGTTTCAACTAATTTATTATCTCTGCCAAAACATGAGTTTTTCTGTTTCCACCTTACAGATGCCAGGGAACATTTTGCATTTTCATTTTATGTAAGAATCAATTGTAAATAAAACCATGAAACAATGTTAGAAACAGATGTTTTATCTCACTTCTGATGGCATCAGGAACCTGTTTTCAGAGCACAAAAGAATATTAGTATTTACAGAAGGAAAAAAACCTTAGATTTTTAGAGGGCCTGAAGATTCTTAGTAGGCTCTATAATTCCTTTCTCTTACAACTTGCACACACAGAAGCTGGACTTATTGGACAGTGCTCTGTTCTGCAGTCGACAGCCCAAGTAGCAGTCCATGGGGTTGATTCTTTGGTCCATGGACACAGCTGTCTGCATGGATGCGTGTGCAACCACGCGGTTTGCACAGGTGCCATAAGCCCTGTGCTGGGGGTGCACGCTGTTTGCGTGTGTGTCTGTGTGCTTGCTCCATACGGCACTCTCCGTATCATGGGATCAGTCCCTATGTGTATTACCAGACTTAATGTGAGTCATTGTTTTCAGTTTTTGACCGTTATGTCTGTTTGTGCAAATACATGCCATGCTACAGGAATGATGCATCTATGAACCATGAAGAACTTGGGTGCTGCCAACATCCATCTTTCATCAATGCATGGCTACTGTTATGTCTAGACAAGTGCGCCAGTCTATTTCCAGTCCACAGTCATCCATGGGATCATAGAAACATATATAGTTACAATGGGACACTGAAGGCCCTTTTGTGTTCCTTTTGTTCACTATGGTGGTTTGCAACATCTGGTTACTGGATATATAAGTTGAGTGTCAGGTTCTGAACATTATTTCCCATTTCTTTATCTCCCACCATGGAGGGCATATGGAAACATGGCAGTGGGGTGCACACTTTTCCCTAGCCCACCAATGCAACCAATGGGTCAGTGCTGTATTAAGCAGTCCAAACGGTGACTACCATGTCAACACCAAAGCAGACTGAGCTAGTCGGGTAACTAGGAAGCATTAACTGCCTCTTTGCCACTACATGCAGCACAGGGTGATCTGCCAAACATGGCATGCAATGCATACTCTTCCAACCCCTTCAGCATGCAAGGGGGGCGGGGTGTTTAGCGGACCAATGGGCAACTCAGGACAGGCCAATGAGCATAATGTGGGCAACAGACACTGGTGAAGACAGAGGGATATGCAACTTTTGCTAACATGAATGCACATTCCTTTCTTGCCCATTGAAGAGATGATTTCCTCTCCCTTATCCCAGAAAACAATGTGCACAGATTGTATTGTGAACCACTTTAACGCTCTTCTGCTTTGCCTTAATGGCTATGACCTGGGGACCAGATCGTAGGAAGAGACAACTGGGGTAGTTTTTCTCAAACATGTGAGTGCTTAACTATGTATAGAACCAGCTGCAGGATTTCAGTGACATCATCATGAGAAGCATGTGATTAATGCTGAATCAAAATCTGTTTCTGTCAGAAAAAGACCATTCACCGGTGCTCGTGCAATGAAGAAACGTACTGACTTTTTCACTATTTCCGCTAGTTCCTGTTTGGTAATTGTCATTGTTTGGTACTTCTGGTAATTCTTCCTAGGCAGGAGCAGCCACACGCACCATGTAATGTTCCTTACTTGCTGTTTATGTTTCCTTGTGTATGATCACAAAGTCCACTACGTAACTTTCATCATTTCCCTTATTTGTCATTGTAAACTGGTTTTGATTGGTGTATTTCAAGGGCTAGCCCTTGTTTTCTGCATTCTGATGCTGGAACGTATTGAGCAAAAATACTGGAAACTAACTGGTGAAAAATACCAAAAATTACCAAAAAATACTGAGAACTAACAACCCCCCCCCCCAAATGGTAGACAATTACAAGTGCCAATGTTGACAACAGTGGAACCATGGATTCAATGGATAATGAGGTCACCAATGAGCTAATCAAGGTCACTAATCACTAACCAATGAACAGTCACAAGAGCTTCCAAAAGGTAAGTATTTCCCAAAGGTAAGGAAACAGTCCATTCTCACCTCAGCTCTACCTGGGCTGAATGTTTGCTTAGTGCTTCATCTGGTAATAGCGTATGAAACATTGGCTGCAATCCCAAACCTCCCAGACTGTACAGGATCTGTGCAGCACAATGTACTCACAATGGATGGGTGTTTGGTTTGCACGCATGTGTGGGATTGGTCCCATTGTCTGCAAAGGGGCCTGGGACTCCTCTTCAGGTGAAGGGTACATTGCATGCCCCTCTAGTCTTTAGCATCGGCTGCTTAGTGAACTAAGCTGTGTCTGCACTACAAATCTTGTGATTCAGGAGGGATCCAGATCCCCCTTTCCCTTCCCTGAAAGTGGCTCCAGTGGCTTTGCTACACCCTCCCTCCCCCCTAAGAGAAGCTTGCTGCAGCAGGAATGAATGACAAGTGCATGGCAAACTTTAAGGAGAAGTGTGTAGCAGGGCGGACCATAAGAAAGGCTCAATCACACCTTTCTCCCACCTGTGGCAGGTTGTGTTCAAGAGTTCAACAGGCTTCAAGAGGTCACATTATCAGAGTTGTTCAGCGTAGGTTTGTAGGCCTCCACATCCAAATTAGAATGAAAATCACTATCTATGTATATTCAGTGCTTGACTTATAAAAAATGAATTGCCAGGGCCAAGCCTGCCCCAGACGACACACTCTCCTGCAAGCCACGGAGCTTGTCAGAGCAGGGAACTGAAGCCTATTCTCTATCTATAAACCCAACTTCTGGACTAACCCTATATTCAGCTGAATATAAAAAAGGAGTTTTTGTGATTTAATCTATGTGATGAGCAGTTCAGGGAGCAGAGCAGAAAAGCCACTAATGAAAGCCAAATAAACCATCTAGTTTTTTTCTAACTTGTGTTTAACCCTGAAATAGCCACTTTTGGACTTTTCCTGGTCAGTCACATTTCTGGGTGCAGACTCCTGCTGGGGACATTTTCTGGGGCTCAGCCCCCTTGAATTTAATTGTCCGTGCTGAGCTCTGGCAAGCTGCCCCACAAATCAAGATATGAGTATATTTGTTAAAGGAGGGGATTATGGACTCCTGTGGCAAGACATGATTTAATCATTCTGGATACAAGAGAGAAGGCAGAAACAGTTCTGTGGGACACCACAAAATGCTGAAAAGTTTGATACTTATGGACAGTGCTTCTACTCCTACTGGTCAACTCCTCTGCCTCCCTTCCCCTATTGGTTGGAGTTCCCCAGGGCTCTGTCCTGGGCCCTCTATTCTCCTTTTTCACCCTGTCCTTGAATGCATGGCTTCCAGTAACACCTATAGACTGATGACATCTATCTTTCCACTCCCACCTTCTCTCTCTCTCTCCATCCACTCTTGCATCACTAACTTTCTCTCTGACATCTCCACTCGGATGTCTGTTAAGAAACTCAAGCTTAACATGTCCAAGACTGAACTCCTCATTTCCCTCCCTAAATAAACAAATAAAATAAAAGATAGGGGAGTAGTCTATCCCACTGTCGTGGTACAGCTTGAACATATTTCTTTAACACCCGCTTCAGTGACTAGTTTGTACGTACTAACAAACTATCTGTCTATGGATGGCATAGTGTTGTCTGGATAACCTTAATAGCCAATGGCATGCAATTAAAAAAAAACACAACAAAAACAAGATGGATTGAAATTTAGCCAATTGGTTTATGATGATTTCTCTTAGGATTCCCATTCTACAAAGATTTTGACTAATTCTTCCACTATTTTTGTGGCCGTGGCAGTTCAAAGGAGCAGTTTCTGGATACCAGGTCATGTAGTCACAAATTACTAAGGTGTATCTATTGCCTTGGGAACTTCATTTTAATGGGCCCACAATGTTCATGAAATTGAACTAAAAGTGACAATCTCCCATCGATATAGAAATCAAAGGTTACCATTGTTTAGAGGTTACCAGGGCTGCTAATTGACGTCTGGGACAAAACTAGCACCATGCCATCACCTCTTGATGTACATCTGGCTAACAGAACCATTGTAGGATTCTACGTAATGTTTTATCCCTTTTCATATGCCCTGCTATGGGGACGTCATGTGCTACCCATAAGACCATTTGTCTCAAAGCCTTAGGTAATTGATCTGTACCATTTTTGGATGTTGACATGTCCTGTACAAGAGACCATTCTAATCTTAATCAAATAATAAGGACATTCCTGATCATTGGAACCTTTTTCTTCATTTGCCTTAATTAAAGGTGTCAATGGGTCATGTGTCCATTGCAGGCTACTTCCCCCTCTGGAAGGATCTACATCATTACTCCCCTCCGAATCTACATCAGTCCCTGCTGCCCATACCCATTTTCATAATTTCTTTTCTACTTTTGACCTAATTTCCCAGTCCTTTCCTACAAATATCTCAGGAGAAAGGGAACACGTCTCCAGTCTCGCCTACTGATCTTTCTTTAGCTCATTGCCGGGTCATTATCACTGTCACCGTGGGCTCGCCCAATCATGCCCCAAGTATCTCAAAAACTGTTGGGGAATCTCTCCCCAAAAATCACTGGATAGAGCAACTGTCTAAATAATCCGAAGGTGATATTAGTTACTGGTTAAGTTCTAGTGTCCCCATGTACACAAGACATGTGAACAACACCTTTTAGCTTAAACTTTATGGGCAATGATTCCTGTACCAGGGTTTGGTGGTGACTCCCTGAGTCTAATAGACCCTGTAATCTTTTTTAAGCCACTAATATTGATACTACTACCTCTATATGAGCACTGGGTGTCACATAGCTCCCACCATGTCCTTTAACAAGTGCCTTATGGGCAACCTCACTTAATGGGACCCATCTGACCACATTAATAGCACTTCTTGCTCAGTGAGGGTCCTTTTACTGTGCCCCCTCCCTCCTTCTGTCCTTTGGAACCCCATCAGCATTAAGATGGGGATGGAGTCAGGGAGGTTCCAGTAGGGCAATAATATGGCTAAAAATGGTTCCAAGATCACAATCTCAGCCATTCATGCCAGGGTACACTCCTCAAGCAAAAGACATTTATGCTGAATCCATTTATTAAACAGATCCATTAGCCATTATCCTGTTTCCCATGATACATCAGAATAACCCAATGCCTGAAATTGTAGTCTCTGTGTTTCAGGGTTAAAATGGTAACACCACAACAAAGCATCTTTTACCTTTTTATAGACCTGCACATCCTGAGTGTCCATTCTACTGTACGCCAGTTGGGATTTGAGATTATGAACCTGCAATCGTTTTTAGCCGTATTGTCCCACAATTTTCAGACATGGGTCAAACAAGGTACACAACACAAAGACACTGGAAAAAGAAATGGAGTTGGCAGAGGAATATGTACTTGCTAAATGGAGACTGAAACCTCCCTGGCTGCAGCTCCAACTTAGCCCTGATGGGGCTCCAAAGGGGGGAGAAAGGGAAGGGGGCTCAGTAAAAGGATCATCGCTGAACAAGAAGTGCTATTGATGTTGTCAGATGGGTCACATCAAGTGAGTTTACCCTAAATGTCAGATCTTAAAAGTACAGACTAAAAGAAGGACCCACTGATTGTTTAGTCATTTGCAAGCTTGCACCACCCACTGAATGGTAGCTAGTTAGGCATACATATCATTACCAGCAGCCAAGGGTCAAAGTGCTGGGCTCCTCCAAAGGGTGATAGAATGGCTCCCAGTATAGCAAAGCTGTGGGAGGGCCTGGGCTTACACCAATGGGGCACCCCACTGGAGTAAGCCATGAGCTAGCGAGATCATAGAGAGCAGTTTTTGGAAGTTTGCAATGCTTAAACTGAACCAAAGTTGTTTGTATTCTTAGTAAAGCAAGGAGTTACCAGTAAAAATCCAGCTTTACCGTCCTTGCTATTTGAAAGAAGTAACAACCTTCTAAACTGAAGGGAGCGGCTCTTCCACCTTGGTCTTCCCTAAGCCCTGCTCCCATAGTGGCTGTGCTGCTCAGCATTCTACTGCACTAGCAGGACAAATTTTCTCCATTACATTGAATAAAAAACTTGGATATTCCATAATAAAAAACCTTCAGGTTTACAAGAAGAGTTAAGGCTTTTGCAAAGTCTTGCACTAAATTGCAAGTTAAGGCTCCTGCCTTCACATCCATGCCATGTTAGCAGTAAAGATATTGTACAGTCTCACATTTTGTGCTCACTTACAACTTAGGCTCCATGCATCCACACTTTGCCTTCGTCTTTCAGTCCCAATCCTCTTCCTCTTTGCAGGTTGGGGGCAACACTGAAGCTGGGGGCAGGAGGGTGTGAGCTGGTCCCTCATGCCCTCCTTTCTCTCTATCCTTTCATTTCAGTTGGGGAGAATGGGACAGCTGACGAATGGCTCACAACCGTCCCTCTTACCCACTTTTCTCCACTGCCGTCCCAGAGCACAGTGAAGCTCGGTAGAGTTGTATACAAATGCTTAATTAAAACCAAGTAGGGTATACATTGAAATTAACCAAAATGGAATAGCCATTGGAAGGAATGGAGGCAACAGCAGTGCCAATTTCTAAATAAATAATATTGTCATTCCAACATCCAATTAAGTGATTGTAAAATAATACAACACAGGTGCATCTTTGGGTGTACATAGAGAAGGCAAGAGGGTGTGAAATGATAAAGAAGGCACCAGATGAAGTAAGTGGAACGGTTGAAATGACAGGGAAAAATACAAAGAGTGTGCAGGATTAAGTAAGTAGGTGGAAGGACAGAAGGAATTAGAAATAATTACAATAATAAGGTTCTGAGTGAAATAACTGATTCAGAAGACTGATGGGATATCTGCGGAAGCAGTCATATCCTTTTACCCACTTATCATAGCTGACTCCCTATCCTTTGACCCCCAATAGCCTCCCTCCCTGTTCTTCCATTTCCTCTCCTGTGTTTTTTTTTTTTTTTGTCATTCCACACACACACACTTCTGTTCCATATGACACATACAGACAAACGTATTTCCAAGAAATTTTGAGTTATCTATGAGGGGAGTGGGGACTACAGGGTTAGACTTGGACCCAGGACTCCTGGGGTTGTCTGTTACAAGGTTGAGAGCAGGGGAGAGGAGAACAGGCTCGGAATGAGGACTATTGAGTTGAAGGGAGTGCAGCCTACTGGATTAGGGTGGGGTGGAGAGGCTGGAAGCCAGGAGTCCTGAGTTCTCTGTTACAGGGCTGGGACCAAGTAGATTAGAGGGGGAGAAGGGGTGGGAGCCAGAACTCCTAAGTTCTCTCTTTCTTAAAGAGGAAA
>QEPC01007748.1:2097745-2124161 GCA_003113815.1 Sphenodon punctatus | reverse complement strand
GCGGCCCTCCCCCCCCCCCCTTCCATCTGTCTTGTTTAAAAACACTCTACTATGATAAAGGGACTGGAAGACCAGTCGTATGAAGAGAGACTGAAAGAACTGGGTATGTTTAGCTTGGAGAAAAGAAGACTAAGGGGGGCCATGATAGCAGTTTTAAATATTTAACAAGGATTCCACAAAAAGATTATGAACATTTGTTCTCTGTTGCCATAAGAAACAGAACAAGAGGGAATGGGCTTAAATTGTTGCAACTCAGAATTTGGTTAATTAGGAAAAATTTCCTACCTGTAAGAACTGTTGGACAATGGAATAAGGGAGCTTGTGGAATCGTCTTCCTTGGTTATTTCTGAAACCTAACTAGACAAGCATCTGTCTGTATTGATGTAGGCAGAGGATATCCATCCATCTTTGGAGCAGAGGTTTGGATTAGATAACCCTTGAGGTCCCTTCTGGACCTTCGTTCTATGATTCTATAGCCAATCCCACAGTACCCAACCTTGCAAGATGCTGGTTATCTTCAGCATTCATTATTTTCAGTGGGAACTGGGGCCATTGAGCACCTCACGTGATCAGACCCTATGCCCTGGCCGTGACAAAGTCAAGTTACCAGTGACATTAGTGGAGATTTTCTTCTGTCAGGGACTGATTCTGTCCTGCTGATCCCAAGTCAACTCTGTTTCAGTTCATATTTTGTTGGCATGCAGGGCCGACCTTAAGCAGCCCCCCTGTGCTTACCTGCACTTCTGGGGCCCCTGCAGAATGCTTCCCCCACTATATCCCCCCAACTCTCCGGAGCAGTGGTGGCAGGGCTTCCTTTCAGTGGGGCCCAAAATGCAATGGTTTTAGGAGCTGTAACCACTTCCACAATGTACTGAATTGGTTTTTTTTAAAACTCATATGGTTCTTTGTGTTTGCAAGCAAGCATCAGGCTGCCAGGGGATGTGGCCTTGGGAGGGGACCGGCACCATGTGGGGCCCCACATTTTGTTTTAACCGTCTGCCCTGCAAATTCTAAGGTCAGTCTGCTGACATGACAAGCTAACATAGTTGAGGTTAACTGACCCGCTTGTTAACCAGAGAAGATGTCTTTGAAGGGAAAATTATTTTAGTAATTGTTTTAGAGCAGGGGGCACTGGGTTCTGTTGTGCTACCGTGTCTGCTGGGGAGGAGGGGTCATCTCTTCTCCCCCATGACCATGGAGTGCTCACATTCACTTGTTAAGCTGAGAGACAGATGTTTGAGAGGTGTGGGGAGAGTTCTTTTGGGCTCTGCAGGAAGAAGAAGCTGATAGGAGTGTAGATTGCTACACTCCTATCAGCTTCGCCTTCCTGCAGAGCCCAAAAGAACTCTCCCCACACCTCTCAGGAGTGTCGTGAGGGACTGCAAGGCTTTGTGCAAAATTGCAGGTTGATGTCCCCAAATACCTTGCTGGGGTTCCTCCTAGAATCAGGACCACTACAAATCAGTGCACCCAGATAGCACTGGGTTCATTTTATTTAAATTTATATCCTGTCCATCCCACAAAAAGTAGGCGTATGGTGGGTTACAGTAATATAAAACAGATGTATGCATAAGACATTAAAAGGAAAAAAGAAATTCAATTTTAAAATGTACGCACCTGTAACCCATCCATTGCGCATTAAATGCCTGCCCAAGCTAATACACTTTCCAGTGCTTGCTGTTTGAAGGAAGAAACAACCTTCTAAACTGAAGGGAGCGGCTCTTCCATCTTAGCCTCCCCTAAGCTCTACTCCCATAGTGGTTATGCTGCTCATTATTCTACTGCGGCAGCAGGACAAATTTTCTCCATTGCATTTTATTTAACAAAAAACTTGGATTTTCCATAGTCCAAAAACTTCCATTTTACAAGAGTTAAGGCTCTTGCAAATTCAATCATGCACTAAAAAGCATGGAAATTGCAAGTTAAGGCTCCTGACTTAACTTCTGTGCTACGTTAGTAGGAAAGACATTGTACAGTCTCACATATTGTGCTCACTTACAATTTAGGCTCCATGCACCTACATTTTGCCTTCGTCTTTCAGCCCCAATCCTCTTCCTCTGCAGGTGGGGGGGCAACATTGAATCTGGGGACAGGAGGGTGTGAGCTGGCCCCTCACCCACTCCGTTTCCACTTTAAGGACAAGAGACCTTAGGAGTCCTGGTTCCCACCCTGTCTCCCTCTGTAATCTACTTGGTCCCAACCCTTTAACAGAGAATGCAGAACTCCTGGCTTCCAGCCTCTCTGCCCCACTCTAATCCAGTAGGCTGCACTCCCATCACAGGCAACTCAATAGTCCTGGTTCCCAGCCTGTTCTCCCCTCCCCTCCTCCCCTGCAACAAACAACTGAGGAGACCTGGGTCCAAGTCACCCCTCTAACCCTGCAGCCCCCACTCCTCTCACCGAGAACTCAAAAGTCCTGGGACAATACAATGTTTATCTATATGTGTCATATGGAACAGAAGTGTGAGTGTGTGCATGAATGACACAAAAAACCCAGGAGAGGAAGTGGAATAACAGGGAGGGAGGCTATTGGGAGTCAAAAGATAAGATGTCAGCTATCATAAATGGGTTAAACGATAGGACGGCTCCCCCGGTATCCCATCAGTCTTCTGAATCAGTTATTTCACTCAGAACCTTGTTATTGTAACTATTTCTAATTCCTCCTGTCATTCCACCCACTTACTTGAGCCTGCACACACTTTGTATTTTTCCCTATTATTCCAACCATTCCACTTACTGCACTTGGTGCCTTCCTCATCATTTCACACCCTCTTGCCTTCCCCATGTACTCCCCAAAATGCAACTGTGTTGTATTATTTCACAGTCACTTAATTGGATACGGGAATAACAATAATATTTATTTAGAAATTGGCATTGCTGCTGCCTTCATTCCTTCCAATGGCCATTCCATTTTCTTAATTTCAATGTGTACCCAAATTCAAGTTTAAATGAAATATTTATATATGACTTTACCCAGTTTCACTGTGCTCTGGGAAGGCAGTGAGGGCTAGTGTGTCAGAGGGAGGAACATAAGAACATAAGAAGTGCTATAGTGGGTCAGACCAATGGTCCATCTAGCCCAGCATCCTGTCTCCGACAGTGCCCAAGCACAGTGGCTTGGGAAAAGCACCCAACAGGTCACAATGGGGGATCCATTCCCTGTTGTTTTCCCTCAGCTCCCGTCATGTTCCCTGATACTGTCGGCATAAGCAGGTTGTGAACCATTAGTCAGCTGTCCTGTTTTCCCCAACCAAAATGAAAAGATAGCGAGAATGGAGGGGGTGAGGGACCAGCTCATGCCCTCGTCCCCAGCTTCAGTGTTGCTCTCAACCTCCACAGGAAGAGGATTGGGGCTGAAAGATGAAGACAAAGTGTGGGTGCATATAGCCTGAGTTGTAAATGAGCACAATATGTGAGACTGTATAACGTCTTTACTGCTAACATGGCACGGAAGATAAGGCGGGAGCAATTTCCAGGCTTTTTAATGCATAATTGAATTTGCCTTAACTCTTCTTGTAAACGAGGTTTTTTGACTATGGAATAAAGTAGTACAGTGGCAAGATTCATAGGCACCGACAGAGCACACACTAGTCCTATTGTGAACTTCACTCCAGGTCCTGACATGACTTTTGTAGGCCAAAAAGATTACTTCCTGTCAAATGTCATGAATAAGGAACAGATGATTATGCTCATACCACAGGATGTGGTGATAGGGGTGCATTGTCCAACATGTTCATGGAGATGCAGATATTATTGCTAAAGCTGCAGTTTCATCATCCAAAACATGTACATCTACTCTCTTTGGAGAGGATACGGACTTGGTAATTCTTCTTTTGTATCACAGTCACCAAAGTGATTTCAAGCTATAGCATCGCAGTGACATTAAATGAAAAGTGTAAATAATTTCCATGCTTTTTGGCATTTAATTTTTGTTGTAATGATGTGAAATGTTTTTTAATTGCAATTGTAATTAATTTTCATGGTTTTTTTGCTTGTTTTAGTTAGGGTAAAATGTATTTTGTGAAATGTCTTTGAAGAAGACAGATTTGCTGGTTCTGCCTTTAACTTTTTTTTGAAATAGTTAGGTTTTTTGTTTTAGATAATATAAAAAAACACAGCACAGTAGAAAGTAGAGGAACTGGAGATAAGCTGCAAAATTTAATTTACATGACGACAAATCACATGTGTTTTTGGATTAAAAAAATGAGAATACCAAAAGGGACTGCATTCTTCCTGCATAGAGCCAAGAGGAAAGTTTGTTTCCCTGACTGAAGGAGCTGTAAAGACAATGGGTGAGATTCAAAGTAGAGAATTTATAGACTGTCGTTTTATTTTTATTTTGAATAGCAACTTTCTGCATCTCTGAACTGTGTTTAGGTTTATAGTTTGGCCTTATTTTCTTTACATAAATCTTTCTTTTACAAAACCCAATAATACCCCACCTAATGCACCCCTACATTTGCTACCCATTCCATCCCAACCTATCCCTACCTATGAAATGCCTGGCAACCCACCCACAAAACTCCTCATGCCCTACCCAACCCCAGCCCATCATCCCCTTTATTTATGCCCCCCCGCCCCGTTCAATCCCCGCTCCAAAAGCCCGATGGAGCAAGATGGTCTTACATTGCCTCCAGAGGGCCACCAGGCTTGAACACAGGCAGACCTCCTGGGGGAGGGAGTTCCATAGCAAGGGTGTGAACGGCTATGAACATCCTCCTCATAGTTGAGACCTGGAAAAAAACTGGAGTCTCCAGGAATGCCCACCCAGCCGATTGCAGAGGCCATGACAGGACACAGGGAGCCAGGCAATCCCTCAGATAGATTGGGCCTAGGATGTTTAGGGCTTTAAAGATTATCAGCAGCATCTTGAATCTGGCCCAGAAAACTATCGGCAGTCAGTGCAGCAAACGGAGCACCGGTGTTATGTGCTCATGGCGACGTGTCCCTGTAACGAGGCGAGCACCAGCTTCAGCCTCCGAACCATCACCACCAAAGGCAGCTCTCCACTTTGCGTGCATTGCATTAGTCTAGCCTCGAGGTGATGAAAGCATGGATGACAGTGGTCAGATCCGAGTCTGAAAGAAAAGGTCACAGCCTCTTTGTTATAGGGGGACTTGGTATAGCCCAGGCTCAGGGAGACTAGACACACCTCGGGCCTGGAGGGGCGTGGTACGGTCCAGTCTTGTGGGAGGGCTTTTGCCTCTGTCTGCTCACTCTCTCCCTGGTGGGCAAGCTGGCTGCACAGCAGCAACTAGCAATGGATTGCTCTTCATTTAACCTCTAACAATAAACGACAAACTTAAATAAATCTCCCAGACTCTAAGTTTTCTTGTTACATGGTGGCAGTGGTGCTAGAACAGCCCACAGAGAGACTGGGAACTGCAGAGCAGAGATGGCTCACTCATTAAAGCCTCCAGCTCCCCTGGAGTTCAGAAGCACAAACCTGGCAGAGGAACGGAGCCGATGGAAGCAGGCATTCGAACTCTACACTGATCTGGCCATGAGGACAACCGAAGAAGGAGATAAGGTAAAACTTCTACTTTACCTTGTGGGGGCCCAGGGCAGAAAAATATGTGAAGGTTTAAAGCTGTCCCAGGAATCTCCACTCTCCAGAGTATTGGCTGCCTTAGAGGCTCACTGTATGCCCAGGAACAATGAAAAAGTGGAGCGATTTAACTTTTTCAAGAGGGACCAAAAGGAAAATGAAGGTCTGCCCACCTATGTGGCTGAACTGAGGTCGCTGGCTAGCACATGCAAATTCAGGGAGTTGGAGGACTCCCTAATCAGGGACAGGGTTGTCTGTGGGACCCTCAGACAGAAAACTACAGGAGCGCTTGTAGGGGAACTGACCCTAACAAGATGTATAGACTTGACGCGAGCAGCAGAGGCTGCCAGAGATCGAGTGAAAGTTCTGGAGCCCCGGGGGGCAGACACCATTCTGAAGGTGGGGAAGAGCAAGCCCAAAGGTGATAGCAGACAGAAGCTGGCAGAGGTCCCACGAGGCAGGGTATCAATAGAGCCCCGGAGGGATGGGACACCATCAGAGCAGCAGCTGGCGAGAAAATGCAGTTTTTGTGGGAGAAGGCATGAGAGGAATAGAGACAAATGCCCAGCGTATGGGCACAGATGCAACACATGTGGAAAACCTAACCTTTTCAGTACCGTGTGTAAGGCAGGCAGAAGGCCACAATGAGTAAAACTGGTACAAGAAGGGGGTGAAACCTCCTCCATAGAATCAGAAGATGAGGAAGACAGGGTGATGTCCACAATCGTCATTCCCCAGCCCCACCAGGTAAGGGCGGTAGGTGCAAAAAAGCAGGCTGCCATTTTCGCCTCAATGCTAGTAGGTGACAAGAAAGTGCGGTTTCAATTGGATTGTGGAGCCACGTGCAACATAATCACAAAAAAAGAGCTGAGACCCAACACAGTCAGGAGAGCTTCAAGAACACTGGTGATGTACAACCACACCACAGTGCAACCAGTAGGGAAGTGCAACTTGCCAATAATAAACCGCAAGAATGGAAAGAAATACAACTTTAAATTTGTGGTGGTAGATGAGCAGGCACTACACCCTCTGTCGGGGTCCCTAGCCATCCAAAGGATGGACCTGGTGAGAGTACAGCATCACAATTTTGTGCACAGTGTCACCCAGCAAACAGTCATGCTGAGTTGCCAGAAAAAAGAGACATTAGGCAAGGAAAAAATAGCAGAAAAACAAGAGAGTGTAGGCAAAGCAAACCCTAGTAGAATGACAAGGAACTCTGTAGTAATGGAATTTGAGGATGTTTTTCAGGGAGATGGATGCCTAAAGGGCACAGAATGCCTGGAAGTCGATGAAACCATACCACCGGTATGCCTACCCAGGTGAAAGATCCCTGTGGCACTCAACAAGGCTGTGAAGGAAATGCTGACAAGCCTGATGGAGCGAGCCATCGTTAAGCCAGTAGAAGCCAACACACCATGGGTGAGCAGTGTGCTGGTGGTCCGGAAGCCATCAGGTAAGCTCTGAATTTGCATTGACCCTAGGCCACTTAACAAAGCACTCAAGAGGGCACACTACCCACTTCCCACAATAGAGGACATACCACCTGACCTAGCCAGGGCACGTTTCTTTACAGTGTGTGACGTGAAGGATGGTTTTGGACACGTCCCACTAGACAAGGCCTCGAGCAGACTAACCACCTTTTCTACACCGTTTGGAAGGTACAGGTAGTTACGCATGCCCATGGGCATCTCCCCGGCACCTGAGATCTTCCAAAGGAGGCTACATCAAGCCCTGGAAGGGCTGCTGGGCGTGAAGTAATTGCAGACGACATTCTAATGTATGGAGAAGGGGCCACCAATGACGAAGCAGAGACAGATCATGACTACAACCTACGCCATTTCCTAGAGAGATGCAGGACACAAAACATCAAGCTTAATGCAGAAAAGATGAAACTTAAACAACGTCAGGTGGCTTACATGGGACACATACTTTCAGCTGAGGGATTGAAGGCAGACCCCAAGGACATAGAGGCCATTGTAGACATTCCACCACCAAAGGATGTGAAAGGCATACAAAGACTTATTGGGATGGTAAACTACCTTTCTAAATACTGCCCCAACTTGGTGTCAGAGGCCGAACCTCTACAACAACTGACACGACAACACATAGCATGGGACTGGGGACACCCACAAGAACAAGCCCTACTTAGAATAAAAGAGCGGCTGGTCAAGGCTCCGATCCTACAATACTACCAGCCGGGACAGCAACTTATCCTCCAGTGTGATGCTTCTGAGAAGGGACTTGGTGCAGTGTTGTTACAGGACAGGCCCATCGAATATGCCAGCAGGGCACTGTCAGAAACTGAACAAGGGTATGCACAAATAGAGAAGGAACTCTTGGAAGTGGTGTTTGGAGTGGAACGCTTTCACCAATATACATTTGGCCACCAGGTGGTAGTACTGTCTGATCACAAGCCGCTGGAGACCATCATGCACAAACCC
Source organism: Sphenodon punctatus (assembly GCA_003113815.1). Lineage (NCBI taxonomy): Eukaryota > Metazoa > Chordata > Lepidosauria > Sphenodontia > Sphenodontidae > Sphenodon > Sphenodon punctatus. Next base: position 2,116,172 of record QEPC01007748.1, on the reverse strand, counting down.
CTGTTGGGAGCACCTAAACGCCTTTAGCGGATGCTGATGAGACTGCAGAAGTACAACATCGAGATCAGATACTGCCCAGGGAAGAACATGGTCCTAGCGGACACACTAAGCAGAGCCTTCCTTAAGCACGAGGGCGACAAGGGAGATGAGGACATTGAATCCATCAACATGCTCCTCTATGTTCCCATGCGCAAGGACAAGCTCAAGGAACTAAAGGATGCCACGGAAAATGACGCCACACTGCAAACGCTCAAGATCACCGTTCTTAACGGATGGCCAGTGGACAAGGTTAGGGCTCCTAGAGGAAAAGAAGCATACTACCATTGCAAATCAGAACTGAGTGTTCAAGATGGACTAATATTTAGAGGATCAACAATAGTGATCCCAACATCGCTTCGACAAAAAGTATTAGAAACAATACACGCTTCACATACGGGGGTGGAAAGCTGCATAAGTCTTGCCCAAGACTGCGTGTACTGGCCTGGCATGGGAGCACAGAGTACGGGCATTCTGAGAAAGGTGTGAGACCTGCAGAGCAGACAGTACGCAACAGCAAAAAAAAAAAGCACTGTGGCCACATGACCCACCTACGAGACCTTGGGAGAAAGTGGGGATCGACCTGTTCATATGGATGGAGGGACAGTACCTGATGGTGGTCGACTACTACTCCAACTTGTGGGAAGTTCACAGGCTAGAAGACACCCGGTCCAGAGTTGTCATTGAAAAGCTAAGAACCCATTTCGCCAGCGACAATGGCCAATGGTTCACATCAATGGAGTTCCAGGAATTCGCCCGGAACTGGGAGTTTGAACACGTCACCTTGTCCCCTGCCTACCCACAGAGCAACGGCAAAGTGGAATCAGCAGTAAAGGCAGCAAAGAGACTCCTCAGTCGAGCAACAAAGAATGGTACAGACCCCTACCTCACCTTCCTAGCTCATTGCAACACACTCACTCAGGGTTGTAGCAGCAGCCCGTTGCAGGTACAGTTGGGCCGCAGGACAAGAACACTGATTCCCATGTCAAACAACAAACTTGAACCAAAAACAGAGAGATACCATCACCAGGAACTGCTCGCAGCCTAGCACAGGCAAACCAGATACTACAACACGTCGGCACGAGACCTCCCCTCTCTGGAAACAGGCACACACGTGTGGATCCAACCAGCAGAAGGCACCAACAACACATGGGCCAAGGGGATCATAGAGAAAACAGTAACTCCCAGATCATATGAAGTAACCACCTGAGAGGGATGCTCCATACGGCAAAATAGGAAACACCTACGAGTGAGACACAGCCAAGGGAGGCAGCCGGAGGACAGGAGGGAGTGAGGAGGAGGACTACACCTGCAGCGTTTAAACGAGGAGCCAGAGTGGGTCCAGGGCAGGGGTGACTGGTGGGTTTTGATGTTGGAGGGGCACTAGGGCGGGCTGGCGGGCCTAGGGGTAGAGCCAGGGGGACGGTAGGCGGAGCCAGGGGGACGGTAGGCGGAGCCAGGGGGATGGTAGGTCAGTGGCATGGCATAACCCAGCAGCAAGGAGTTCCCAGGGTTAACATCCAATGGAAGAAGCTTAAAATAATGTATAAACCCAAAACACAGGGAAACACCCAAAACACTGGCATTACCCAGCAGCAAGGATTTCCCAGGGTTAACACCGACCCTCCCCCCCATTCCCCAGTCTCACACATCCTCCCCCCCTTCCATCCCAGGCCCCTGGTCTCTGCTCCCCAAGTCCCCCCCGCTGCTCACCCCCCTCTTCCCTAGTGCCACTGGGGAAGGGGGGTGAGCAGCATGGGGGACTCGAGGAGCAGTACCTCTGCTCCCCGCGCCCTCCCCGGTGCGTTTACTCACTGTCGTCGGGTCGGGGACTGGTGGCACCACTCCAGGCAGACAGGCAGGCAAGCACTGAGGCAGGCAGTTCAATGGAGGTGCTTGGCGGCGAGATGGGCTGCCGCGCGCATGCTGAGTCAATCAAGCATGCGCGCTGCAGCCCATCTCGCAGCCAGAGTGCCTCCACCGAATGCCCAGGTGAGGCTTTGCATTGAGCCCATAGGGCTCAATGTAAAGCTGCCACCATGGAAATTTCATTTCCCTAGCGGCGCACTTAGTCTGAACACTCAGCTGCCCGGCTTGCGTTCAGCCTAAGTTTGTCCCTTCTGGGACTCCAGACTCTGGAGTCCCAGAAGGGCAGGCAGAGGCACTAGAGAGCTTACTGACTGAGCGCTCTCTGCCTCTGCCGGCAGCGCAGCCTGAAACTGACATGGGAGTATTGTGCTCCCATGTCAATTTCAGGCTGCGCTGCTGGCAGAGACACAGAGGCAGAGAGTGCTCAGTCAGAGCGCTGTGCCCTGCCCCCGCTCTCCCCCGTCCCCGGTGCCACTGACAGTAGCGCTAGTGAGGTGGCGTAGGTGCAGTTTATCAAGGGGTGTTGGATTGCACCCGTTATGCCTAATGTCTGTATCTGATGCTTCCATCAGCTGCATGCAAAGGTTGTGAAGGAAATGTTTCCACCAATGTATTTTGGAGTTTTTCCTCGTCTTCAGAAGCATCAAGGATGACCTTGGCTGGAGAGGAGTCACTGGATGGGGTGATTTGGACCTATCTTAGACAGCTGGCAGCTGGATCTTACTTACATGCTCAGGGACTGATCACCATATTTGGGGGCCGCAAAGGAATTTTCATGAGGACGTTCTTATCCGGATACCATGCAAATTGAGTGTACCTTCCTATCTTGGACCATCTGAGTATATATGGGTGGAGCTCATCAAAATATTTTCTGCCATTGCAAAGGTCTCTGGTAATGGCCCATCTTGGTTCCCTACTGTTACCTGCCTGTAGCACACTGCAATCTAGTGATGAGGGGTATGCTACTTTTATCTAACTAAGGGGTCAGGTGCTTGTGTGGAATTTGGTAGCCTTTTGTATACAAGGGGTCAGACTAGATGATCTAGTGGTACATTCTGACTGGAGCTGAGGTGAGAACAACTGTTCCTGTATTGTCAGGAAATACCTACCTTTCGGGAGCGCTTGCAACTGTTCATTGGTATTTCCTCACTATCCATTGAATCTGCACTTCCACTGTTGTTGAGATCAGTGCTTGTGACTGTCTGCCATTTTGAGTTAATTTTCATTAATTCCTGGTATTTTCAGTAATATTTGGTATTTTTGACAATTTTTGTTATTTTCAGTCATTTTTGGTATTTTTCAGTATTATCAATATTTTGGGTTATTTTTTTGTCTTTTCTGCCAGTTAGTTTCCAGTATTTTCATCAGATTCCAGCATTTTACAACAGTTTCTGGCATCAGAATGCAGAAAACAAGGGCTAGCCCTTGAAATACACCAATCAAAAAACAATTTACCAGGAGCCAAAACAAGGACCAATAAAGCAAAGGATGGAAGTTACATAGTGAACTTGTGATTATCTACAAGGAAACATAAACAGCATATGATGAACGTGGGGTGTGTGTGGCTGCTCCTGCATATGAAGACTTACCAGAAGTACCGAACAATGGCAAATACTGAACGGCAACTAGCAAAATAGGGGGGAAAGCTGGTAAGCTTCATCATCATGCAAGCCCAGGAGAATGTTCTGTTACTGATTTTGCTGTGATTGCTTGATTCAACACTACTTCTGATCTTGGAATCTATGACTCTATCAATGACACTTTCTTTCTACAACTGAGCCACCATTAGATCCCAAGCTTGCTGAGAAAGTGTGCTGAAAGCCTGAAAGAATTGATAAAAAGCACGTTGAGAGCTTATACATTTAGCTATCTCCTCAAAGGGTTGTATTAAAGTGGAGGTGGGGCTTAACAGGATTCTCCAGACGACTCAGTACACTTTTCATTTAAGACTGAAGACTGGATTTGATCCATTAAACTGTCAAATGCAAGCTGTCTTAGTGACCACTTAACAGGCTCCTAATGCTTAACAGTGCTTGGAGAGCAGGGAGGAGTTGGCTGGATCCTGCTTTTCAGCAAATCAGCAGGGAACATCTCCTCTTTTCCACCTACAAGACCACAGTGCATCTCTTTGTCAAATTTAGTCTCCTGTAATTTGAATGCTAAGAATGAAAATCATCATGCTAATCCCTTTGTCTTAAATATTGTTTCCAGCTTGAATAAAGATTCTCATCAGCATTTAAATATTGTTTTTAGCTCTGGACAACATACAATAGCAATGCCAGGTCCATTTCTTTAAGGGCTCCTTAAGCTGAAGCTCTGCTATATCAAACTGGTTTAGATGGTGTACTAAATTCGACACTAGCAGACTCTACTGTAAATAACTTCCAAGAACTAAAATCCACACAGATTAGTGTGAACCAGGTGAATAGGAGGGGAGTAATAACAGTGCTACAGAGCTGTATTATTTGTTTCCTGAGACTACAGTGGCTGGGTTAGTTCTGTGAAGAGCTAGGGTGTTTTTAACTGAGATGCTACCCCATATGGTCACTCAGGAGTCATGCATCTGACCGCCCATCTGGAGGTGGAGCAGGGAAAGTACACTCTCAAGAGCCATGGAGCAACCACTCATGACACACTGCTGAGAAATCTGGAGTGCTCCGTGTGGGGAAAGCCAAATAGGTCCATGGCCACCAGGGCTGGCCTTAGGATTTGCAGGGCTCAGGGCAAAGATAAAATGTGGGGCCCCTGGTGGCCTCTCCCCTTGGGGGCAGCCTTTGCGGTGCCCTGAATATGGCCATTTTGGGGGGGTCCACTGAGGGGAAGTGGTGCCCACAACCTGGCCTGGTGAAAATAGAGGCTGCTGGAGGGCCCTCAGAAAGAGCGGGACCTGGGGCAGCTGCCCTAGGTTGCCCTGTGGTAAGACCAGCCCTGGTGGCCACAGAGCCCATGCCCGTATGAACTGGGGTGGCCAACCATGCCAGCACACTGGCCCACCTCTCATAGGGGACATGGCCTTTAAAAGTCACAAGAACTGGTCAGGAGGACAGTTTCCCCAGTGCGCCTGCCGGGGACGTGTCAATTGCAAAGGCCTGCCCTGCGCACTTTCCCCTCCCCCATGGTCTGTGTGGCAGAGGGAGTATGTGGCGGCTTGCCCCTGTGGTGGGGGCAGCCACACTGTGAGCTGCCCATTTGAATCCCTCCCCACACAATTCACATCAGTGGGTGCTCTGTGGCAGTGCAACTCAGGGACCCCACCCACCCACCACCTTGCTCATTAAAAAAACCCTCTAGAGAAAAGAAATGAAACCAAATGATGGAGTGGTGAGACTGGTACGTATTGTGTTGTTGTGGTGGGTTTTTTCTTTAAGGAAGTGCCTATTTCTAGACAAGAAATAATTAGTGCTTCACTCTCAGTGAGAGGCACACAGGTCTCAAATGTGTAGCTAAAAAAGTGACCAAACTTTTGCCACCTGCAATGCAATAATACTCCACAAGGTGATGATATTTCCCCCATTGGCAGCAATAGGGAAAATGCAGTAAACACAGGGCCCTGGAGGAAAGTATGCCTAAAGCACTTTTTTCAAGGGAAAATGCTACTTAAAATTAATGTAAGTATTTCCTTCAGAAGTCAAAAATAATGCCTCGAGACAGCATATATTTGTAACTGTTTTAAATTATTTTATTGTTTTATTGATTGTTGTTGTTGTTCGCCGCCCCGGGCTGCCCTGTGGGCAGGAGGGGCAGGATATAAAATTTATATAAATAAAATAAATAAATGTTCAGTAATTTCCTGCTACTTCTGACTATCTAACATTTACTGGTAAGGACTGTTCATAACATACTTAGGGCAACATAGCATTTTAGGCAATATATGCTTGCTTTTGGCCTAACGTTAGCTACCAATGGCAAAGTGAAGATGAACTTCAGATACCTGTGCCTGGAATGGCATTAATTTACCCCAAGATTACTGACACTTTTTCCTTTAGTCATACTACTATCCTAACCTGACTATCCAATTTAGCGCTGTGTCTCCCCCACCCCCTGCAAGCTGCTTCACACAGGATCTGTGAGGACCCCAGCAGAGGGGTCAGAGGTTCCCTCGGCCGTGGTCCACCTGTGAGCTGCCCCCCCTCCACCATACTGTTATGGTTGCTCCCACGACTGCTCTATGCTGTGACCATGACTCTGGGGTGGAGAATGCGGCTTGTCCCATGCCCTCCACATCAGATGGGAGGCAGCCCTAGGGAAATGTGTTGCTCTGGTTCAGGCTAGGTTACCCCACACAATTTGCTTCACTGTTCTGGGGATGATGCCATGCAGAACTGCCATGTTCCAAACCAGTCGAACATCGGATGTGCAGTCACACGAGACATTATCACACTTTGGGCAACGATACCACATGATCAGTGGTTGTATGCCTAGTGGCTGACAGATGTTCATGGGGCAGGCAGCCAACTCAGAAAAAGGTTGGGGACGCAGAACGTAGTAACGTTGCCCCAAGTGGGATAAGGCTGCCCAAAGTTAAAGGTCTGCCTTCCATGTGGCCGGGCCATGTAGATCGGGTCTGGACCAGCATGCTCCTTTCCCACCCACCCCTCAAGAGCTGATCATGGGAAGCGGAGTCTAGGAAGAGCATGCACCCTCTTCCCTGCCACTGAATAGCTGATCATGGGGGGGGGGCTGAGAAGGGGGTGCGCCACTTCTCTCACCCACCCAACAGCTGATCAGGGGGCGCATGCTCTTCTCAGACCCTTCTCCCCCTCAATCATTTGTTAGGTAGCGGGAGGAGTGCACATGCTCCTCTGCCCCCCCACCCCGCAACAGCTGCCTAGTGGCTGTGGGCCCAATCCTACAGCACAGCAGGAGTTGGCACATGCAGCCCTGTGTAGCTGGTTCCTTGGCGCACCCTGGTGTGTGGAGGACCTGGTGATGGCCACAGGGAAGCAGAGTGTGTGGCCAGCTGTCCTCGCTGGCCCAAAGTGTGTCAGCTGTGAAAGTCTGCCACAGGGTGCGTAGGGGATTTGGCCCGCCACAGCTCATGTGGCTGCACCCTTGGTGGTCACCCTTCAGATGGGCAGGTAAATCTGGGGCAAACTGCAGCCAATCGTGCGATAATACCCAGTTATGCCAGCAGAAAATCGGAGACATTGTTTTAAAAATCTGTCCCAGACTCTGTACTCTTCTGTCCCTCTGCCAGTTTACCACTGCCCTGTCCTGTCAATTCTGGGTTATCCTTCCTCTAGCATCAGTCTCAATAATTTATCACCTATTTTTAAGCAAACATCCGTTTCCGCCTTTGTCTGTATTTTACTTCCTGTCTCCGAGTTTCACTTTGTTATTCTCCCTAGTAAACATGTTTTACAATGTAGAGTCATTTTACATGTAATAAATGATACCAATTAAAGTGACACTGTGATACCTTAAAGGATATTTCCGTTGTCATGGTGAATCCATGTGTAATAACTGGCTCTTCTTCAGCGGTTCGGCCTTTCCAGCAGTCCAATTCCACACAGCGGCAGCCTGACAAGAGCACTTGGCGATACATCTCTACAGAGGAGTTACCAGCCAGCTGTCCAGCTGCAGCAACGTAATAAGGAACATGAAACAAGGTTGCTCATTATGGCTTATGGACTAAATACACACAATCTAGAAAGAATGAGAGCTAACATCTTTCAATCTAGTGGGAGATAAGCTTGCTGTCAAAGGTATCGAAAATGCACAAAAACTTAATCACAATAACATATAAAAAGACACTACTGTGATCTTGATTTGTCTTGGTGGATGCCTTAGTGTGACTCAGGAGTAAGTTCTGAGTAGCTCATCGAAGCCACTAGAATTAACTTGATGCACAAAAAGTAGAATGTCAGAGCAGAATAAAGCTATTATATCCCTTTTCCAGCTATATATATATATAATGGCCTTATTCTGCTCTGACATTCTACTTTTTGCGCATCAAGTATATATTTATAAGGGAATGTATATTCCCTTGTACACTCACACTGCGCACACACCCACACCCACATATATAGATAATCTAACACTGTAATGGCTGTTACATTTTATTATACATGTTGTAGGGCAGACATAGAGCACACCTGCAGCCCTGCAACATGTATAATAAAATGTAACACCCATTTTATCAGTGTTAGCGTGCCTGTGTGAAAAGGACCTGTCTCATTATTATGCTCTTTCCTATTAAATGTCTGCATTTTTAAAATGAAAAGATGATGAATAAATATGCATATTGGATAGCTATATTTTATATAATTGCAAGTTATTAAAAGTTTAGAAATAGTTGCTACAGTACTTGCTAGAAGTAATTTCAAAAATCCCTAAAATAGGCTGAATTCCACACTGCAAGTAACAGCTCTTTTTGAAATCTAAATACTAAATGATATGTTGTACACAAACAAGACTTAAAAGCCACCAAATAAAAACCAAGACAGCAAAACACCTTTGTTGTATAACATGATACAGCTTAGTGTAACACAAAATGATCTATTTACAGTCACTAATTGTGCCACTAACACAAATCAGTTGTTATCCACCCATTGGGTGATTTCAGACGTGACAGGGCGGATTCTCCCCGTCACGAAATGAATTTTGAATTCCCCGCCGGGATGACCCCGTCACGCCGTAACAGATGTGCCGGGGGATCCCGGCGGGGAATCGGGGAGGGGGCGGGGCCGCGCGGCGCAACATGCGGCCGCACGGCCCCACCCCCTCCACGCTCCCCGCTGCCCACCCTCTGGGGAGACAGGCGGGCGCGGCCAATGCCGCCGCAGCGGCGACTCCCTGCGGGGATTCCCTGCGGGGATTCCGACCCGTGGCCGCCGTCCAGACGTGACGGCGGGGGTCACCCCGGCGGGGAATCACATTCGACATGCGGCGACCTCCGGCCCCGCCGCTTCGGCTGCTTCGGCTGCTCCCCGCCGTGGTAACATCTGGGGGGGAAACATCCGCAGCCGGAAACAGACGTTACGTGGTCACTGCCACCACAGGGGATTGACTGTGGTGGCCTTTGACCACGTAACGTCTGAAATCACCCATTGTTGTCAGTGCTCATGATTTTATTGAGAACACTGCAAATAGTCTATGATTTATTGGAATAATGTTATTACATGAGAATTTCAGCTTTCCATATATGCTCATGTGCCTCCCTTAATTCTTTTCTTCCTGGCCCACTCTTTAATCTCTCCCCATCTCTCCCCTTTCAAGTAATTTGATAGCAATTCCAAATAAATGTTTGGAAATTTATTTTTCATGTAATCATGTCTGCGAACCATCTAATCATTTTCTTTGTATATGATGATTTTCTTGTTTGTGTGAAATGGTCACCACCTTAGCCAATAATAGGGATGAACTGGGGACCTTCAGCTGCCAGATCAAACATCTTTCAAGCTTCAGGAGAAGGCCCAGACTCTGTAGCAAGGGGCTGTAAGAGATTCCCATTCTATACAGAAAAGGCAGAGGGGGACTGAGCAGCACACACTGTCCAGTGAGATTCACCCACATTGTACGTGTGCACATTGAATGTCTGTTTTCTTAAAAACAGGGCTCTAAATGTTTGAGCCTGCAATCTACATTGACTGAAAAGCTTTATGTAATTATTTTTTCCCTCCAGGTTCTCTGTCAATCAAAATTCAGAAGGTTCCAAGAAATAATTCACATGCTGCTGTACATGCACCACCTACTCCAAGACATTTTCTCACTTCACTCTACTAATATGATCCTACCCTCTTTGAAAGGATACAGCTAAGGGAAAGGGGATGATCACTCAGTCCTTAGCCTCTCTGCCATGACTGTCCACCCCACAGCACGCAAACTGATACCGCTTATTATAGTGGTTTTAGTGATCGATTTTTCAAAGAATAGATGCACTGAGCCTATTAACATATGCTGTTTATGAAATTGGTAGTATTCAGCGTTGCACCTGTTCAAAAAAATTCATCTTACGAATGAATTCTAAAACACATAAATGCAGCCATGAGCACCAGATTTAATATAAAACACTGTGCTACTGGAGTATAATACAAGTAATATACTAGAAACTGGAAATTCCCTCTTTTGCTGCGCATAGTATATAATGCAATACAAGAACTCCCTAATCATAACTGAAGCAGACTGCAAAAGGAAGAGTTTATTTTTAGTAAAACGTGTATTTCCGTGGGTGCACAGGGTCTGACCTTTAGCTGACGCAAGTCAGCATAGTTCCAATCAAGCCAATGGTTAGACAAGACCAGCTGAGACTCTGGTCCACTGTTGCCAGTAAATGCAATTCTCTGTTAGAGTATGGTCCTTTTTACACGGACGCTCCTCCCCCCATGTGTGCAACAGTGTGGGCATCTGTCTGACCACCAGTGGGGATGGGTGAGGGTGCATGCATGCTCCTGTGCTCCACTCACCTCCACCAGGGGTGTTCGTTTTGTTTTCGTTATTATAATGAAAACAAAAAAAAATTAAAATCTTTTCATTATTGTAATAACAAAAATGACAAATAATAATAATGTAAACAAAAATGTAAACAATTTTTTGTATTTGAAATAATGGGAAAACACTAAAAAACTTATTTCCGGCTATAACTTCTTTGTTTTTTATCCAGTTCTGATGAAACTTGGGTATATTGTACCCACAACGGAGGGCACTAAGTGTATTACATTTCAAAAAGATTTGATAAAGGAGACCAATTACAGAAGCAATTGAATGTTGTGATTTTTTTAAATGCTCCATACACATTCCTGGCTACAACTTTTTTTAATCTTTAATCCAATTTACATAAAACCTGGGAATACTATGTCCCTCCACAAGTTTAACAATCCTGCCTAATTTCAGAAAGATTGGATAAAGTGTCATAAGACATTCACTTGAAAATGGATTTCCGGCTGTAACTTTTTTATATTCCATCCAGTTTACAACAAATTTGGCAGGAATGTATTGCACACCTTCCCTGTCATCTCTGCCAAATTACAGGAAAATTTGATAAAGTGATCCAATTCTATACACAACTGAAGTTGTCCCCTTGAAGACCATTATTCAGATAAATAGCAGCACATGCAGTGTCAGTCAGAGGCAGGCACCTGGCATGGCAGGGGGAGGGAGGCTGCAGGAGGGAGGATGGAGAGCAACCCAACAGACTGACAGACACATTCACTGACTAATTACTGCATGCTTCCAGCTTTGCAGGACCAAACGGTGGTGCCTTTGAGGCGGGTATATAGGGTGGCCCCTGAGGCGGGCATAGAAGGGACATGACTGGGACTTTGGGGATAGCATCCCAGCAATCAGGAGACATAATTTACACATCCAGTCTGGCCAATTATCATCACAATCGCATCCTGCAGCACTGTGACAGAGGACATAAGAGAATCTCTATTGGCTCTTTCCGAAACAAATGCTTCTGAGTTCCCAGTAAAAGAGAAGTTGGGATGGTCACAGCACAGAATGAGGATATTTGGTTGACATTTCTGCTGGCCAATTGGCATCACAAACTGATCTTATACCACAGTGACCCATAAGAGAATCCCTGGCATAGGCTCATTCTCTGCATATGCTGTGCAGGCATATAAAATTGGAACCCTTTATCACATCTTTTGGATATTTGACAGAGGTGATCGTGAAAGTGTGATATACAGCCCTGCCAGATTTCATGTATAGTGTTTGGACTACAAAGATGTTACAGTCATACATACATTTATAAGTTAATTGCATATACCACCAGGACCCTTTATCCAATCCTTCTGGAAGTTGACATAGATATTAAACATGGGGAGGGGTATAATCTTGCCACATTAGATGAGAGACAAAGAAGTTACAGCCAGGCATGTATATGCAGATTTTTGCAAAATCGCACAATTCACCTGCTTATAAAATCTTATTCCTTTATCCAATCTTTCTGGAATTTGGTAGACTTAGTGTCTCCCATGTGAAGTACAATACCCACAGGTTTCATCCAAATATAATGAAAAAATAAAAACATTACAGCCAAAAAAGTGTTTTCCATCAAATCAAATCAATTTTATTTGTGGCGTATCCGAAGGACATAACCATGGAATTGAGATCATATAAATTGCAAAAATGCACCATGGCAAATAAACATAAAAAATAAATTATTACAAAATTAAAAGATGTATAAAAACTAATAAACTTAGTAAACATAACAAAAATAATAAATCTATACTATACTGTAGAAAAATAGATACTATCCCTGCCCAAGAAATCAAACCAAAAAAGATGGTGGGATCACCACCATCCTAACAAATAAATATTTAAGTAAAATCAGTCACAAACTGATTTCAAAATTTCAAAATTGCCAATATCAACAAGTTGCAGCCCTCCCGAGAATCCTTAAGAGCCCAAATCTCCATTATAAAATCACAATCATGGGCATACCCCCCAACCATACCAGGTCCAAACTATTCTATTTACACTCCATCCTACAGAGGGTCCTTCGTATTCTCAATAGAGGGACTCCTCAAAATTGGAAGAATTTAGCTCCTGATGAAAACGTCTGGCAAAAAAACAGCAACCATCCGAGCTCGTCAAGGCTGTTCAATGCACAGAGTCACAATCTCATACTCCACAGTGTTTTCCATTGAAACCAATGGAAATAAAAAATGAAAGCAAAAACAAAAACAAAATTTTAATATTTATGAAAACGAAAGTGACAGATTTACATAACGAAAATGAAAAATGACATAGGTCCCTGGTGCACACGTCTAATCTCCACCCATCTCCCACACACAGAGGCATTGGGGAAAACCGAGGTGTCTCTGCGCTTGGAGATGGGTGGAGGGGGATATGGCCCGCCTACATGCCGCACACCTGCCGTGGCTTCCACCCATCCCCCCACACCACAGCACCTCCAGCGGCCCATTTGAAAAGGGCCTAAATTCTACTCCAACACTGAAGAGCTAAACGATGCTTTGGAACAATCGCTTTCTTTATCCTACCTCCTCTGGCAGCTGCCTCTCGTAGCACTGGAAGCCAGAGCATGAAAGAAGTTAAAAGACAGTGGTTCCTAAGCTTTTAGCCTGCATTACTGCATTTTGAAACTTCCAATATCTGTGACCTCAGATAGCAACAAAAACATCCACAGTACAGCAAACAGGACAAGAAACAATGGGTTTTAATCACAGGAAAATAGGCTTAGGTGAATTTTAGGAAAATCTTCCTAACTCTTAGAACAGTTCAGCAGTGGCTTGAGAGGTTGTGGAATCTTCTTCCTTGGAGATTTTCAAGAAAAGACTTGGGTATCCTTCCTCAGGGCGGGGGATTGGACCAGATGACTCTTGAGATCCCTTTAAACTCTCTAGTTCTGTGATAATATAAAATACCATTCGGGATTGTGACCTCATTTTGCAGTTGGCAGTGGCATAGAAAGGCTGTGGCAGGCCCAGGCTCCTGTCCCAATTAGGCGCCCCCAAAGAGTAAGGTGGTGGGGTCTCCACAGTGGGGCACAAGGGCCACCCCACGTCAGGATGTGAGAACCCCACGTCAGGATGTCACCACTCTAGAGGGATGCCAGCTGGAAGGGAGCATATAAACAGCCTGAGTACTGCCCCGTGGGTGGGGGAGGGTCAGAACTCTGCCCCTGCCCACTCTGAATATTCCTAGCAGCTTTCAGGCTGCCTGCAAAGAGCACCCCTCCTCCCAGAGCTTGCGGCCTGAGCTTAATTGAGCCCCCAGCACTTCATGGTTGCTACATCCCTGGCAGCTGGTGCCACTCACTTGGAGTCCCAAACCACAGGTTAAGAACCTCTGGTGTAGGGAGCCTCTTCCTCATGCGCAGTGGCAGTATGCCAAACCACGCTCCTTAAGGCCACTTTTAAACGAGGCGCTGAAAAGTGCCTCCTGAGTCCCGCGTTGGAAGAAAAGCTGGGCGGGGAGTGTTTACGTGCTCCCCGCGCGGCTTTCCTCTTAACGCGGGACTCAGGAGGTGATTTCAGCGTCTCGTATAAAAGCAGCCTAAAAGAGGAAAAAATGGGACACCATGAGGCGCTGCGGCTAAGGCCATTTTTACACGTTACCCGGGAGGCAGGGAAACTTCTTTGAGGGCAATTGCGGCTTTATTTTCATGGGAATTCGCACATGTACGATTGTTCTATTACACTTTTATCACACGAGAACACTTGCAATTGACCGGATCCCGCAATGTAGCGTTTACAATGATGGGTATTCTCACGGGATTGCCCTCAGGGAAGTCTTCATGCTTCCTTGGCAACTTGTGACAATGACCTAAGGATGCAGGTGGCTTCATCTCTGAGGCCTAAGGCGAATCCTCTAACATCAGCCTTTTAAACCTATTATCTGATTCCAGGAAAAACAGCAGCGGATGCCATCAAGCCCGTCATCTTTCTCTCAAAATCCAAAGTGAGCAAAAAAGACACAAAGATCTGCCTCTCCCCGTCCAGCAGACAAGATGGCCACAGAGACTTGGCCGTGCCAAGGCAAGTAGCTGCAGACACTGCAGAGATCAAATCTACAGTTTCTGCATTGCAAACGACTGTCTCTGGAGTCCAGAGTGTCACGCGCCTTAGGCCATGACTGGACATGTAAGTGAAACAGAACAAAGAATTTCTTCTTTGGAGGATTATTTTAGGGATACTAAATCCAAAACAGATAAAACTTCTAAGTACATAGAAGCTCTTAGGGATAAACTGATTGATTTAGATGGCCGCTCTAGATGAAATAACATTAGAATCATGGGAGTGCCTGACGGTGAAGAGTAAGGCAAGCCCTCTGAATTTGTCCCTAAGTTACTAGCTAAAGTACTGGATCTTCCAAAGGATTTTAATTTTGACACAGAATGAGCCCATCCCTCTGGGGTTTGCAACAAAGGACCTTATATCGCAAAAAGGCTAGAAACAAAAAAGGCCTGTGCTGGGGGCAGCCAGTTGCTAAAATAATGCTATTTCCAGACTATGCCTGGGAAGTTATTGAAATGAGAGCAGCATTTAACCATGCCAAACTGATGGCCAAAAAGCAGGACTCAAAATGCATAATGAAATATCCAGCAAAATATAATATAATAAATGGTGAGGGAGTGCATATTCGGGATGTTCTAATGGTGAGGTGCCAAAGCAGTTGGGTCCGAGGAAAGTCCAAGCGCCAAAGTCGGGACAGCCTCAGACGTAGGTCCTGACAGAGTTGGTGAGAGCAGCTGCCTAAGGATCTGAAATATGAAGCGCTTGATAAGGGGCATTAGTAAATATTCCAACAGCCCCAAAGCCTCCTGAGCATCCTCTTTGGCAAGCGCTCCATTTGGTGCAATATAATCCAAGGCTTCAAGGATGTTGTGGCTGATTAAATCCTCCCTAGCTGGGGAAGGCTCAGGGGGAAATTCCAGTGTAGGGGTTTGTTTGCGCCTATGCTTCTTACCCTGCCTCTCTGGCTTCAGTGAATGCTCTAGGCATGGAGGGGTGTGTGGAGAGAAGAATGACCACAATGTGGCAATGGGAGTCCCAGGGAAGCATGTGGCATCTTAGCTTTAAGTGGTGCAGGTGTCAGCTTTGAGCTTGTCGGCACTGAAGTGCTGTTTGGAATGACCCCAATGGCTCCTTCCCAGTTGGGGCATGGGCCAGAGTGGATGAGGGTTGGGGCACTCTGGGTTGACCCCTGAGTCCATCGGTACCGGGACCTGCTCTTGCACGGACATGGCCTGGATTGTTAAGTGTTCAGCCAGGCTCTGGTTTTAAACCCCCAACAGATGCTACTCAGGCCCTAGGCAAAGAAGGCACCGAGTATGGGTGCTGGAATCCAAGATCTTTTCTACACAGATTGTGCAGTGTCTAAAGCCTTTCACCAAGGCTATACAGTGCTATTTGTGCTATATAACCAAGCCCGCTGAAAGCAGGAAGAAAAAGCTGGTGGGGCAGGTGGGTGGGAGCTATTTATATGCCCAGAGGACATGATGTCAGGACATGAGGGGGGAAAAGTGCTTGCTAGGTGCAGCCAAGTTAGGTGCTAGATCGTACCAAACACCTAAACTGGGACCTGATGAGAGGATAACAAAGAGAAACTGTTTCTCAGTGGACAGTTGGGGCTGCTGTCAGGGGAGGGCAGAGGGGGAAAGCTGACCTCTTAGGAGTTCTCCACATGAAGGAGAGCCATACAATCGTAGAGTTGGAAGTGACCTTAGAATTCATCTAGTTCAACCCCCTGCTCAATGCAGGAAATCCACAGCTACAGCATCCCTGACAGATGGCCGTCCACCCTCTGTTTGAAAACCTCCAGTGAAGGAGAGCCCACCACTGCCCTAGTCAATTTGCCGACGCACCGAGGTAGATGGGACACAAGTTCTGGGTTTTAACAGCCGCACTCTTTATTCAAATCAGAATTACAGTTAACCAATGGGTGGGAGCAAATCACCTAGTGCGATGTGGGTACAGTACTTAAACTTGACGGTGTAACAGTAAACCAACAAAACGTGTGGTTTCAATGTACCCTCGATAACCACCCCAACCGTGAAAATCACATTTCCCCCTCTCAGTAGCCCAAGCCACAGGTGAGAGGGACCCAATCATTTGATTGCGAGTAAGGATAAAGGTGCCTACAGACGGGGGACCATACTTGTCGCTACTGCCCTCGCTCGACACCCCTCCCAGGGAGGCAGCCCCGCTGCTTGCCATACCCTGCTTTTCCGGCAAGTGGGCCTCCCCATCTCTTAAGGAGATGACTCTTACTTATGATCATTCTACCTAATCTAACTTACTGTACTGGACCCCTGCCACTAAAGGGTCGCCGGGGCTACCCGAACAAGCCCGAACCCCACCCCTACCTATAACTTATCTAGAACAGAAACCAGTGCCTTCTTCAGGGCTTCCAAGTACAGATCATTACCGATAGGTGGATGCCGTCTCGCCTATACAGGGCCGGGTGTCTGTGGGACAGAGCTCGAGTATCTACTCGCTCACCACCCAAATGGGTCAGCCATCTACCCACATCCCGACTTATTGTCTTTCGGGTCCTATCGGTCTTTCGGGGATGTACCCCGCCACCCCATGACATTCGTTCGACTAGGTTGGTCCATATGAGTATAGCTGCCAGGAAAAGTTTTTTAATCTCCCATAGATCAGATTTAATGTCCTTAATCAGCTGGACGCCCTTCAGGCGGGGGATGTCATTCTTGCTCAAATGGATGATAAGGACATCGGGCGGACGACCCTGGACGGGGACGCGCAGGGCTGGCAGTAGTTGATGCCATTTCATGCCACCGCAACCCTTCCACTGTATCTGCGCGTGGGCCAATAAACCTAGCTGGGTTCCCCAATGCAGCAGGCTGTAGCCAATGATCCAGACCTGTTTCCGGTACTGCAGGTAGCCACGTGTGGGGAGAAAAGGAATTAATACTAATAGGGGGAAAGGGTACCCCGTACGTAAGTCCGGAATGCCCTTTATTTATTTATTTATTTATTTATTTAAAATTTATATCTCGCCCCTCCTGCCTTCAGGGCAGCCCGGGACGGCGAACAACATTCAATAAAAATATTAAAAATTTAAAACAATTAAAAATTACAATATGTGGGGGAAAACCCCACTCCCCACCTCACCCCTACCCCTCGCCAAAAGCCTGACGGAACAGCCAGGTCTTACATATACGCTGAAACAGCAGGAGAGTGGGAGCCAACTGAGCCTCCTCCGGGAGCGAATTCCACAGCACAGGGGCGGCCACTGAAAAAGATCTAACATCGGTGGCCACCCGCTTCACCTGTGGAACCTCCAAAAAGGCTCCCACGGATGATCTCAAGGATCGCATGGGCACATGGGGAGTGAGGCGATCCCACAGATAAGCAGGGTCCAGGTCATGAAGGGCTTTAAAGGTTAAAAATAGCACCTTGAACCGGGCCCGGTACTTTATAGGCAGCCAGTGCAGAGCCCGGACCACTGGTGTCATGTGCTCCCTGCAACCTGCCCCCGTAAGGAGACGGGCCGCAGCATTCTACACTAGCTGCAGCCTCCGGATCAGCTTCTCAGGCAGCCCCACGTAGAGCGCGTTGCAGTAATCCAGCCTCGAGGTGATGAAGGCATGGATGACAGTGGTGAGGTTGGAGTCTGAGAGATATGGCCGAAGCCGCCGGACAAGATGTAACTGCCGAAACGCACTCCCCGCCACGGCCGCAACCTGAGATTCCAGGCTGAGCTGCGAATCGAGGAGCACACCCAGACTCCATACTTGAGAGACTATGGGAGGGCGAACCCCCCACAACAAGAGGAGATCCAACCACCCCCATGTCCCCCAAGCCCTCGCCCACCAACATCACCTCCATCTTGTCAGGATTCAATTGCAGATGGCTTGACCTCATCCAAGCCCCCACAGCTGACAGGACTGGGAGAATAAGGAGACTGCATGGTCTGGGTCGCTGGAAAAGGAGAGGTAGAGCTGAACGTCATCAGCATACTTATGACACTGCATGCCCTGAAACCCCCTCACAATCTCCCCTAACGGCTGCATATAGATGTTAAACAAGAGGGGGGACAGAATGGCAACCTGCGGGACTCCACATGTGAGGTCCCGGGGGGAAGA
>QEPC01007748.1:2067744-2095571 GCA_003113815.1 Sphenodon punctatus | reverse complement strand
GGCTTCCCCGCCAGGCTGGCGAGAGGTGTCCAACCCCCCCTGTACCCCCTACCCACCTCTGTCACCAGCGGGCAATCCTCTCCCCCCAGAGGGTCGCCCCTGCTCACACCAGGGGTTCCCTCCACTCTCCTCCCCCCAACCCTCCCTTCCTCTCCCCCTCCCCCCCTGTGCTCTCACCACAGGAGTCACCCCTAAGCTCCCTAACCCACCCACTCCAACCTCCCACCCCAGTCCCTGGAACTCCCCCTCTCACCGGGAGTCCCCTTAACCCATGCCCCTCATCTCATCGGGGGGCAGGGCCCATCTCCCTGGGAATCCCCCTCTCACAGGGGTCCCTCCAACCCTCCCCAAGGGCCACCTCCCCTCCTCTCACCAGGGGGGTAGGCCCTATCCACCCTAACCCACTCCTCATACCCCTCACCCTCAAGCCACACCCACTGCATCTCCCCCAAACCCCTTAAAACCACAAAGTAAAACAAAATAAAGTAAAAGCCGCCCCCCGTAACAGCAATAATATTAGTGGGGCGGCAACAGCAACAGTGAAGATGGGCTGCACAATGGATAGGTGTTTGTCCAGCGGAGGGCCCCCCGGGTGTCCTGGCCCAGCGAACGGCCCCAGTCAACGGCCGACACCCTTTGCCCTTGATCTCCACCGGCCCACTTCCCGAATACCCCGTGCAGACATCCCACTCTGGGCGGCGAAGGTCGCAGCCCCAATACGGAACGAGTGGGTACTGTATCTTGATGGAGGGATTCCCATATGGGACAACACCATTCTTAATGCAGCAGTAAACTGGTACCTGGTAATGGGCGGACCCCCAACGTGTCTAAAAAGGGGGCCCGGGGCCACCTGACGTAGGCTGAGATAAGCTTCAATTGCCTTTACAGGGCATAACTCCGACGACTCGGCCCTGTGCAATGTGACAACATGCCCCCTCCCCCGCTGGTCTGTCTTAGATCGACGAATGGTCAGTACCATTGTCACTGGGCCGATCCAGATGTCATTGAGCCGTAATGCCTTACCTGATGTGTCCCTGGCTCCTTTGGCTACCATCTCACTCACTCAGAATGCTCCGAAGAAAGCTAACTTAAACAGTGAGTTAAACAACGAAACTTCATAACAATCAAAACAAATATGTGGGAGGCTCTCACATAAGTCCAGCAGCAAATGGGGGGTAATGGGGGCCCGCTGGTCAGGGTTCCTTCCCGCCTCCCTAGCCCAGCACTCCAACAAGCGCCTAGCAAAAAAGCCCCGGTCCGGGTGTGTGTGTGACCCGCGAGGTTGCTCTCAAAGGCCAAGGCGGACAGCTTCCCTGCGATAGCACTCAGGGCCGCCCCATTGTGCCTCAGGTGCGTGGCAAACTGGAGCATCTGTGGCTCCGGGATCAGAAAACCCGGAGGTCAGCCCTGTGTCAACTGGTACTGTTGGAATTCCTGATAATCCCTGTCGTAGGCAGTCCTGGTACGAGGTGCAAGGGATCCCTGAACGGTCGTGTGGAGCTCTAACACCCAAGGTTCCAGACCGATGGTGGCAGTGGCTCTGGATTCACCCGGGCTAGAGGTGCCAGTGTACGAAAATGCTCCATCTGGAAATGAGAGAGGGCATCGGCTACATCGTTGTCCAAGCCAGGTACATGACTAGCCCGAAAGAGGATGTTGAATTCCAGACAGACGAGCACAAATGTCCTCACCAGCTTCATGACCTTTGGTGACTTGGATGACTGGGTGTCAATAATGTGGACCACCGCCAGGTTGTCACACCAGAACAACACGGAGTGGTTTGCCAAATCATTGGGCCATAGGTGGACAGTTAACACGATAGGAAAAAGCTCGAGGAAGGTGAGATCCTTGGTCAAACCTTGCTCAATCAATTCCAGGGGCCAAGGGGCCGCTGCCCAATGGTCTCTAAATATTAATCCAAATCCCGCACCTCCAGTGGCATCAAAGTGCACCTGGAGCTCAGCTTCAAGCAAAAGCTGGTCCCGCCAGAAACTAGTGCCATTAAAGTTTTCCAAAAAGGTGGACCATGTCTGGAGGTCTTCCTTCATCTCCTTGGTGACTCGAATATAGTGGTGAGGAGGTGAGTTGCCAGTCGGTTTAGCATAAAGGCGGGACAAGAAGGCCCGCCCTGGTACTACCACCCGGCATGTGAAATTAAGGCTCCCGAGGACTGACTGTAATTGGCACATGGTAACTTTTGTCGCCCTTAAACAGTCCTCCACCTTGGCATGGAGGGAGAGCAACTTATCCCGAGGCAGGTGGGACACGGCTGTCTCCGTGTCAAGCTCAATGCCAAGGTAGGTCAGTCTGGTGGTTGGTCCCTCTGTCTTCTCGGCGGCCAGGGTTATGCCCAGTTCGTCTGCCACGGTGTGGAAAGTCTGCATCAGGCTTGAGCAGTCCTCTGTGCCGGCTTGGCCGATGAACAGGGAATCATCAAGATATTTAGTGATTCCCTCACTACCAGACCTCTGTTTGCCGATCCATTCGACCAGGGTGCTGAACCGTTCAAAGGACGAGCAGGAAATAAAACACCCCATCGGCATGGCCTTGTCAAAATAATACATGCCGTCAAAGTGGAAACCAAGCAGAGGAAAACTCTCGGGGTGTACAGGGAGCAAACGGAATGCAGACTTGATGTCGCATTTTCCCAAAATAGCACCTGGGCCAAAAGACCTGACCAAGGACACGGCCGAGTGAAAAGACGCATACCTAACCGAAGATAGCTCTTTAGGGATGGCGTCGTTGACTGAGCCGCCTCGGGGTAAGACAAATGGTGAATTAGTTGGAACTCCCCGGGGGCCTTCTTGGGAACCACACCCAAAGGAGAGGTAACCATGTTGGGAAAAGGGGGGGCTGAGAATGGGCCAGCCACTCTACCCTCAGTTCTCTCCTTTTGGATTTTTTCACAGACTACTCCCTCTATTCCTATGACTGACTTAAGGTTTGGAACCACCTGGTGCTGCTGAACCTCACATGCTGGGATATGAAAACCCTGTTGGAACCCCGCCACAATGTATGCCACCTCAACTTGGTCTGTGTGGCCTTGAAAGGCCTGCTCAAGCTGGGCAGCCCTAACTGACGTTGGGGCTCTTGCCTGCAGGTCCCGTGCTACTGCCACCTTTCCCAGCCCCACCGGGGAAAGGTTTCCCTTTTGAGGCGGGTTTTCCCCACGGGCATGCTGAGGTCGCATGATGACCTGAACACGTGGAACATGTGTGGCGGAATTTGCAGGTCGCTCGGGAGCATCTCCCGAAACGCCCGAACTCCCAGCATTGTCTGGTGGACAGGGCAGCCCCTTTTTTCCCTTCGTCACGAAAGGACTCCACGGCCGATGAGGCCCCCCCTTTGCCAACAAATGGCCACTGTCAGATCGGAGTACGTTCCCTACCCCACTCATGCAGTTAAGCCAGAGGTCATGTGTGTGCAAGTCCAACCTCAGGCCTGGGGTATACGCGGCCTGGTGGCAGAAAGCCTTGTCATACCGGAGCCATGCGCCTGCTGACCCCGCCTTGGAGGCGTACTTCACGATGTCGGCATACTTCAACAAGTCCGCAGCCCTGGCAGGATAAGCCTGGATCATGACCCCCATGTAAATAGAAAAGGCGTCGGTCCAGTTCAACCAATTTTGATGAGTCTTGGGGTGCTTGAACCGCTCCTTTTCTTTTTTGTCCTGTTGCTCAGCGGGATCCATTATAGGATCGCTGAAAAGGTGAACAAACAAATCCAGATATTCCCCCCTCCAAATCCGCTCCTTGGTGGCCGGGAGCAGGTGACCCCCACTTGGGTCAGATACCACGGGGTAGTCCCCACCCTCGGGCGGCTGCTGATGGAGGATGGTCATCACAGGGGCGTTCCACGCCTGCCCCCCACCCGGTGACTGAGGGGGAGGAACCATGGGAGTCCACACCTGGAGTGCTTGCCCTGCGATGGATGAGGAAACCGCCGCGGCACTCGGCGGGGGCGGTGCCCCCACTGGGCCAGCGTGCACAATGGTGGTGGTGGGGGTTTGTCACAGGGACCCAGATCCCATCCCACTATACCAGATGGGTCGGTCCCCCGGCCACCCCTTGACCCTGGTGGGGATCCAGTGCTTCCCCCTCGCTCCTAGCATCCCCTGTAGCCGGATCCTGCTGGGACTGCGGCATCACTCCACCTCCCCCTGCGTTATACCCCTCCGGGTAAATCTCAACCTCACCTTCACGATTAGCTGGCAGGACTGGGGGTGCGATATGCTGGACTAGGGGTGCTGGCGCCTGCTGGGCCACTATGGCCTGGGCGCGTTGCTGGGTCAGCGACTGGAATGCCCTCTTGATCTGGTCAAGCCACTGGTGCAGGTCGGCGTCATCCCGGCCTCAGGCTGCCACCTTGGCTGGGTCCAGATTAGGCTGTAAGAAGGGAGGAAGGGGCTCCCTGGCCCAGCCCAGAGCTGGCGTGACTCAGACAGCCAGGGGCTGGCCGGCTGTCGCCTGGCCAAGGCCATAGTGGACTGGGTAGGCTGGGCCACGGAGGGGGCCCGCTGTTGGAGGCCAGGTGCCCCTCACTACGGGTCCTCCTCGTGGCCCAGACTCACCCCCCGCAGGGGGAGCCCCAAGTGGCACGGGTGTGTGTGTGTGCACCTCCAAAGAAGCAGGTGGCCCAGGAGGGGTGCGTGAGGGCCTAATGCCCCTACGCACCCGGATCACTGGAGCCTCGGCCGCCTCCTCAATGTAATGGGGGTTCACTGGGCACCCACCCCTTCGCAGGGAGGGCTCTCCCAGAGATGGGGCACCCAACTGTGGGGATCCAGGGGGGTCTCCGAGGTGTGTGTGTCCGCAGGGTGCGGTGCTACCCCACCCACTAGTTGCTGAAGCAGGGCTTCACAGCTAGCCATCCGCATCCCCAGGGGGATTTCCCCCCATCCCTTGTGGGCTCAATTACTGGGAGGATGGGGGCTGTACTGGTCCCTGGAGGGATTTCCCGCCCCTCCACCGGGGGCCCTTGCACGACCAGGAGGATGAGGGCGAAGCCCTCCAGCCCCTCACGTGGCCTCTCACCTCTCTCCCCTGGGGCAGGGGGCCCCCTCCTCGACAGGGGTTGACTTGGAGGCCTCACACCGCTGCTTTTGGGCTGCCGCGGCTGGATTCTTCTTATTCTTTCCCATGGCCTCCTTAGCTCGCTGATCCCTAATTGAAACTGCCCTGTGCAGCGGGAAAGCGCAGCCCGCAGCTCCGACCTACTGGAGTGCTGCGTTGCCGCTGCCATTTGTTGCAGCTCCGGCGACAAGTGGGGCCGGAGCTGAGACATTCACTGGGCATAAGCCCCGCCTTCCGTGTGGCCAGACTCAACCTATCACTGCCGGCCAGGGTTTTCAACTAGCGCGTGCCGTGCTGCTTTCCCGCCTCTGGGGCTGATGCAACCCCAGCGGCGAGAAAAACAATCCAGCTGTCCCGCTCCCTGCTAAGTGGGCGCGGCAAGGGGCCTCCCGCCCGCCATCCCCATACCGGGGGGGGGGGGCGGGCAGAGGCAATTGTTCCACTGTTGAACAGCTCTTACCATTAGGAAGTTCTTCCTAATGATTAACCGTAAACTAATTTGAGCCTGTTATTTCTTGTAATTTGAGCCTGTTATTTCTAGTCCTGTCTTCAGGGACAAAAGAGAACTCTATTCATTCATCACAGAGGTCAAAAGAGCAGGTAGGGAGACAAAGGAAACTAGCAAAACTAGAGTCAGAACAGAAAAGGTGTCTGAAAAAGGAAATAGGCAGGACACAAAGTATGGAGCAGAACTCAGAGAGAGGATTAGGAAACAGGGCAAAAAGGATATCAGAAGGGAGGAGTGTAAGAGGAACCAGGACTAGAAGAGAGAACAGTAAGGCAATCCAGGAGAGGGGATTACAAGAGGGGGGAATAGAGCAGTGGAGGGATAGTGACTAGGAGGATAGCAAGAGACTCAGAGACTGGGTTCAGGGCAGCAAGATCTTCAGAAAGGGCAGTAAGCAAGGACTTGGAGTCAGGGTCTGGGAGCTAGCACCAAGGGGCTTGGTTCACACCTAAAGAGGCAGATTACCAGCTGGATAACTGTTCTCGGCTGGGAGATTTTATAGACCAGGAAGAGGAGTGGCCAGGCAGGTCTGACTGTGTCTATCGGTGCCTGCAAAGGTGGTTTAACTTAGGCCGCTTTTATACGCGGCGCAGAAAAGCGTCTCCTGAGTCCCGCATTGAAAGAAAAGTCGCGCGGGGAGCACGGCCTTAGTGGGATAGGGCGTAGCCCAGCGAGCTACAACAGGGCCCAGTCTCCAGTGACAGAGGGCCCAGTGCCTCTGTCTCCAAGGAATCTCCTAACATGCCCCGATTCCCTGGCCAGCACTCCTGTCAGCTGTCCGGCTGCCCTAGGTCCCTTCTCCCTGTGTTGGCGCCATAGGGAATGGTTGCCAGCCACCAGCCCAACGCCTGATAAGGTAAGCCTGAGAGTGAGGGTGCAGTCTGGGAAGGATCCTGGCAGCTGCTCTCCTCCAGCCTGCTCATCCTCCTTCTGCCTTTCCCAAGCTCCAAGACTGAATTAACAGGGCAGGAAGGAAAGAGCCTGGCTTTAGAGTAGTCTCTGTTTTCAGATGGCTGCTAAGAGACTCCTGCTGCCTGAGCCCAGCAGCTCAGTGAATGTTTGACAACAGCACTAAGGAGGAAGTTATCGGAGCACTGCTGGGTAAAACAGCAGGCTCTGAACAGGCACTGTCCCCTTGTGACCTTGTGCAGAGAGGGTAGCAGTGCAGAAGCCAGGAGGGGAAAGGGTTTATTGGGGAGTTTTAAGGTTTCAGATGAGTGGCAGGGCTTATGGGTATGTTTTTCAGGGAGAGCTACAAACCGAGTAGAGACAGAACAGAGCTTTATCTGTGGAGTACTGCTTGTTAGTCCCCATAGGATTTTCTCCAGTGCTGTTCAAGAGGAGAGAAAATGGATGATGTAGGTGAGTGAGAGGGATTTTTCATCTTTACACACTATAAATAGCGAACTGTTAGACTGTGAACCCTGCAATATTTTTTCTTTCTAAAAGGCAAATTGAAAAATATGCCTATCAAATGTTAAGTAAACGTGTGTGGTAATGATCAAAATATTGCGTGGCTTTTGGTGCTGCTGCTGTGTCATCCCCCTGTGACAACAGCAATAACCTCAGGCAATACAAGGGAGCGATCAGTACCAAGCAGGGCTACACATTAAAGGATGGGAGACCGGGGGTGGGTGGAGGTGGTGAGAAAAACCTAATTTTTTTCCCCCAGGAAGATGACATTTCTTTAAATCAGGTTGAAATCATTGACAATTACTTGCTTTCTTGATAGATGTTTACCTTGGTTCATAACCATTACATTTTCCTAAGGGGGTGGGGAAGCAATAATGTCTTTAAATAAATAATCAGCACTTGATGTACTGCCAAGTGTTTCTACTGACAGTAGAAAAACAGTCATTATAATTAAAAATCAATTCAGGCCACGCGTATGTTTTTCTTTTATGGTGTAATATTGTTTCTTTCGGGATTCCTTTTTCTTCACTTAAAAGCGAACGAAGGGATTGGTAATTAGTAGGGCAATAAATGTAACAATATAAAACATGTATTACTAGGCTGAATACTGTTCCTATATCCCTAATAATGATTACATGATTGGTTGCTATTGCTGTGTTCGCACTGCTGAAACGAGTACACGGATGTTATTGAAACATTAATTCCCTAAATTTAACCACGCTGGGCACCTACATGAATAAGAAAACAATTTAGTGACATTTGTTTACATGTTAAACTGAAGTAAATCTTAGTTGTCTAAATACAAGTTACAGTGTGATTGTATCTGCTGTAGCTTGAAATTGTATTGCTGTCAACTATTGCAATGCATCTGTAAATTTTAATGATTAAATCCCATTCCAGGCCAGCTATCTCAGATTTACCCAGCACAATCAACCCACTAAAAAGTGGGGCATCTGCATTATAATAGAACAGAAATTTTATTGAATTACAAATGATAACAATGAAGGCCACATTTTCTAGAGTAGCTTTGGAAATTACACTCCCAACAGTTGCATGTCAAATAAATAGCAAGTGTAAATTTGGGAGGACTCTTCTGAAAAAATTGTTCTACCTTGAAGACACGAAGTAGACAGGAGGATGCCTTTCCTTTTTAAGATATCACCATGAGTATCCTTTTCTCTTTCAGTTTTGGGACCAGCAGGATAACCACACCTTAATCTTAAACTGTAAAGACTAGGGCTGAAACCTGATCTCGATTGTTTCTTGATTCTCGCTGAGAATCATGGTTCTCAACTCATTTTTAGCGAAAAGAAAATTGATAATTAAGAAAAAAAACCCAGTTCTTGACACTTTCTCGGTTGAGAATTTTCTTGATTTACCATTTATCGGTTACTGTGATTACTGTTTACCGTGATTACTGTGAACCATATATCGCTTACCGTGTACCGCTTGCCATGTACAATGTTCATCCTGGTAATGCACATGAGAAAAATGTCTTCCCTTTCCCAAAGTGGCAGCGATGCTGCAAGCAGCATATTTAAAGAAGGCTGTGCATGCACAGAACAGCTGTGGTGGCCATTTTGTGTACGCGCATTACTAGGATGAACATATACACAGTAAGTGGTACATGGTAAATTGGTATACGGTACCACCTATACACTGATGACACTCAACTCTATCTCTCCACTCCTTCCCTCTGCCCCTCTGTTCAAGCTCGTCTCACCAACTGTCTCTCCGATATCTTCACCTGGATGTCTCAACGCCAACTCAAACTGAACATGGCGAAAACTGAACTCCTTATCTTCCCTCCCAATCCTTCCTCTCCCTCTTCCCTGTCAATTGCCATTGATGGGGTCTCTATCCTCCCTGTTCCGCAAGCTCGCAGCTTGGGCTTCATCTTTGACTCGCACCTCACCTTCAAACCCTACATTGATTCCTGCCTTCTCCCTGCACAACATTGCTAAGATCCGCCCTTTTCTGTCCATCTCCTCTGCCAAAACTCTCATCCACGCCCTGGTCATCTCACTCCTTGACTACTGTAACCTCCTCCTCGCTGACCTTCCCTGCTCCCACCTCTCTTCCCTCAAAACGCTGCTGCCAGGATCATCCACCTAGCCCGTCGCTTTGACCACGTGCAACCTCTCCACTCCTCTCTCCACTGGCTCCCTCTTCCTGAGCGTATTCTGCACAAGCTCCTCGTCTTCACCTACAAAGCCCTTCACAACCTCGCTCCCCCCTACCTCTCTGCCCTGACCTCCCTCCGAATCCCTGTTCGAGCACTCCGTTCCTCTTCCATCCCCTCCCTCGCCCCCCCTGCTCCTCCAACCGCCTTCATCCCTTCTCCCTCGCAGCCCAGCATGCCTGGAATTCCCTCCCTGCCCACATTCGCCTTGCCCCCTCCCTTTCTAACTTCAAATCCCTCCTCAAAACCCACCTTTTCCGCTCTGCCCTTCCTAACTCCTGCTAAACATCCCCACCCAGGTTTATTCCCCACCTGTTATCTGCAAACTCCCAACTTACTGAAACCAAGCCAAGAAGGTGTACCTGAGCTCTCACATCCTTGTGAATGTTGCATCCCTTGTCTCTCCCTCTGTTCCACCTTCCCTGTCTCCCCTCCCCCTGTCTTCTTTAGATTGTGAGCTCTCGGGCAGGAACCGTGTCTATCTTGTTCTCTGTAAAGCGCCAGGTACATCACTGGTGCTGTGTAAATGCTAATAATAATAATAAAATAATAATTAAAAATAATAAATGGGTGAAAACAGACATGATGCTAACCACCCTTTAACCACCCTTGGTGGTTATTTATGCATGTTGCAGGGCTGTATTGGTGCCCTATGCAGCCCTGCAACATGCATAAATGACCACCAAGGGTGGTTAAAGGGTGGTTAGCGTCATGTCTGTTTTCACCCAATAATAATAATAATAAATCACGGTAAATGGTAAATCACAGTAAACTGTAAATCAAGAAAGATTCTTGAACGAGATCTTGAACCATAACCGAGATTGTTCCGAGATTTTGGTAACAATCCAAATTGATTCTTATTTCAGCTGTAGGAAAGACAGTTAGTTTGGTACATGATCTCTCACTTGCTCTGTTGTTCTAAGACATTCTTTCCTATTGTAAAAAGTCACTTACTGTTCTGTAACACTTACTGAACTTGGAGTAACACGGCAAGATCAGTAACAGTTTGATCCCTCCAAGTGCATGGCACCCCTATCTTTATACAGCAAAATGCTTATGCCCATGCTTACTTTTAAGTATGCCGGTAATCTCACTGATTTCAGGTACTGTAGCTCCAGATTAGGGCTGAAACTGGATCTCAATTTTTTTCCCAATTCTCTTTGAGAATCAAGCTTCTCGATGAGAATTAAAAAAAATAAAAAAAAGGAGAACCGAGGAAAACCCCGATCTCGAAAATTTCTCATTGAGATTTTTTTCTCAATTTAAAAAGCAACCTCCACCTCCCGTGCATATGCAAATCGTCCACCAGGGCTGCTCTACACACGTGCAGCGCTTTCCCAAATGGCACTGGCAGAATCACATGCACAGAATGGCTCCCCTTTTGGAAACGGCTGCGCATGTGCCGAACAGCCTTGGCAGACATTTTGCACACGCACAGTTTTTTAAAGTGAGATTCTTGAACTGTTAGCGAGATCCTGGAAAGATCCCGCTAATGGTTCTTGATTCCCACAAGACACTTGATAGAATCAAACTGATTCTTGTTTCAGCCCTACTCCAAATCCAACAAAGCACTTTACATGCTCTACTTTAAGCACACAAGTGGTAACATTATCCATGCTTAAGTACTTTGCTGAACTGGGATAAGAGCATTCATCATCTTGCAAACCTTGACCTCCAACTTGCTATTTCTTGACTTCAGTCAGTTTAAAATAAGAGCTTTGCTTCTGCTGTCGTATACATTGGCATTCATCTAGATCATCTCTATTGGTATCAAGGGAATTTCTGCAATTTTACACTAGACTAAATGGAAGAAGAAATTAGCACTTCTTAGCTTCCACCCCTGAGCAGACAGGGTCTCTCCCCCACCACACGGGCTTGTCCGAACCTCTACTACTTCTTAGAAAACAGCATTGTTAATGAAATGGCATTCTCCATTTATCCCTGCCCTCAAGATGGTCCAGACTTGTTCTCTGTTGCTCCTAGGGCAGGACTAGACCAAAGTATAAGAAAGCAGATTTTGGCTAAACATTAGGAAGATCTTCCTAATGGTAAGAGCTGTTTGACAGTGGAACAGACTGCCTAGGGCAGTGGTGGACTCTCCTTCGCTGGAGGTTTTCATACAGAGGCTGGATGGCCATCTGTTAGGGATGCTGTAGCTGTGGATTTCCTGCACTGAGCAGGGGGTTGGACTAGATGACCTCGAGTTACTACAATTTTCTACAATTCTACGATTCTACAATTTTCTCACACACCCACACAATGCTGATGTCCGGGAGCAAAAGGCAGACTTTATTAAGCAGATAGAAAAAAAAGGAATGGGGACAAGAGGATGGAAAGGCACAGCTGAAAGGCCTGGAGAGCAGGTAGTTCAGGTTGGGAGCTGGCGGATGCTGTGCTTCTCTATCCCCCTGGCTTCTGCTGGCACTGGCCTCTGTTCTCCCTGAAGGGTTCCCATGTGGAGCCAATACATGTTTTATTTCACATGTGTTCCTTTATGGGCTGGGGTGGGGGTGGAGCCAAGATGGCCATGCTCACTCAGGGAGCCGCTCTGGCCATTTGGTCCACCAGTATCTATGATCCAGGCAGAACCATCGTTGCCCGGGGCTTGTGGGCCCTTTTAGATGGACAGGAGTCCCATGTTTGCCTGTTGCTGTGGGTGTGGCCAGCTCGCTCAGCAAGGTGTGCTTCTGGATCTTCTAGAGTGCCACCTGTGGGGCTGCCCCGGTACAGCTGCAGATTGCTCTGATTTGCGCATCTGGCAGTCACTCTTCAGATGAACGGGTCAACCCAGGAGTGTCGGGGGCTTGCACAGACAAAGATGGAGATGCTGTCCCTCTGTTTACAGCATTCCATGCCTTCCACCATTCTGAGCAACCTGAGAGACCAGCCCTGCCTCTCAGCAAATAAGCGGATAAGTGGATAAATTATAAGTGGATAAGCTCCACCCTCTAATATATATGGGCACTCGCACACACACACTTCCCAACACTACATAAAGAGGGGCAGTAGTCTCCTGCTTATCATTCCACATAGTTTCTTGTCATTCCATCATGTCCCCATGGGCCTCTCAGGTGCTTTTCCTGGAAAGCAACTAAGAACAAGCTGCCTGAGGCTTGAATGTTGTTTTTTCCCCCACCTCTATCTCTCTCCTGAAAGAGGAACTTTAACCCCTGAAGAGTGACAGCTGGATTCAGCACCAAAGAGGGGCTGTCCATCGAAATAGGGTCTGTTGGGAGGTAAGGCTTTCTGATTAAGTGATGCCAATGTGAATGGGTGGGAGTGGGCAGGATAATCCTTGACTGGTTCCACTCTTTCCTGGCCGGGAGAACTCAGCATGTGGTGCTTGGGGATTGTCCTTCATCTCCATGGGACCTCACCTGTGGTGTCCTGCAGGGTTCTATTCTGTCCCCACTCTTGTTCAATGTGTATATGCAGCCACTTAGGAAGGTCATGAAATGGTATGGGGTGTGGTGTCATCAATATCCTGATGACACCCAACTTTACCTCTTGTTTTCATCCAACCCAGACCCGACAGTCTCGGTGCTTACCTGATGACTGATGGCTGTTGGGGATTGGATGAGGGTGAGCCGACTGAAGTTGAATCCTGACAAGACAGAGGGGATAGTGGTGGGAAGGGCAGTGGATGTGGCGGTTCCCATAATTGGTATCCCAGGTCTGTAGTCTGGGCATGCTCCTTGATCCGCAGCTCCACCTGGATCTCCAGGTGAGGGTTGTGGCGAGGAGTGTGTTTCGCAAACATCTGGTTTTGGCCATATGTTTCAGATAGTGACCTGGCCACTATCATCCTTGCTTTCATTACCTCACAATTGGACTACTGCAACGCACTCTATGTGGGGCTACCTATGGTGATGGTCCGGAGACTGCAAGTAGTGCAGAATGCTGGAGCCCATCACCTTATGTGGACGGGTCACCGTGAGCACATTACACTGGTGCTCCAGGCACTGCACTGGTTGCCTATAGTCTTCCAGGCATGATTCAAGGTATTGATTTTGACCTATAAAGCCTTGGCCTGACTTACCTGCGGGACTGCCTTGCTCTCCGCGCTCTGGAGTGGCCTCTACGGTCAGCTGGGAGCACCCTTCTCAAGGTACCCCATGTGGTCCGAGGGCCACTATGGAGACGGCATTCTCGGTGGCCGCACCTAGGCTGTGGAACTCCCTCGCGGTGGAGGCCCAGGATCTCCCCTCCTTCCGTCGTATGTGTAAAACCTGACTGTTCCCCCTGACTTTTGGTGATGGAGACGGGGTGTAGGGTGGGGTGGAAGAAGGGAGTTATGGCAGGGTTTTGTGTTTTTTATATTTTTAAGTTGGGTGGGAATGTTCTATATTTATATGATTTTATTGTAAGCTGCCCCAAGCTGCCTGAGGTGGAGTTGGGCGAGGTATTAAATTGTTAAAATAAATAAATAAATAAATGGTTCAAACAAAGAGTCTGCAAAATATCACTGTCAAAACCAAAGCTGTTCTTGCATTGAGAATGCCTGAATTCTTCCAAAGATCATAAACGTCTATATTTTGAAATCATAACCTTAAAGTAGCCTTTCCGCTTCTGAGGGCTGGTCACAGAATCACTGAGGTGGAAGGAACCTTGACAGTCATCTAGTCTTGCTTGGGTGCAGGATGACTACAGGTAACATCCACAACAGAGATCTGCCCAGCCTCTTTTTGAAAACCTCCAGCTATGGTGAATCCCCCGCTGCCACCGTCTTTTTGAAAACATCCATACTGCCTTTGGGGCCCCTGCCAGGGCTGAGCTTTTCCATTCCAGTGAGAAGTTCCAGCTGCTCACTCAGCACCCTCGTGGCAGGTTTGGGCCAACCCTCTCCAAGAGTCTGAGCTTCATGACAATAGAAGCCCTCGGCTTCACAGTTTCTACCTCAGGTCCATTTTAAATGGGCCGTGGTGGGTGGGGGGCTGGGTGTGCGCTGGCGGCGGGTGGAGGTGGGTGTGCGCCCGTTCCCACAGGTTCACACCCATCTCCACACAAGGAGCAACGGGCATTGGAGTCCGTTGCTCCGTGCATAGGTGATGGGTGGAGGTGGGTGGAGCGCAGGAGCGTGCATGCACTCCCACCCCCCACTGGTGTTGTTCCCACGGGCACCCCCCTCCACCAGTGGCGACTCGTGGCATTCCTATGGATGCCCCCCACCTGCACATGTGTGGAGTCAGGGGCGGGGTGCCCATGTGAAAAGGGCCTCAGTCTTCTAGGCCCTCGCTCATTCTGACTATGCTGGGCTATGGTTCCATGGGGCCCAGCCACACCGAGCACTTCCTAGTTAACTCACTGATCCAATTATTACCCCAGTTAGAGAAAAGATCCCGCTGGAGCAGTGGCTGCTCCTATGGCCATTAAAAGGCCCATGCCTCTAGCTGTGTGTGCTGCTGCACAGCCAAACTGATTTCCCCGTCCATTTAACCAAGCCCAGCTTGCTCTGGAGCTGATCTCCTTGACAAGCTGTGAGACAAAAGACATTTTACAGCCAAGTTATAAACCTCTGAAAAATGGAGGCCTAATGGAAACATTGACAGTTCATTAACTATAATGGGGTAAGTAGATGATGCAGCAGGCATTCTTTAAACAAAACAAAAAACGGCACCAAAACCCCCAAACAGATTCAAGTAACAAGCACTTGACTGATTTAACAAGCACTTGGCCGTCAAATGCTACCGCACATTGGTACTGTAAAAAGCTAAAGTTTAATCAAGCATATTTGTTAAATTAAAAAGGCCATCAGTCAATTATACATTATCATAATGTTCGCATATACTCTGCTACTACGTACTTGTTTGCTGTAATGCAAGATGATTGTAGCAGACTCAGTAATAGTCAGTCAGCCAAGAGGCTGCTAGCTAAGAGACAGCTGGACTAAGCTGCAGACAGCTAGCCAAGCTACTAGCTAAGTATGCTCAGCTGGCTAATTAAAAAGACGCCAGTTCAGCCACCTGCACAGGTGTGGCTGGGCTGAAGACAGACAGACAGATATGCCCCAGCCAATCCCTGAAGGGGAGGATCTATAAAAAGGACAGCCTTCCAGTTAGAATGGGGAAGTGACTGATAGGAGGTTCCTGAGAATGGCTAGGGGGAAGTTGAGACGGCAGGTTGTTGGTTTGGTTGCTAAGCCATTCCAGCCTGGAACTTTACAAAAGGCTTGGAGGGAGAAAGCCTCTGCCCCCCTGGACAAGGAGGAGAACCAAGTGCCCTGTTGGAGGAAGAACGCCTCTACCCCCCTGGACAGGAACTCGCCAGACCCACCAGGACAGACAGCAAGGAAGCTGCAGGTGGGCTCGTCTTAAGCAAAGGCTCACAAAGAGCCAAGGACTGTGTTGAGCCCAGAAGGCTAATGTTTCTGTAGGGACTTTTATGTTTGGGGACCCATCTTTTGGGGAGAAGCCCTACTACCCGGTAACTTGGTGGGCTGTAAGGGGTGTAGGGAGGCCCGAGTAAATTACCTCAGAGAGAGGTCAGTATTATTAGCCCTATGAGGGCAGTTATTTTTTGTTCTACGAGAGAGACTGAGGGGCATTTTCTGTGTGACGAGTGAGCTAATTCCCCGAGAGGCTTCTCACAACCAAGAGCCTGACCTGTCCACAGTGATGCTTATAAAAAAAAACCCAAACTAATTCTATAAGCATGGGAGCATACATAAAAAAACATTTATCTTTTATTTAATATGGTGGAAAATATTTTAAAATTGTGAATTTACAAGTATTTCTAGGGGAATAAACCTGTGTGAAGAAACCTAAATCAGCACCACATGTCATGCTTCTGAAGAGCAAATTTTTAAAGGCAAAAATGGGATTAAATGCTGGAAAGTCAGTGGACGTTATGTGCATAAGTGTCCTTAATTTGACTGTGAAAATGTACTTTAAAAATTTATTTTGGACTATTAATTATCTGTTCTTACTGTTTTAGGTGTCCTCCCTCCATCCCTTGTTGATTTCAGTGCACAAATACTGTTATATTAGGTTCTCAATTTAAAGGGAATCAATAGAAGATATTGGGCTTCCTATACATTTTCAATGGGGCTAATAAGTAAAAAAATGTTCAAACCACTTAATCACTTACAAAACAGCAACAATAAGAAACTACCCAAAGCCAAGATTCTGACTTCCACCATATTTAGATAGACTGAAATGTCACAAATGGAACTGTGGTTTAATTTCATAATGACCATTTAAGAAATCTATAGCAGGAGTGCATATAAGTGTGTGTAATGTGTATATCTAGGCTGTCTATTACCAGGGTTTTCTAGTACTGTACCTGTGAGGTAGGTGTTATGCGAGGAATTTATGAAATAGTGAGACAGTGGCTGGGACATATCTTCGTTCAAATCCAGTTTTTCAGGTGGAACAACTCCATTCTCCCCTCCACTCAGATATCGCATAAATCCATCCACGGATATCTGTCCTGGGAGGAACCACATGAAGGAGAAACATATATTAGTTTTGTAAGTACAGTTATTTCAGGACATACATGTTTTTGTATTTAGGGCATGCCTGGAAAGCAGAATATCATATTATGACCATATTGCTCTTCAGATGACAATGGTTAAGATTCTAGATGACAAGGGGAACACTTCCAAAACTTGAGTTAGGACTGTCCCTGCTCCCCAAAACCAAGAGAAGTCTATTCCTACTGTCTCTATGACCATTCTTTGTCTTCAGCAAAATTCTTCAAATCTCTCAGTTCTGCTACTGGAAAAAATAAGTACTGCACACCAGACAGCTGATGACGATTATTTATATATCACAAGCAATGTGCCTGGTGCTGAACAGTTGTGGTTACGGACAGGTCTCTGCCCCCAAAAGGCTTACAATCTAGAATGGGCAAAGGCAGAGGTGACAAGAGGAAGGCCACATAATGGCGAGACAGGGACCCACTCAGTTGCAGGTGCACATGTTTAGCTTAGTTACAAAGGACGCGGGATCCTGAAGGTCCCTGAGAATCCCTAGTTACAAAGGAGGCAGTATACTGAGGAGCATAAGCAAGCATACTACACTCAAGGAACTCCTAAATTTCCTCTATTGTAAATATTTCAGTACATATATGTAAGCTTTTACTAACACAACAATCAACTGGTTTATTTTGTAAATGTTTTACTCGTATTTTACTTTTTCTCCCAAAGGGGTTAATATTTTGCTTTGAAAATACAGAAACAGCAACTGCCTTGAAATTATAGTCAGTGGAGTTGTGTCTGTGCTGTTCCTGGGCTGAATTTCATACATAAACCATGGACTTCATGCTTTTACCAGTTATTTATGTGTGACAAGCTACACTCCACTGGGCCAGGTTCAGATATTGCCTCTCAGGGTTTTCCCCTGCGAATCCCACTTTTTTGTGTAGTTTGTTTTTGTCACTTATGGATCATACCCTTTATGCTGCGAATGGCAACGTAATGCAGTTCCATGACATTAAGCCACCAACTTTAAACCTTTTCTCATGAAATCACAGGGCAGAAAATGTCTGTTCCCTAGGTAAACCACACCCTCAGTTCTGTGGTACCCGTGTGTCTCGCCACGATCACCATGGTATTGAGCCAGGGCACAATGGAGCGGGGACATGGACCCTTCCAGAGACAGGCCCGGAGGCTGTCCATGTCCAGCATGAAGGGTGCTTGCAAGTGCTTAGCCCACAGTAGCCTTACTGGGCTGGTTGCAGAGGGGACGGGGGAGCTGCTCAGGTGTGCACATTCCCCATGCAGAAGCAGGGAAGCTGCAGAAGCAGGGAAGCAGTGAGGCAGCTAAGCTAGTATCACCACTCCCCTTTACATTACAGCAGGGGATACGCAGGCAACTTGCCAGTCCCCACTTCAACAGCCTGCAGTAGAGCAATTGCCTTTTTGGCCAATTGCTCCATGCGTGGGCGATGGTTGGAGGTGGGTGCAGATGGATGGGGTACGGGCCGCACCTACCCACCTGCTGTGATGATTACAAGGGTAGCACCTGCGTGTGTGTGTGTGGGTCTGTCTCGTGTAAAAAGGGCCATAAACTCCATTTTACATGTGAGGAATCTGTAGACTGACTTGCTCAGGCTTTAATTCCCATCATCCCTTTGCTTTTGGGGCCCTTCTGTTTCTCTGCCCTGCTTCATGCTGCAGAGAAAAAAGTTGGATACTGAGACCTAAGAGTGGCCTGATTCTCTTTTACTTACTTTACCACTGCTTTTAAATTACTCTGGAGCTCAAGAAATAACTGTCATGATAAACTAAACAATCACTACTATGGGGCACTTTTTCTCAATTGCAGTTCAGCAGCTAGTGTCTCAGAAGAAACAATATGTGAGCAAAATTACTGCATATTCCACACTGGTGACTAGGGGTGGGAATATCGGTATTGGATAAATCCGATACACCCGATAATCAGGTGTATCAGATTAATCCGATACTCACCGGTATCCGGCATACTGGATTTTAGCAGCTTTACTTTTTTTTTTACATTGCGACCACTGAAGTCAATGGCTGCAATGTAAAAAAACAGGTAAAGCAGCCAATGTTAAAAATCCGGTATGCCAATACCGGGGAGATCCTATACCGGTAAATCCGGTATCTTGTTATTCTGCCCAGCATCCCATCCCAACTGGTGACTGTGAAACACAGACAGCTAATGTCAAAGCAAGTTTCCTTAATACTGACCTAACTAACTTACAGAGCTATTGTTCAGAATAATGATAATAAAGCACTTCACAGACTAAGCACACGGCATTCAATATATGCAAATAGATCACTGGTGACCATGTAATGGTGACCATGTAATGCAAGCCATGAGGAGGGAGAATTCTCTGTACAGGGTAGGAGGCTATAAGAATTACTTGAATGTTACTTTATTGTGATTTGTTCTGAGTTTCCTCAGGCATATTACAAATTTACTTCAGACATTTATTTATTTATTTATTTATTTATTTCCAAGCTTTTTTATCCTGCCCTACCCAAGCAGCTCAAGGTGGCTCACAATCATCATGAAAACATCCATAATAATAAAATAATAATAAAATCAGTTAAAACACAACCAAGTGGAGCAAAAACAACCCAGCAACCCACCATCCTACCCCCTCCCTCACCGAAAGCCAGGCGGAACAGCCAGGCTTTCATGATAAAAAAATCCACTATTAGTTCTTAAATTAAATGTTGTTACATTTCAGAGTATTTAGAAAAGAAAACCCACCAAACAAACAGCTAAAGCCAAACAACATCCTAATTCTCCATCTTCATCTACAAACAGAAGAATACAGTTCCTCCTGGACAATTAAACAAGACCTTAGCTGCGGCAATGCAGAACTTATGGATTTAAGATTCCATTGGGTTTACAAATTATGTTTGCAAAGGTGGAGCACGGATTGGAGCACTAGGCCTGATCAAGATCCACTGAAGTCAATGAATTTCATGGGGTGAAAACAGACGAACAGTGGTAAGGCGGCTCCCTGGCCTGGCCTGAGATGAACAACCGCAGCCGCCACTCCCTGGGTTGGTGTGTGGCACAGAATAAATGTGTGGTTGAACCCTGGTAGCTGGAGAGCTACCCCGCTGTCACCACATCCCAAGTAGGGCAGAGGAACTGAACACACGTGCAGGTGTCCAGCCCTGCCCTGCCCTCAGCACCCCGCCCTCCCATGACATACAGCCATGGAGAACTGCAGGCAAAAGAAGCTGCAATAGCTATTTCCATCCAGCACACACCCTCCACAGTTCTCCGGGAGGACAGGGGGGGAGGCTGGGGAAGCAGCCTCAGGCATCCATGGTGACACACGGAGGTGCCAGCGACAGGGGGAACCAGTCGGCACCTACGGAAAGCTGGCTGCAAGGAGCAAAGTGCACACACTGGGGCGAGCACAGAAAGAAAAGGGGAAAGCAGAAGGGAGCGATAGGAAAGCAGCCGCACGCAGGCCGAACAACCAGTCCCCTGGCAGGCTGCCTGTCCAATCCCTTCCAGCTGCCATTATTAACACCATGGGTCACAGCTCACTCACAGCAGCAGTCCATAGGGCACAGATACAAAGGCATCACAGCAGATGAGAGGCAGCGGTGGGGAACTTCGGTCCCTCCACAGATCACACACACAGCCAGTCCACAGCAGAAAGGACTGATAACAGGGTCCCGGTAGCTGGGGGATGAGGAAACACATTCTCTCTGCATACAACCCCCATCCATCCATCCGCCTCCAGTAGCCCCTTTGCCGGCATAAGCTGCACCACCATATAGTGGGAGTCAAAAACATCCCCACTGGCCACAGCAAACTGGACCTTCAATGTGTCCAGACCTTGTACAGGGCACAAAGCTTGGCTCCAGTGAGTTCTTTCTCAAGGTAGGGAGCTCTCCCATTGGCAGCATCCAATAAAGGCACTTGTGCCAACTCCTCAAATGTCCCCTCACTCTCAGCTGGGCAGTGGCCAAAGAAACTGGCAGAGAGGCTCCAGCCGCCGCAAGGCACAGGCAAAACTCTGGCAGCTCAGAAATCAAATGCAAAGTCATTCTCTCCTTTGCATTCCATGGTCCCATCAGAGACAGAGCAGAACGGGAGAACAATAGCGCTGCCAGAATCCAAGTAAAATTGACAGGGTTGCAATTAACAAATGGGGAAAGATGCAGAGCAGGGGCGAGTGAGCTGAACAGAATCCAGCAAATGGCAAAAGCACTTTTTTCAAATTTAAATACCAAACTGAATTTGAGTATCTGCTGCTCACTTTACTTTTATTAGTATTAATACTAAAGTGTCTACTTTAGTGCACTTAGTATTAGTACTAAATTAGTATTCCTATCCCAAATAGAGATCCAGGTGGTGTAAGTCATCTACTCTACCTGGCACGAGGCCATCACCAGCTGCCTTGCGCTCCTCTTCAGAAGTGCAGCTGAATGTGGGGTGCCCACATGGCCAGATGCTGGCCACTAGCCTGTATCTGTTGGCGACA
This sequence comes from Sphenodon punctatus, assembly GCA_003113815.1. Classification (NCBI taxonomy): domain Eukaryota; kingdom Metazoa; phylum Chordata; class Lepidosauria; order Sphenodontia; family Sphenodontidae; genus Sphenodon; species Sphenodon punctatus. Next base: position 2,074,474 of record QEPC01007748.1, on the reverse strand, counting down.
GGCCATGCTGACAAGGATGCAGGCAATGCAAGGGGAGTAGACCTGAAGCAAGAGCACGTGCTCTCATTCCATTTGGCAATTTCGACCTTTTGGGAGCGCTTTCAGCCTTTCATCAGTATTTTCCACTTTCGCACATCTGGTCCCATTGGTATTGGCACCTGCAATTTCCCTGTCATTTTTTGATAATTTTCGGTATTACTGATAATACCGATAATTTCTGGTATTCTGAAAAATCCTAATAATTCCAAAAATTATTGAAATGGCAGAAAGTAGCAGAAAATCATGGAAAATGTCAAATAAGGCCAGTAGATTTCCTTCTTGTGCAAATGAAGGCGAAAGAGCTATTTCCATTGGAAACAGCACTCCCAGAAATTTTTCATTTCAGCACTAGAGGGGAGCAGTGGTGAGCTGCGTGTTACCTGTCCAGGAAGATCACTGCCTCCCCTCCTCCTCTGAGAATGTCTCAGGGGACTTGGAAGCCTGGTGAAACCATGGAGACCCAGGGAAGGGGTGATTATGGGGCCGTTTCATTCACCGTGGTGCCCTTTCTCCCGGCAGGGCACACAGTCCCCAAGTGCCCTCTGCTCCTGAACCAGGACTTTCCAGGTGTTCTGGGACGGCAGTCTCTGCTGACAAGGAGACTGGGCTCCGTCACCGGAGGGAGAGGGAAGGTGACAAGGGGGATCACTTGGGAGAAGGGCATGCCTCTCCTTTCCCTATGGGGACAATACATTCTACCCTCTGCCCAGGCCCTGGAGACAGGATGGGGCCATGATTGCAGCTGATTGGCTGGGATGGGGGAGGATGTGCTGTCTTTCCACCGACATTCCCGGGTTCCATTTGCCCAAAATGGCGTTTCTGCATGTCTCTATATTGCTCTTCACAGAGCTGGCTGCTAGCTCAATATCTGGGAGGAAGGAGGGGAGAGGGAGGGACTAGGAGCAAACAGCTGCAGCTACTAAAGGGAGAGCAATGAACCCTAGTGCCTGCCATCCAGGACCCCTTCCCTGCCCCTCCAGCCTGAGCCTCCCATGACACCCATGAGAAGCTGGTGGGCCTGGGAAGGGAACATTGTCAGTTTGCACTTGAACAGGGCTTCCAGCAATAGAGTCCTTAATCCCTTGGATCCAGCAAGCACCCACCTTAGACTCTGCCCCAGTCAAGCAAGTAGGCTGGATTCTAAGCCTGCCCAGGAAACACTGCTTACTGCGGTGCATCTCAAGGAACCCTGTTTAAGGCAACACGCTCAGGACACGAGCCAATCAGGTCTGAATGGGAGGGAGAGAGCACTGTGGGGACACGGGGATGTGTCCACGTTTCCTTGCAAAGCACCAGATCACGGAGCTCAAGTAAGGACTAAATCCCCATGACTCCCAGGCGGCTCCAGCTTGAGAGTTGTACAGGCTAGGCAGGGTCAGGGTCTGAGACTGTCGTTCTCAGTCAGTCTGGATCGCCTTGCTTCCTAAGGCAGAGAAAAGTGGCGGTGGTGGCTCCAGAAGGTCCGGATTGCTGGGGCCCTTCAAGGATTGCCCTAGCCCTTCAATGAAACTGATCCCATGGGAACAGGCGCTGCTCCATGCAGCATATGTTCCCAGCGGGTGGCAGAGGAGTAGCTGTCTGACAATACTGTGGTGCGGTTGTCACCATGTGTAATTTGTTTATAGTTTGTAACAGCTTGTTATGTGATTAATAAAAATGTGCCCCTCCCCCCACTGTCACTAGTTACGGCTCACCTATGCCAATGCGGGGATTGACAGGAGATGCCACTGAATAACAGCAGGGCCATGGTGAGTGTCATGGAGAAACATAGGGTCACACACATGTGATAATGGCCTACATGTAAACTACAAGCCTAGTAAATATGTAAAGCAAAAGGTGCAACATGTATGTAATGTTACAACTGAGAACTGTAAAATCCAAATCAGGACTGTAACACTGACCAAACTCCAGGAAGTAGGAACAGTTAAAAGATTATGTATTGGCAATCCCTTGCCAGATGGAACCCTATGGAGATGCAAATCGATCTTCATGTTTGCCTGGGTTGGCTACGTGAGGAAAGACACAGGCTCATGAGCGGGAAAGCCGAGACAAAGAGACCATGAAATGTACTTAAGCAAGGGCCATTAAGCCAGCTTCGCTATCGCTTGGTCAGAGCCATCTTGAGCACTCTCATCTGCATCCTGCATCTTGCTAGCAAACAAGGCTGGAAGACATGGACTGAGAGGCATGACTGCTTTCTAGCAACTCTAAGACTGAAGACCCAGTCGCTTACATCAAGGACTGAGAAGAACTTATGGACCTTTGTAGGGTAAGATGCTTATTTAGGATCTCAACCAGTATAGGTTAGGAATGCGTTATATTTACCTTTGATTTCTAGTAACCACTCTGTATCAACAATCTTGCTTATCTAATCAATAAACTTACTTCTTATCTTTATGAAGAAGTGTCTGTGTCTAACATTGGAACACAAGTGAGCAACAAGGGCTCTCAAGCTCTTGCGAACCCAGAGATTAAAGAGTCTGTAAATGGGAAGGATCGGGAACTTGAGTGACAAAGGGGTTTTCCCTGCAGCAGGCTTGAATCAGCCAGAGAGAAAAGCTGATTCAAGTGGGCTGTGCGCGAGGGAAACTGAGTCACTCAAACCTGGTAAAGTGGGGGTGCGAACCTCCAACCTGTGACACTGAGCACTTGGAATGAGGAGAGAATGGGTGTTGGACATCAAGTCCAAGCGCAAGTGATCACCTCCTCTGGGCTCCTTCCTGGTGCTTCCTTTTAGACCAGTTCCACCACATTCCCATCATTTAAGGGATGCTTCTCTGTTGTATCACTTTAGTGGCCAGGAAGGGCCCTTGTTATTTACAGATCACCCTCTATGGCAGGTGGTGGTCATGCTGATGCCTGAATGTGAACCTTCCATATCATTCATTCCCACATGTCCCTCCACAGCATAGATTTCCAAAGGGGTTATGGTATGGCTATGAGAGCGCAGCTCATGTCAGAATGTATTTCTTTGCAGCCACGCTTGGGGATCCAGAAGAATGCCCAACCTCGCAGGTCCCTCAATGTATCTGTGCATGCATGCCGTATTGCATGCATACCGTGAAGTGCCCCCGAATGATGGTGTCCCACCATGTCCCACAGTTTGGGGCTCCCTCTCCCTGATTACTGGGATTTGGGGTTTAACAGTCTGCTCCCATTTGGCCAGCAATATGGACAGACATGATATTTGCCATAACAGTTTATTCACTTTAAATGGCTGTAACATAAAATTATTTGTTTTACAGTCTGGCCCCCTGCCTCTTCCTGGCCGCAGCTGCCTCAATAGCAGGTGGGGGGCCCAGTGGCCTTCTCCTGGCACAGCGGGGTTCCGCACTCCCCCCAATGTTGCTGTCTGTGGGACGGTGGTGCTGGTGGATGCCTGTGAAGGGAGGGAGACGCACCACATATAACGTGTGCCTACTGTGGGACGCCTGCCATACCCCTCCCCCCCCAAGTGCACTCACTTATCGGTCTGGCCTGCCCCCCCCCTCCTGCTCCCTGTTCCCCTTTTGGGTGCCCTCTGGGTGGTGTGGGCTGGGCGTTGGGCATGAACTGATGTGCAGACCGAGGACGCCCAACGCGGTGTTGCTTTTGTTGCTGGTTCCCTTTAAGGGCACCAAACCTGTCTCATGGGGAGGAGTGTTAAGGCATGCCCACTCCATTGATGGCCCATTTCTTTTTTTTTTTTTGCCTGTGGCTCTGTGGTCCTGGTGGCCTTTGCCCCAGGTCAGAGCTAGGTGGGGCCTAAAAGACATGCAGGCCTGCGTTGGCCCAGGTGGGCAGGCATTGGCCTGGGCTGCGTCTTCAAAGTTTTCCGGAGGATGTGTCCCATAGCAGCCGTCTGCCTACCCCGGAGCATATATGAGCCATGGAACAAACATGCAGATGACTCCTGGACCAATGTGAGCTACTGTCACATTTGTTTTCACCCATGGCTTTGCTGGGCTTTTAATCAAGCCATTAGTGGAGGATGTGAAAAATTCCATTGACGATGGAAAGGGAAAAAAATAGACAGAATCCAGACCACTACCTCTTAGGTCTGTTAGCTTGGCAGAGCTAAGAGAAGCAAATAGCACTTTCCCTTACAATCCTACCGGATAGGTATGTTCAGATATCACTTGCAGGTATCAGCTGCAATCCCTTTCAGTGTATGTGGATGTGGCTGAGGGTGAAATCAATGGATATGATATTTGCTACAGATATTCATTCAGCCCTAGTCTTGCATGACATTTAGGAATCTCTGCTTTTTAGAGGTGAATGCTTGTTCTGTTTAGCTAAGGGGCCGGTATTCACATATGATTTCCCTAGACAGAAGTTGTCATTGGTGCCTTATGTAACTGAGTATTTACTTTTACCATGGGAGTGGTTACTGTTGCCATGGAAGAAAAACTTAACAAAATTTTCACCAGTTATCAGCTTCAGCCAAGCTGGTTTCTGACCAATGAACATTTACAATTTTCTTGAAATTTATTTTTAGACAGGAAATACATGCCACTATTTTTGGTGTCAAAACAGTATAAAACCCACCCATTTATATTGGCTTGATTTTTCTGTAATGTATAGAATGCAGAGGAATGATGGATATTAACCATGTGCTTGACAAGATGGCTGGTACTTTCAATGTGACCTTTCAATGTGTTTCTTGTTTTATAATTAAAAACAACTCACAAAGCAAATTTCATAATGTGCTACAGCTGGGTTCACTTGAAGAGCTTGTCATAACTAACTTTTGCATTGTCAAGAATATAATTCTGTTTGATAACTCACACATGGATAAAAAAAAACAGTTCACCCAGAAAAACAGGTGGTGTGTATCATATGCATGGCAGCCAGACTCCAAAATATTCAAGCCTGCTCCCAAACTGCACACAATTTCTGGTAACGCCTGGTAGTTTTGGTAACTCCTTTAAAAAAAATAATCAATCAATATCTTTATTTATTTGCCGTAACTAAAAAGTTATTGGCAATGTATAGTACAAAGATCACATTGACCAACAACTACATACAAAAGCATAAATATTTACAAAAAAATAAAACTTGTTGGCATTCACCAAATAGTGTATAGACCACCATTGTAAATCTAAGCCGGCCACGACCGGATGTAACAAATACTTCAAGGAGCATACTTGAAGAGGTCTATTATACCCTCCTCATTCCTCTCCCAAATTCCTCGGGCATCTCTCATACATGACTAAATTACCGAAAACAGCCACAGACAGGGTTAATTCGGAGGCCCTAGGGTCCAGACATAATTTGTAAGGTTCGACAAAAGGGAACCTTGCCTGGGTTTGCCCAAACACCGAGAGGAGCTTGCTCCAAAGCCTTGCAAATTTAGGGCAAACAAAAAGTATGTGATTGACCGTGTCCAGTTCTTGCATAGAACAGGACAAGCATCTCCTTCCTTTCTTGGTATGGCACTCCCATATATCGCCCCTCCAATATTGCTGAGGGGAAAACTCCACAACGAAGGTGTGTAAAAGCTCGTCTTAGGGAAAATTTAGACCAGGCTATCAAATAATTTGTTTCCCGTAGGGGACTAACGGGAGGCTTATATAAAGGGTTTACCCTCTGTAGTTGAAGCTTGTCGGTATTAATTTGGAGTTGCTGGTCAACAAGCCTCTGCTTTACCAGAATCATAGCATGTTTAGATCCCAGGGACAATAAATGTCCTGGGAAAAAGCCAAGCCTCCCGATAATGGCCTCCATATGCCCCAGCCAGGGGAGAAGCAAACCCTCATCTCTAGCTCTACCCAAGAGGGAGCTATCCCCCTGGGGTAGAAGTTCAACCTTCATCCAAAAACAAATAAGGGCTTGGAGTGCAGAGACCCTGATAGGAAGACAGGAAGATAGGAAGTCTCTGCTCGCAAAAATATCTGCGGCGTTCCTTGGGGCACCCCCAAAATAGCCCTCAAGAACCCATTATGGACCATTTCCAGCTGATCCAAAAAATCCAAGCCCCATACGGGGAAAGAGTATAATAGCTGGGTTATTACCTTTGCTTGAAATAACCGATGCGCCAGCAGAATCAGCTGACCCCCTTTACCAAAATAGAACCCATAAATTACCCTCACTGCCTGCAAGGCCTGGTTCTTAGCCGCAAGCCAATGGTCTCGCCAATGAGGAGAGTTGGAAAAAGTCACTCCCAGGTATTGAAACTTGTCAACCTGGGAGAGCTGATGGCCCCCGATCTGCCACCGATGAGTCTCCTTATGCTTCCTTCGGCCAATAATCAGAACCTTTGTCTTCTCATAATTAGAGAAGAACTGGTGAGGTTGCAGCTTGTCTGCATACGCTCCCAGCATCCTCGGCTGTCATCGCTGGAGGACACCACGACTCTCCTGGGGCTTGGCCATCCTGCCACCCCAAGTTCCACTGACCAGCGGGCTGAAAGGCGTGCGCCTAACGGCGCGCGCCTTACAAGTACTTTTCTCCATTTGTTTTCTACTGTACTTGCCCCTCCTATCTTACTCACTAACATGTCTGCCCTATTTTCTCGCCTTTTCTTTCCCTCTTCTCCTCTTCCTGTCCATCTTTTTCTCCCTCTACTTTTCTCCTCCCAGCTTCTTCCTCCCCCCAACCGATCACCACTCTCTAACCTCCCCCATACATCCTTTTCTCCCTTGGCTACCTTCTCTCATTGCTCCACTTCCACTCCTGTCTCTAGCCTTCCTCGATGCTCCCCTTCTCCCAA
>QEPC01007748.1:2002745-2060563 GCA_003113815.1 Sphenodon punctatus | reverse complement strand
ACATGGACCTGCCTGCTGTCATTCTCATCGTAACCAAGCCAAGTACGTGCACTTGAGACCTCGCATCTTCATGAATGTTAGACCCCTTGTCTCTCCCTCTGTTCCCCTTCCTAAGTCTCTCCCCCAGCTCCTGTCTCTCAGATTGTAAGCCCTAGGGGCAGGGACCGTGTCTATTTTATTACTTTGTAAAGTTCCAGGTACACTGCTGGCGCTATATAAATGTTTGTTAATAATAATAATAATAATAAATTAATAATGAGAAGTAATAATTAACTACTGTCTCATTGAGACAGTAATCCTCCATCCGCTGCATTGCCCGGCGGAGGCCCACTAGTGATCGAGACATCAGGGTGGTGTCATCGGCATAGAGTAAGGCTACCACCTTTCTATTCCCTATCTGCGGGGGGTGGGTATCAACCTCAGATAGAAAGGGGGGGAGATCATTTAAAAAGATGTTAAACAGGGTGGGTGCCAAAAGGCAACCCTGTCTCACCCCCCTATCCAACCTCACTTCCCGCGTCAGAGCACCCGCCCTGTTAAATTTAACCTGCAAAGTATTATTCTTGTGGAGTCGCCTCAACAAAAAAAGGAGTCTCGGCTCCACCTGCAGGGATCATAACTTTGCCCACAACCGGCTCCTGCAGATGGAGTCGAACGCCATCCTCAAGTCAATGAAGCACAGGTAAACATTCAGACCCTAGACAAGAGTTTTCCCCACTAAATGGTCCACCGTTGAGCGAGCCTTCTGAAACCCGGCTTGCTCGGGCATAATAACTTTGTATCCCTCCAGCCAACCCTGGAGTCTAATCAGTAAGAACCTTGAGTAGAGTTTGCCTAAGATGCTAAGAAGGCTAATGGGATGGTAATTCTCTGGGTCCCTAGGGTCACCTTTCTTAATGATGGGAACCACAATGCTATTGATCCATGATCTAGGAATCGTTCCTGTGGCATTGATATGAGTAAAGACCGGGGCTAACAACCCAGCCCACCAATCCAGGGCCTCCTTCAAATGTTCCACAGTTATTTGGTCAGCTCCAGGAGCCTTCCCACTTTTACACTGGAAGGTCAAATCCTTAATCTCTTCCTCAGAGACCGGCGGCCAGTGCGGGAAAGAGTCAGAATCCTCAACAGGAGGGCTAGAAAAGGATGAAGGAGATACCAAGAAAATAACCTCGTAAAACTTCTCCCATACCTCTGGTGGTAATACTACTGAGGCCATGACATCGCCCCCCAATCTCATTTGATGAATACAACCCCAAAATTGGGTTGAGTTCCCACTCTTTGCCACCTTTTCCAACAATGCCCACTGCTGTTTCTGGAAGGCTAAACGCTTTGAAAAAATCAAGCGTCGCTATCGTGCTCGCATTTCCAGGAAAACTGCTTTACTAGCCTCAGAGGGATATCGCTTCAGCTGGCATGCAATCTGTCTGAGAGATGAACGTAAGGTGTGACATTCTCTGTCAAACCAGACCCCAAAATTTCCGGCATGGGGGGGAGGGAGTTCCCAGAGCTCAAAATGACTTAAGTAAATCAACTACCTGGGCAAAGCCCTCCTGGGCATCCACGGCTCCAGATTTAATTAAATGGCATAACTGCTCCATATTAGGGTCCCTCAAGAGTGCCAAAAAGAGCTGCGCCATTCTAACTGTCCAGCGAGTTCTTTTATATTCTAGCTTCCGGGCCCCTCCTCGCCCCCTCCTCCAAGGGAGAAACCAACTGACCCTGGGGGTCACTCCAAGTTAGTTGCAATGGAAAACGGGCTGTTTCAGCACTGGGGAGGACAACAAAATTTAGTGACCACGGGAAGAAAGAAATTGAAACCAAAAAGAAATAAACAGTACTAGAACCCTTGTGTGAATGGAAGGTGTAGCATCCATCCCAATCACCCTCCAACCTACCATTCAATATTACCAGTCCCAGCTCTTCCACTAGCGACTTCATATACCTAGCATTTGCATTGGTTGCTTTATCCTGTGACCTACGAGGAGGAACCAGGGTGGGGCATAGGGAGCTCCCCCCATCTCCAGGTCCCTGCCACTCACCCAATCTTGAATTAAAATCCCACCCCCATAATAAGAAAGGTCATCAGGTACAGCTGCCATGCGTTTTTAACTCTACAGGTAATTTCTTCCCAAATATCTACACAAAAAAAGGTAGAAGCAAAGGGGGGAATGTAAAGATTGCCTATCAATAATTTGGTAGCTGAGGGGAATGTGCAATGAAAAAGGGCAAAATAAGATTGATAACTATTTATTAACTTTATAACCACATTAAATGAATTTGAAATCAGAAGCACCAACCCACCACTCGGTCGACCAAACACCCTGGGTGGAGTAGCCCTTACAGATATAACAGTGAAACCCGCCAGCTTAATGTCATCCAAGGCCCAGGTTTCCTGCAAGAGGCAAAAATCCCAAGATCTCAACATTTGGGTAAATTTTATATCCTGACAGCGGCCCCACCAGCCGGAGATATTTTAGGAGGCCAATTTAAAAACAGGGGACTGTGGCTGTCATAAAGCAACACCCGAGCCAGAAGACCCTGGAACCCGGCCCACAGGGTTGCTTAGATCCAATACCCTGACTCCCGGATCTATCCTCGGCAAGAGGGCACCCGGTGGGTTTGCCTCCACCAGGGGCACCAAGGGGCACCAAGCACCCGGGGATTGGTAAAGACAGGCCTGAACGAGCAAGCTCTTCCAGCCTTTCCGAAAACCACAAACTAACTTCCAATTGGGACCTGGGAAGCAAAACATTAAGCACCTCCTTCCCTACTCCTACCGCAGGGGGAGGGCGAAACACCAACTCCTGGTCTAAGATTTTACTACACTGCCCGGGAAAACCCTCACCTTTATTCCCAAGGGAATTATCATCTATCGGGACATTTGGGGGAAAAACTTGCTGCCCAGAAGCCGAGGGCAAAGAGTGCCGAACCTGGGCCAAAGAGCCCGGTCTCCCCACCTGGTTTGGGAGCCACTCCCTCCAAGAGGTGGGGCACCTGATCTCAATTTGTTTAATTGTAGACACAATAGATCTAGTTTAGTCAACAAACTTAGTTCGGGGGAATCACACTCGCCCAGTCTACCAAGCTGACTAAAGCAGTCGTGCTTCTGGGAGTACTGTTTGTGCTTCTGAGGGGGCTGGACTGAACCCTGAGGTTCCACGATTTCAGTTTCCATACTTTCCCCACCCACAGAAGCCACTGGGCGCACTAAATCATTTCTTATGTCCTGTCGAGGGGGATATAAAGGAAGGTCACCCCCCAAGGGGGGTTGATTTTCCTCTTGGGCACTTAGCTCTAAATTTAATGCACCAGACTGGACCTGCCCAATACCTTGGGGACCCCTCTTGATGGATATCCTAATATCACCAGCGCTAGATTGAAAAGCTTTGGAAATGTAAACTGATCTTTCCTCCAGAGATGATTTAGCCACCCAAATGGCCGCAATAGTCTCTGGGGAGGTAAACCCAACAATGACCACTTGTCTATCCTGAGTCACCAACAGCTGGTCCACAGACTTAATGTCATGTCTGGTGATCGGAAAATGCCTTGGAATTGGAAAGTTAAGCAACAATCTGAGGTGTTCGGCAGTGTCCAAAGCTGTGTTCCACACAGGGGGGCGCCTCCCATGGACTGGCAAAATTGTAAAAAATAAATTTAAAGGTAGAAAACTATAAAAGGATCCTTGACCTGAAGGTAGCAAAGCTGAGGGGCCTAAAAGAGGGAGGTTAGAATTTACCTTAGGTTGTAAAGTCGAGAGGGGGTCCTCTAACTGGGCCCCTCCAGGGTGTGTGTTACAGAGTGAACGAATGGCCTGTGGTCAGGAGGCAAGACCTGGGAACGAGAGGCCATTGCAACCCCCTTTGGCCGAGGGGGAGATACAAATGACTTGATCCCCAATTGACCCCCTCTATAAAGTACCATCAAGTCCAATTTCTCATGGATTTGATGAACTTGGGTACACATAAACCGAATAGAGTCAGCAGTCAGCGCAACGTGGTTGATAAGAAACTCAGTTAAGGAGACATTCCCCTGATGTAAGCCATGCCCCTCCAGGCGCTGGGTGAGAGGGAAACTCCCTAAACGGGAGGTAATCGGAGTGGAGTGGCGCGAGAAGGAGGCAGTCTTACCATAAGCCGCAAAGGAAATTGATTGACAAAAGGAAGCCTCTGATATCATGTCCTGGGTTATAGGTACTTGAGCAACAGGCCTTGGCAGGTCTGGGTTCGTATGAGAAAAAAAGTACTCCAAGCGGCGTTGTTTTGTCTGTTTTGGGGCTGGAGGAGACCCAGCCGTCGGCTCTGGACGTAGCCTTTTATTAATAGGTATAGTAATAGGACAGCAAGGGCAAGATGAACAGGACTTAATGGTTCCTCCCTGCTCTCCGGCCTGTGCCTAAGGCCACGCACACAAGGGGGCGCCCTTGCGCGCACAGCCGCCTCTGGCAGGTGAGCTCCTTTGAAGCCCCGGCACTGGCTCTAACTCCGCCCCTCACTGCTCCCGCTGGGCTCGGTGTTGTAAGCTGTCACAAATGGGCAGCGGCCCCACACTCCAGACACCGCCTCCGGCAGGTGAGCTCCTTTGAAGTCCCGGCACTGGCTCTAACTCCGCCCCTCGCTGCTCCCGCTGGGTTCGGTGTCGTAAGCTGTCACAAATGGGTAGCGGCCCCGCACTTCAGACCCACCTGACCCTGCTGGCTGCTAGGGCTCAGGACTCACTTTACGTGCTAACTCCTGTATTCTTTAAATTCTGGAAGTGTGGTTGTATCTTTTGCCATGTAAGCGAGCAGCACAGTGAAAATAATGTTATAAATATAGAGAAAAGTGTATGGATATAAAGAAATAACAAAACCCGCAAGCCATTTTCATTATTACGTTTTCATAATATATACGATTGGAGCATCCTACAAGAAAAGATACACTTTCCAAACCTCCCTTTCTGACTACTGCTACACTGAGCTGAGGTTTTCAATTAATTGTCCACAGTAACACCAAGATCCTTTTCCTGAGTGGAAACCCCTAATTTAGAACAAATAATTGTGTATTTATAGTTTAGATTAATTTTCCCTATATGTATCACTTTATACTTGTCAACACTGAATTTCATCTGTCATTTAGTTTCCCAGTCACGCAGTCTTGCAAGACACTCCTGTAATTGCTCAGAGTCTGCCCCAGTCTTAACTATATTAAATAACTTTGTCATTTACAAATTTGATCACCTCCCTTTTTACTCCCATGAACAAATATATTTAACAACACTGTTCCCAGTACAGACAAACCCCTGGGGCATCCCACTATTTACTTCCCTCCATTGTGAAAATTGAGCATATAGTCTTACCCTTTGTTTCCTATCTTTTAACCAGTTACTTATCCATGACAGGTGTATCCCATGACTACTTAGTTTCCTCGAGAGCCTCTCATGAGGGACCTTATTCAACGCTTTCTAGAGATAGAGTGTTGTTGCTGTGTTGGTCGCAAGTGAGAGAGAGACAACGGTATCACTGGGACCACTTTGTCTCAAATGATTTCTGAAAGCCAAGATATGCTATATTGACCAGATTGCCCTTATCCACATACTTGCTGACACCCTAAAAAAAATCCAAGAGATTAGTGAGGAATGAGTTATCTTTGATAAAATCAGAGTGGCTCTTCCCCATCCCTGATAATTCTGTTCTTCACAACTGCCTCCAACAGTTTACCCAGTATCAATGTCAGACTCACTGGTCTGAAGTTTCCAGGATTGCCTCTGGAGTCTTTTTAAAAGTGTTCTGATATTCTTAAGTAGAGCAGTTACCTTGGTTTAATTAAATCAAAGTAGTTACTTCAGTTCTAATTCTGACGTGATACGGATGTCAGTTGTCACTGTATTCCATTCTTCCTTATTTGGCTAACAATCTGGAGGGGACAATTCTGGCTGGTAAGGCAACTAGTTCTGTTTGTCAGGAATCAGTTCAGAATTGCAGGGTATGGAACAATTCTGATTAATATCCAGGGGCCAATAGCAATTACAGTGCCATTTCCTTCTTCTTTTACTGGTAACTTCACAGCCACTGCTAGGGGTAAGTGCATGCATGTCACATGCAAGTCTTCTATCTTTGTGGTATATAACATGGAAATTCTACATGGTATTTCTATGTTTCTCAAATTCTTCATAATCTCATCATAGGCCTTGCCTTCCTTTCTTTTTCTTTTCCATTGGGCAGTATGTCTCTGACGCTTCTAGCTACCATCCTTCCTTCCTTTTGCTTCCAAGCTTCTTGAACGCGTTGTCTACTCCCGCTGCCTCGACTTCCTCTCCATCTACTCCTCCCTTGACCCCCTCCAATCTGGCTTCTTCCCCCTTCACTTTACTGCAACTGCTCTTGCTAAGATCACCAGCGATCTTCTTGTGGCTAAATCTAATCACCTCTACTCCATTTTTGTCCTCCTTGACCTCTCCGCTACCTTCGATACTGTTGATCACTCACTCTTGCTAGACTCACTTCACTCCCTTGGCTTCTGTGGTTCTGTCCTCAACTGGTTCTCCTCCTACCTCTCTGACCGCTCCTTCAATGTGTCTCTTGCCAACTGCACCTCCCTCCTCCCTTCCCCTCTCAGTTGGTGTTCCCCAAGGCTCTTTCATTGGCCCTCTCCTCTTCTCTATCTACACCCTGTCCCTAGGCAAACTTATTGCCTCCCATGGCTTCCAATATCATCTCTACGTTGATGACAGTCAACCATGGGTGATTTCAGAAGTGACGTGGTGAATGTCCACCACAGTCAACCTCAGTCAAACGCGGGGGGGGGGGTGTGAAAGCGCCGTGCATGTCTGTTTGCTCGCATCCAGATGTTCACCACAGTCAAATGCGGCCTGGGGTGAAGCTAACCACGCTTTGTGAGGTTGGGGTGGGAGGAGGTCCAGAAGTGTGGTGAATGGTCACCACGGTAAGGGTGAATGAAAAGTAACTTCTGAATGGAAACCCACAGCCACGGTGGAAGGAATTGACCCCAGCTGCGGTGCAGTCTGGGGCTCGAACCGCAGTCCACGTCTCCACTGCATGTCTGTTGTGGTCCCCTGGCCCATGTTCTCTCTGATTGCCCCCAGGCGGTGGTCACGATCCTGTCACTTCTGTTGGGGCCGCACGTGTCACCACAGCCCGCGGTGAATCCGTGGGATTCACTGTGGTGAATTGGAATGCGTCACTTCTGAAATCACCCCATATCTCTCTACTCCCTTTCTCTCTCCATCTATTCAAGCTCGCTTCACCAGCTGTCTCTCTGACATCTCTACCTGGATGTCTCAACGTCAACTCAAACTCAACATTGCTAAAACTGAACTCCTTATCTTCCACCCTCATCCTTCCTCTCCCTCTTCCCAGTCGATTCAATTCAATTCAATTCAATTTATTAAAAGACGTGACCTTAGGTCATTGCCGTACAATACAAAAGGAAAGAGCAAAAGGAACGATACATACATAAAAACATTCAAGAAAATTATAAAACAAACTTCCTATTCAACAATAAAGGAAGTGATTCCACCTCACAAATGAGGGTAATAATCTGAAATTATTAATAATCATTAAAACAATATGACCAATTATAAAATGACTAAAATAAGATAACCGTTTCCCTAACCATTGTACCCCCTATACCCGTAGGGCTTCTTTATAGCTTCCCCATAAATTACTCCAAACTTACAGCCCTCATATCAGTCGATTCTTATTGACAGGGTCACCATCCTTCCCGTTCCCCAAGCCCTTAGCTTAGGCATCATCTTTGACTCACCCCTTTTTTAAAAACTCTTTATCGACTCTATTGCAAATCCTGTCGCTTCTCCCTCCATAACATTGTTAAAATTCGCCCTTTTCTCTCTGTCTCCTCTGCCAAAACCCTTGTTTACACCCTGGTCATCTCTCACCTTGATTGCTGTAACCTCCTTCTTACTGGTCTCCCCCGCTCTCACCTTTCTCCCCTTATCTCCGTCCAAAACTCTACTGCCAGGATCATCCACCTCGCTCGTCACTTTGACCACGTGCAGTCCTTCCTCTCCTCTCTTCACTGGCTCCCCCTTCCTGAATGAACCCTACACAAGCTCCTAGTCTTCACCTATAAACCTCTTCACAACCTTGCTCCCCCCTACCTCTCTGCGCTAATTTCCCTCTGTACTCCAGTCCGTGAACTCCACTCCTCTTCTATCCCCTCTCTTGATCTCCTGTGCCTCCCCTGCTCCCCTAACTGCCTTTGTCCCTTTTCCCTAGCTGCCACCCCCATGCCTGGAACTCCCTCCCTGCCCACGTCCACCTCACCCCCTCCCTTCGTACCTTCAAATCCCTCCTCAAGACCCACCTCTTCTGCTCTGCCCTCCCCGACTCGTCCCCCTCACCTAACTCCTGTTGATATGCCCCATCCAGTACAATCTATTACCTGAGGTCTGTGTACTCATATCGTCACCACACGGACCAACCAGCTATCATTCTCAATGTAACCAAGCCAAGGGACCTCGCATCTTCGTGAATGTTACACTCCTTGTCTCTCCCTCTGTTCCCCTTTCTTCGTCTACCTCCCCAACCCCCCAGTCTCTCAGATTGTAAGCCTTAGGGCAGGGACTGTGTCTATTCCATTACTTTGTAAAGTGCCAGGTACATTGCTAGCGCTATACAAATGCTTGCTAATAATAATAATGTGTAGGAATTGCAGATGGTGGCATCTGGCATGGACTGAACCATCTGATTTGCAGTCCTCCTTCTCCATGAATCCATTCTCTCCCTGTTTCTCTCTGGCTAGGACAGCCAGTGTTTGGGGCTTGCACATGCCTGGGTGGCGTGACATGGCATGGATTCGGCTGTCTGATTTGTAATCCTCAGCCATCCTGGTCTCAGGCCAATGCTACACCCTGGCTGCACTCTGGTTTAGGGTTCACTGCTCCTTTTCTCTGGCTCTCTTGCTATATTTCTCTCTGGGCAGGGCAGCCTGCATTTGGGGATGGCAGATGGCTGGGTGGTAATGGCAAGCACGTTTGGGGATTGCAGATGGCTGGGTGACAAGCAAGCCCATTTTCTCAGGAAGGGATGTGGTAAACAACTAATGGACAAAAACCTGGAAATAAAACAGTACCCTAGGTAATGAGGTAATCAGTAAGGGGTATATTAATAACAGGAAACAGTATGTGGTAAATGGCACATGGTAAGCAGGTAAACCGGGATGATATTTCATGGTATTCATGTATCAAGAAATCACATCGGTGGGGCTGATCCCATGCCCTGCACACACAACTGCATGGTCTGCATGTGCGGCGTAGACCCTGTGCTGGTGGTGCACGTGGCTTGTGAGCACATGTGTGCTTCGTACGGTGCTCTACAGGGATGGAACCGGCCCCAGTGTCTAGAAAGTTGAGAAATCGATCCCATTTCTCAATATCATGATAGTTCTCATGAATAACATTTTAGCTGCTCGCTTCAGGTCTAGTAGGGATGTATGGACCTATGGGATCATCAAACTGCTGCAAAGCTAGTGTAGTTTTAACATAATTGTTTCAATTTAATTCTCCATGAGGGATAATTTGCTGTCCCTTTCTTAGGTAATATGGTGTATTCAATCTCCCTCTCCCCATCATTTATTTATTTAAAAATTCTTATTACCCCGCCCCTCTTTCTACAGGCAGCTCACAGCGGCTTACAGTCCATAAAAACAGCAATAATACTGTCACGAAATCTCTGGGAGTTTTGTCTGGAATTTAGAATTATTATACGCCCAGAAAGTGGACACATGGTTTTGAAGGCAGCCCTCCAGTGGGGCAGCAAAAGTGAGAGTCAATAGGGGTGGCCTGATGTGAAGGCCCAGAGGACACTAGGTTAGGTTAGGTTAGGTTAAATTTATTTGTGCAGCCAAAAAGGCTATTACAAACATACATTAAAACATTCCCATATATTTTTATAGGGGTGCAATACAATATTACAACAAAATACAAACAAAAATTCCATAAAACGTATGCATATACGTTTCTCACTGGATTAAACATTATCAATAAAATTCCTCCAAACACGTAATGCCATCTCACAAAAAGCTGCCACATTCCTAGTCCCAATAGAATCGGAAGGTTCAAACAATTTCAAAAGTAACATGGGAGAAGCAAGGGTAGTATTCCTCAATTGGGGGATCAAATATCTGTTCCTGAGAGAGGCATAGGCAGGGCATTCCAGCACCACATGGGTGCAGGATTCTACAGACCCGAGATTACATAAAGGGCAGACCCATGGTATGCCTCTATACCAGCCCTCCAACACAGCTGATGGGAAGATATTACAGTGAAATTTTGTAAACGCCATTCTTCGACTAGGGTGTAACCAGGAGTCAAGATAGCTTTGGCCCCAACAGGGCCTGGATAATTTAGAATATAAGGGAGCTACCTGTTGAGACTCCAAAGAGGCTATTTCACTTTGCAGATCCTGGTCAGCAATCCTTTGCTTAATCAAGGCAATTGCTCCCTTCAAGGGAGAGGATGTCAGGGATCAAAGCATGTTGTGAGGGCCACGGGACAGGCATATGCTTGTGGGCTGCTTTCCTCTTGCACAGGCACCCCATGTGGAGCGGCCTTTGGGGCGGTGGCTGGGTGGGACGGGTCGTAGGTTCTGGCATGCTTGGAATGTGGGTTGGCAGTCTCCTCATCACCCACCTTGGCTGCCGGTTCCCTATCCGCATCTCTCGCTTCCTCCTCCCTTCTAGTCTCAGTGATCGTCTTCCTAACCATGCTGCGCCTTGGGGAGATGGCGGGTCAGCTCTAGAGGGCAGCATCGGAGCTCCGAGCTGGGGACCATGTATACCAGGAGATCCGTGAGTTGCCCCGGTGTTCATGCCGCCCCTCCCCCCTTTGGTGTGGGAATCCCTGGTTGTTGCGGCCTGTGATCTGCTATACTTGCGCCCTCCCTCTCCCTCTCTCCTTTAGTGCAGGCGATGATAAATGAGCGGACCAGGGAGCAGGAGGAGGAGGAGGTGGAGCTCCATGTGCTCCAGAGGGTGCACCAACTCGACCACAACCAGGCAGATCACTGGCGACGGGTCTGGGGTCGTCAGTCCTACTGACGGTTCCAGTTGTGCCCACCATCTCTCTCTGTTACTGTTCCTTGCGCTAGTTGCGCTTTGCGTTTGCTTAATTAAAGTTTGTTTGTTTTGTTCCCCTTGTGTTTGTGCCCTCCTTCCTCATGGTGTGGCCTTCTGTCTGTGCCTTCTTGGGTTGGTACGGTGTGGTAGCTAGTCTGGGGTTGCCTCTGTTGGAACGTTGCATGGTTCCACTCCTTATCACTGCTTCCCCCATTGTCTGGTCCCATGTTTCCCTGTCGTTGATGCTTTGTTCCCTCTCCTGTGTTGGTGCTGTACTCTGTGCCCCCCCCCCCCCGGTCCCTTTCCATCCCATTCAATGCTTCGGCCTATCCCCCTCATCCCTCGGGCCATGGGAGGTGATTGCTTCCCATTCTCTTGGCCCGTGTCTTAGCTTGTTCTGCCCCCCGCACCTTTCCTGCTGTGTTGTTGGTCTCCCTCTGTGCTGCTTGCATCCCTGGTCAGTGCTTGGTTGCTGGCTGTGGCTTTGTGGCCGCTTCCTTTGTGATCAGAGGTGCCTCAAGTCTCTGCCCTCAGTTCCTGTCTGCTCCGTTGGCTTTGATGCCTGGCCCCGTCTCCCCATCTGTCATATTCCCAGCTTGGTGTTTTGGTGGCCGGGGGTTCCTGTGTGTGCTGGTCCGTTGGGGGTGTTGGTGTGTGTGTGTGTGTTTGTATAGGCCCCATCGTTTTGGATCTCACCTGTTCTTGCCTGTGCACTTGCTTGTTCCCGGCCCCCCTCCTCCCGCTGGGGTCCCCTCGCTCCCTTTTCCTCATGGGGTCAATGGGGCCTGGCTGTCTGGTCTGTGTGTCATGACCTGACTGGGGCTGCTACTTTGTATCTCCTATCATTCCAGCTACCTCCTCCCCTGCTTGTGCAGGGTCTGGCAGTGTAGGGGCGGTGCCATGTGCTGCAGTTTCGGTTGCCCTTCCTCGGCCATGTTGTCACATCACTGTTCTGGGCGAGGTTTCCCCTCCATTCGGTGTTTTGGCGGTCCATGTAAATGTCTTGGGTGTTTGCTTGGTGTTTCCTGGGGTGGGAGTGTGCCCGATGGGTGTGTGCCAGCCCCTCCACTTCCTTTCCACAAACCCCCGCGGCGGTGTCCGTGTAAATGTCTCCCTGCTCAGTGCCACTGGGTGTACGGTGGGTGTGCTCATCCACCCATCTCCACCCACTGGGGCCATGGCGGCGTCCTTGTAAAAAAGGCTATATTCAGACGTAAACCTTATCCAGTGTTCATCATCAAGTAAGAAAACATGCTGCTAAATTTGAGTATTTCCACATGCTGCAGAGAGAAGCCAGGGAAAAAAAGGTGTTGCTTTACTTTTGGCATGGGTTTTGTTTACAAAAGGAAGGCTCTGATCTAGTGTTGTACTGAGCCAGCCACATACTGGCACCAAGGAAAAATTCCCACAAACCTCATAAAGGGCCTCCGTATTAATCTGAAACCCTCCCTATCCACTTCCATGTAGCAAGTCACAATTAGGGGAAATTGTGAAGCTTACTGCTTTTTTAAAAAATATCCACAATGCTGGCTTGGTTGATAACTCCACATTTGTTATTTTTTGTTTTGTTTCTTTGGCTTGGAAGTAGAGTCTGGATTTTAACGGAAGGCATATACTCTGAAGTTAGAACACTACACACCGTTGAAAAGCTGAAGTTGTTGACTGTCACAACATGGGAGGGGGGAAAAGAAGAGCTTTCTTAGCTCTCATTTCCTTCTGCATTTTGGATGCTATTGTCACAAAAACTTTCCGTCTCCTCTTATGTAGAAATTAACATATGTCTTGGTGCCCTTTGAGCCAGCCAAGCTCCTCTCGTCTCTGACAGCTCAACTACTTCCAAAAAGAATAAAGGGCACCAAGCAATGTTAAGCAATTCTACTGTTCTGTAGAATGGTCCCAATAGGGAACTGATCTGGTAAACTTTCAACAGAGGCCCTTTTTGCATAGACACAGTGGGTCGGGGGACGGGTGTGCACTTGCAGTGGGTGGAGGTGGGTATGCTTCCTTTCTCATGGGTGCAAACCCATCTCCACCCACGGAACTTCCTCTGTCTTTTCGGATGGCTCCGTGGGTGGGTAATGGGTGGAGATGGGTGTGTGCCGGGGGCGGACACCCATCCCCCCTCCCACCGCCACACATACACATCCCACCCCCCACCCCCCGACACACACCTGTCTGCACAACTGGGAGGTGGGGGTTGGAGAAGCATCCATGCAAAAACGGCCAGAGAAAAGGAACTGTATTAAGAAAATTCTGCTTTCTATTGAAGGTGACAATGGGTTCACATTAGGGACAGAGACATCTGCCCAGGTTGAAATACTGGTTCCTGGGGATCAGCAGCATTGTAGCAGATCTGGTCACCCATGCCTTTTAATGGAAGGCAAAATGGACAAGATATTTTCCTGATTAGCCTCATCCAGGTAAAAGGGTCAATGAAGTCTCCTTCTCCCTTTCAGCTACGGTTGCATATTGAATTAGAACACTGAAGCATATTGCAGAAAGCACCCACCCCCAGAGGCACTATTTCCATTCAGGCTAGGGAATTTCCTACTTTCCTCCCTGTTGATGGAGGTTAGCAAATGGGCACCTTTTCATTTGCAGAAGATCTTCCAAGGCCTATGGAATCCTGGGTCCAAGCACATTCCGTGAGATAATGGACCTGATCCTGCATATGTGTGCATGCTGCATTCATCATACATAGGTTGTGCATACATCATTTCTTTGCAATGTGTGGGGTTTAGAATTGGGCTGCCATCATCATAGTCAACTGATACACTAGAAATTGCCAGTATTAAAACAGAGCTGAAACTCAGTCCCTGGTTTTATTCAGAATTCAAGTTCAACAAAACAAATGGCCTGTAAAAATATAAATACTATGAAATATACAAAACCTTTATTGAGACCCAAAATATGTTGCACTCACAAACATATATAAACAGAAACAAATATCCCAATACATAGAAGATAAGTAATGAGAGATTGTTCAGCAGTGAATCGCCAGTGCATTTCGAAAAACTTCTTCAGGGCTTCAAAATTCTTTAATCCAGATTAACTTGATTCTGTGGAATAAGCAGTCATAAGAGAACAACACACAAAATCACAAAGAGGGGTATATAGTTGACAGCCTGCTGCTAAAAAAGTCTATGAATGAATGTACTATACAGACTCAAGCAAAAAGGAAAATCCCAGGATATATTGTATCCAAAAACTGACAGTCCAGTAGGCTGAAACTCATTGAGGTAGGAGGAATGACTAATCAAAGGTATAATTGCTAGACAACACTACTATGCCTCCCGCATTGAGTCCTGTTCTCGGGACCCTCGCCACCTGTTCTCTACCTTTGACTCCCTCCTCAAGCCTCCCTGTCCTCTCCCTCCTTCTTCCCTTTCTGCTCAGGATCTTGCCTCCTTCTTCACCTCCAAGATAGACAAGATCCGCCTCGACATCGCTTCCCACTCCTCTCTTCCCACTCCCACCCCTCTCCCTCCTCCCCCTCCTTCTCTCATGTCCTCCTTCTCCCCTGCCTCCCTTAAGGAAATCTCCTCTCTGCTCTCCTCCTCCAACCCTTCCACTTGCCCCCTTGATCCCATTCCTTCCCGCCTCCTCACCTCCATTACTCCCACTGTCGCCCCTTCCTTCCTGCACATCATCAACCTCTCCCTCTCTACTGGCTCTTTCCCTTCTGCCTTCAAACATGCCACAGTCTCTCCTATTCTCAAAAAGTCCACTCTTGACCCCTCTGACCCTTCTAGCTATCGTCCTGTCTCACTCCTTCCTTTTGCTTCCAAGCTGCTTGAACGTGTTGTCTACTCCCGCTGCCTTGACTTCCTATCCTCCAACTCCTCCCTTGACCCCCTCCAATCTGGCTTCCGCCCCCTTCATTCTACTGAAACTGCTCTCGCTAAGATCACCAACGATCTTCTGGTGGCTAAATCTAAACGTCTCTATTCCATTCTTGTCCTCCTTGATCTCTCTGCTGCCTTCGATACTGTTGACCACTCACTCTTGCTGGATTCCCTTCACTCCCTTGGCTTTTGTGGCTCTGTCCATAACTGGTTCTCCTCCTACCTCTCTGACCGCTCCTTTAATGTGTCTCTCTCCAACTCCGCCTCCTCCTCCTTCCCCCTCTCAGTTGGTGTTCCTCAAGGCTCTGTTCTTGGCCCTCTCCTCTTCTCGATCTATACCTCATCCTTAGGCAAACTCATTGCCTCCCATGGCTTCCAATACCACCTCTATGCTGATGACACTCAACTCTATCTCTCTACTCCCTCTCTCTCTCCCTCTGTTCAAGCTCGTCTCATCAACTGTCTCTCTGACATCTCTACCTGGATGTCTCAACGTCAACTCAAACTCAACATGGCTAAAACTGAACTCCTTATCTTCCCCCCTCATCCTTCCTCTCCTTCCTCACTGTCAATAACTATTGATGGAGTCACCATCCTGCCTGTCCCCCAAGCCCGTAGCCTAGGCTTCATCTTTGACTCAGCCCTTTCTTTTAAACCCTACATTGACTCTGTTGCTAAATCCTGTCGCTTCTCCCTCCATAACATTGCTAAGATTCGCCCTTTTCTCTCTGTCTCGTCTGCCAAAACTCTTGTTCATGCTCTGGTCATCTCTCGCCTCGATTACTGTAACCTCCTTCTCACTGGCCTTCCCCGGTCTCACCTTTCTCCCCTCATCTCTGTCCAAAACTCTGCTGCCAGGGTCATCTACCTCGCCAGTCGCTTCGACCATGTGCAGCCCCTCCTCTCTTCGCTTCACTGGCTTCCCCTTCCTGAACGAATCCTGCACAAGCTCCTAGTCTTCACCTATAAAGCTCTTCACAACCTTGCTCCCCCCTACCTCTCTGCACTTATCGCCCTCCATACTCCAGCCCGTGCACTTCGCTCCTCCTCTGTCCCTTCTCTCACCCTTCCACGCCTTCCCTGCTCCCCTAAGCGCCTTCGTCCCTTCTCACTTGCTGCCCCCCATGCCTGGAACTCCCTCCCTGTCCACATCCGCCTTGCCCCCTCCCTTCATACCTTCAAATCTCTCCTTAAAACTCACCTCTTTCGCTCTGCTCTGTCTGACTCTTTATCCTGCTGAGCCACTATTCCTATACCTACGATCGGTTTACCCTTATCCTTGCAACATGGACCTGCCTGCTGTCATTCTCATCGTAACCAAGCCAAGTACGTGCACTTGAGACCTCGCATCTTCATGAATGTTAGACCCCTTGTCTCTCCCTCTGTTCCCCTTCCTAAGTCTCTCCCCCAGCTCCTGTCTCTCAGATTGTAAGCCCTAGGGGCAGGGACCGTGTCTATTTTATTACTTTGTAAAGTGCCAGGTACACTGCTGGTGCTATATAAATGTTTGTTAATAATATTAATAATAATAATAATTAATTCCTTAAAAAAAGAAAATCGCAACAAAGATATCCAATATGTTATACAAATTTTCTTACTCCATTCCTCATAAACTCAAATTATTCACCAAACTAAGGATTGATCTAAACAGTAAACACTAAAACTGTTGTTCAAACTTAAGGGCAGCAACAAACATACCCCTCTTTTACAAAGCAATGAGATACTGATGGTAACAATCCCAGTTCTTATATGGTCTACAGGGCAGAAAGGGTGTCTGATCTTATCTCATCACAGTAATCAATTAACAAATCCATTGGTGTTCACATCAAGATACTCACCCAACATTTGGTAACCATCAGGAAACACTGCAAGCAAAGCTAAGACTAAATGATAACTCAAAAAAATGCTTATAAGCTGTCAAATATTACACACGTTTATACAAATACCCATTTGCAGGTTTGCAGTAATAATGAAATCTTTATAACAGTATATCCATGATTTTATAAAAACTATGTTGTAAATACATAGGTAAATGCTTTAAAAACCTCTGTTTACCAAAACAATGCAGACTCCGAATCGTGCAAGAAACTTAACAATATACACAAGACAATAATATGAACAAACCTCCTAAGAGATATTCATATAATGGAAACATACAAAACACTTAAGATAGCTTGTAACACTAAATAAAAATAATAATAATAATTAATAATAAATAAAACAAATATCTTCCCAGGACTTCTGAAGATAACAGTTGCAGTTATAGAAAAGTAGAAAAATCCAGTTCTTCATTAGGAAAGTGTGTGTGTAACTAAAAATACAAAAACATTCTCTACGCAACAAGTTCTCCAAATTGCCCTTAAAAGCATTTACCTATGTATTTACAGTATAGTTTTTACAAAATCATGGCTATACTGTTATAAAGATTTCATTATTACTGCAAACCTGCAAATGGGTATTTGTATAAACATGTGTGTAATATTTGATAGCTTATAAGCATTCTTCAGTTATCATTTAGTCCTAGTTTTACTCGCAGTGTTTTCTGATGGTTACCAAATGTTGAATATATAAGAACTGGGGTTTGTTACCATCAGTATCTCACTACTTTGTGAAAAAGGGATATATTTGCTGCTGGCCTCCAGTCTGAACAATAGTTTTGGTGTTCACCAAAACTGTGAGTTTGGTGAGTAATTTCGGTTTATGAGAAATGGAGTATTTGATATCTTTGTTGCTATTTTCTTTTTTAAAAGAAATGATACCTTTCAGAAGTCATTCCTCCTACCTCAGTGAGTTTCAGACGTTTCTAGCTGCAGACTGTCAACTATATACCCCTCTTTGTTATTTTGGGTTTTTGTTCTCTTATGATTGTTTATTTCCCATAGACTCAAGTTCA
Source organism: Sphenodon punctatus (assembly GCA_003113815.1). Classification (NCBI taxonomy): domain Eukaryota; kingdom Metazoa; phylum Chordata; class Lepidosauria; order Sphenodontia; family Sphenodontidae; genus Sphenodon; species Sphenodon punctatus. The sequence goes on along the minus strand of QEPC01007748.1, from coordinate 2,042,750 downwards.
TCTGGATTAAAGAATTATGAAGCCCTGAAGGTTTTTTAAGTGTGTTGACTATTATATTCACTTCTGAACAATCTATTTGGACTTTTTATCTTTTCTTTTATATACTGGGAAGTTTGTTTCTGATTATATATGTTTATAAATGCACCATATTTTGGGTCTCTTAAAAGGTTTTGTGTATTTTATAGTATTTGCATTTTTACAGACCATTTGTTTTGTTGAACTTGGATCTTTGGCCAGGTCTGTAATATATCTTTTTGGTTTCTGATTTGTTTGCTTTTATTCAGAATTCATCAGGAAATTCATTCCCCAGTTTTAAATTTCTGAGTTCTAAATACCAAAGCCAATACCAGGAAAACTTCAGAAATCTCAACCAAGTGATGGAAGTACCACTTCTCTGCTTATCAGGTGATAAGCAGGGAACCAAACTTCAGGTTATTAAACTTATCTTTAAGGGAAATATAATGAGAAACCTATCAAAAATACAATAACTAAGCTTTCCCCTTCGCTGAAGAGAAAAATATCCAAAAGGATAGATTGTAAACACACTGTTATCAGGTTGAAGGGCAACATGCCCGACTTCTTTCCATGTCATGGTGAGTGACCTGAAATTCAGCACTAGTGTCTACTGTCTAGTTTTCCTATTGCCAAAAACAAATTATTGTCCAAGGAGCTGAATATTGCTTACAAATGGCTTACAAGTTGCTCCTTTTCCTCCCCAGCATATATTTGAACCCTTAATTTGCATGCTAGGGGTTAGTCGTGCTTGCACGCAAATTAGAGCTGACTCTACACCTGCTGGGAGCACTTATCTTTCAGCAGTGGCCTGAACTGAATTCCTGTTTAGAGAGGAAGGGAAATAACAAAGGAACATGCAGATGCCCACCTCCATCCCAACGCCTTTATTACATAAGTGATATTTTCACATGGATGCATGAGTACTCACACCCAGAGCAGGTCTAGGGGTGCACCCCCACATCTGCCTGCTTGAAGCCCTGCTTGGGTTGTATTTCAATGACCTAGTGGCTGCCCCAGTCCATGATCTGCCCTTGTGGCATCCCTCCCCCAAACTATAGAGTTGCAGACTAGAGCGTCCACAATGTTATGGTGTTGCTTGGGGCCCAACCTCCAGCTGAGAGCAGGGCTGCAGTGACGGTTCAGTGAGCAGACAGACAGCAGCCCTGCCTCCGGCCAGTGCCCCAGGCTCGGGCTGTCAATTCTGCTGGTGGTGCTCCTGAATGTTCTGACGGAACGCCAGTAGGGCTGCCATGGAGCAGGGCACCTCTGCTCTGCCTGCACAACTGGGGACCGCATTTAAATGGACAGCCTGCCTGGGGGTGAGGTGGAGCAGAGGCATGAGTGCTGTCTGTGAAAGCATCCAAAAAGAAACCTAGTGCTTTTGAAAAGAACAGGCAGTTGGGCTTGGTCAAACTCACTGACAGGCTTTTCTACCTGTCAAGCCATAGCCTTCAAGCCTTAGATTAAAGCATCTCCTATCCTCAGACTTTGGTTGAGTTCTGCTTGAAGATGAAATTGCTAGTTGATTTTGAACACAGGCTGGTCCCTGGATTCATCCGCAGTCCACATAGCCTGAGTTGGACTGCTACATAGGCAGCAGCGGCATGTGTTCAACAACCTCTCTCTTTGCTGGATCTGTTTAGGTCCCCAGTTTGTACCTGCATATGCATAAAAGGTTTTTGGGGTCCTACTCTCCAAACAATGGTCCAACACCTGGGCTTGAGCATCTGAACCACACCTCCCAATCAGCTCATTAGTCAAGAGGGGATTGGTGGACTGGTCACATGATTACATTTTGGACCAATGAGCTGACTGGCTCTGATGCACAGCTATGTGGTCCAGCAAGGGGTCTTGGGGACTCCTGCTTCTCCACCTTCAATAGTAGGAAACCAGAAATGGAAACCACCCCCACCCCGATCCTATGGCTAATCAGAAACCCAGGTTATTCATCTTCCTCAATCCTCACATTAGTCCTGGAAGCAGGGCTACTTCTATAGAAGTATTTGTAATAAATAGAGATGTAGCATTTTCCCTGCAGTCTAAAATTACTTCATGGAGGGGAATATTATTTATTTATATTTATATTTCTACTCTGCCCCTCTCGCAAAAGCGACTTCGGCAGCTTACAAATTGAAAAAATAAAACAAGAATCATAATATAATATAAAAAATAACAATAAAGAAACACACTAAAATACCAAACATAAAATGAAGATATCCTTCCCCCAACTCAACTAACCCCTCCCCTGCCAAATGAATGGAGTGAGCAAAGCCTCCCAGCATGAGTAAATGCTGCTCAGCACATGGGTTGCAGAATCCAGCCTGAAATGTAATGCTGGTTGCATTCTGAAACACAGAATAGTCATGTGTCTTGCTGTCATGACAAATACAGGCATATTTTTCACTGCTGTGTTTTCTACATTCCCACTACAAAAACACTGCTGTTAACCCACATTACACCTTCAATTTTACATTGTATATTTATTTATCCTGTGTATTTATTCTAAATCAAATAATTTAGAAGAATGAGCTGATTCAGTTGCAAAAAAATCACCAAAGAGGGGCAATTAGATCTGTTCCTTGGAGAACAGAGGCGATCCTGGAAAAGACAGACCGGTAAGCTTGACGTGTGTGCCGGGCAAAATGGTGGAAACCATCATTAAGGACAGAATTACAGGGCATGTTGTAAAACATGGCTTAATGTGGAAGAGTCAACACGGATTTAGTAAAGGTAAGTCACGCTTTCCTAACCTGTTGGAATTCTTTGAGGGTGTAAATAAGCATGTGGAGAAGGGAGACCCAGTAGATATAGTGTACCTGGATTTCCAGAAAGCATTTGATAAGGTCCCTCAAGAGAGACTCTTGAGAAAATTAAAAAGTCATGGGATAGTGTCTTACTATGGATCAGAAACTGGTTAAAAGATAGAAAGAAAAGGGTTGGACTAAATGGTCAGTTTTCACAATGGAGAGATGTAAAAAGTGGTGTGCCTCAGGGATCTGTATTGGGACCGGTGCTGTTTAATGTATTCATTAATGATTTGGAAAAGGGTGTTAAGAGTGAAGTGATCAAATTTGCAGATGACACCAAGTTATTCAAGGTAGTTAAAACACGAGCAGACTGTGAGGAACTGCAACAGGATCTTACGACACTGGGTGCCTGGGCATCTAAATGGCAAATGAGATTTAATGTGGACAAGTGCAAAGTGATGCACGTAGGGAAAAATAATCCAAACTATGCGTACACAATGCTGGGTACTAAGCTAGGAGTTACCACTCAGGAAAAGGATCTGGGGGTGGTTGTGGACAATACAATGAAATCCACAGCGCAGTGCGCAGCAGCAGTCAAAAAAGCAAACAGAATGTTAGGAATTATTCGGAAGGGGATAGAGAATAAAACTGAGGATGTCATAATGCCTCTATACAAATCAATGGTGCGACCGCACCTCGAATATTGTGTGCAGTTCTGGTCGCCCCATCTCAAAAAAGACATAGCTGAACTAGAAAAGGTACAGAGAAGGGCAACAAAAATGATCAAGGGCATGGAAGGGCTCCCGTATGAGGAGAGGCTTGGTAGGTTGGGGCTCTTCAGTTTGGAGAAGAGACGACTGAGAGGAGATATGATAGAGGTCTATAAAATCATGAGTGGTGTGGAACTAATAAACAAGGAGCAGTTATTTACCCTCTCAGCTAGTACTAGAACTAGGGGACACTCCATGAAACTCATGGGTGGCAAGTTTAAAACAAATAAAAGAAAATATTTTTTCACTCAGCGTATAATTGGGTTGTGGAATCTACTGCCAGAGGCTGTGGTAAGGGCCAGTACTATAGCTGAGTTTAAAAGAGGTTTGGACAAGTTTCTGGAAGATAGGTCCATTAGCAGCTATTAGCCAGACAGGATCAGGGAACATGACGGGAGCTGGGGGAAAACAACAGGGAATGGATCCCCCATTGTGACCTGTTGGGTGCTTCTCCCAAGCCACCGTGATTGGCCACTGACAGAGACAGGATGCTGGGCTAGATGGACCATTGGTCTGACCCAGTATGGCACTTCTTTATGTTCTTAACTTCACATTGTAATACGATTGTACGGGTTAGAATAGAATCAAGATACCCGGTGTAAATAATGGAGTATTACAAACTAGCAAAGGAACAAAGTTAAAAAGCAAGAATAATGTATCGCTCAAATGTACTTTGTTCATTTATTTTAATAATTGTATGTGTACTATTGATAATGGTACTATTGATTGGCCCCAGCATGGAAACACCCCTGTGATTCCCCGTCGGGGCCACTGGGTCAGGGGCTAACAGACGCGGTGGCCGATCCCGGTGGGGAATCTGGGGAGCGGGCGGGGCCACACGGTGCAACACGTGGCCGCACAGCTCTGTCCCCCAACACTCCCCCAGCAGCCCGCCCTCCCGGAGACGGGCAGGCGCTGTGGCCAATCTGGCCGCTGCGCCTGCCTGCCCCGGGAAATTGACCATGGCCCGGAATCTGCGGCGAGCACGGCCGCCGATTCCAGGCCGTGGTCAGCGGCTAGACATGACATTGACATGCTCAACCACGGGGATTTCCCCGTGGTTGAGCGTGTCAACGTCACATCTGGTCAGTGTTACGCCGGGTGGTCACCCCCGTGAATCACGGGGTGGAATCAGATTTACCATGCTTCCAGCCCTCCTCCGGTGAGGAGGGCCGGAAGCGTGGTAAATCTGATTCCACCCCGTGATTCACGGGGGTGAACATCTGGCATAACACTGACCAGACGTGCTGAGATCACACTCCCCATATGGGAATTGACCGTGGTTGAGCGTGATCTCGTAACGTCTGAAAATACCCAGTATTATCAGACTTAACTAGAGCATGCTATGGAAACTTTGTTCTGAAGAGTCCATTCTCTTTCTTTATGACTAGATGGGGAGGAATCCCTAAGCATATTTTTGTGAAATGGAGAGACGGTACCAAAAAATCCTGGAGAGCCACTGGGTTAGTGTGAATATCAACTCAATTAAGTGGAAAAGTCTTTTCTCTTTATTCCTAGTTACAGTCTTGCTAACCAAGTCATGACACAAAAATCAGGAGACTTAAAAATACAAACTTGGGGAGTCTTTTTACAGTGGAGTCTGCTTAGGTAGAATTTCTTCAGCCATGTAAAAAAGTTTGATTTAAAAGAAATTCTGAAGCAGACCTTAAAGAAATCGTTCTGGAGATTAAGAATAGGGGTGGGACATCAGGGCAAATCCCGGGTACCGGTTTTACCGGTTCCCGGATTAAAAAAAACCCGGTTTACCAGATTAATACCGGTTTACCGGTACCGGATCTTTTACATTGATTTCAATGGGGAACTGTGTCCCCATTGAAATCAATGGAAAAAAACAAAAACTTCCCCCCTCCCCCTCCCAGACTGTGCAGGTGGAAGGGGGGACACCACCCACCCACCCTGCCCAACCTGGATTTAAAATTTTTTTCCCCTAAGTCCCCTAGTGTGCCGGGCTCCGGGCCGCCGCCGGTGACCCAGAGCCAGCACCAGCAGCAGGTAAGTACCGGTACTGTATTGATCCCTGGGGTGCGGGGTGGTTTAACACCCCCCCACCCCAGGGATCACCCTACCTCCCCACCCAGGGATCGCCTACCTTGAGCTCTGGGTGGCGGCGGTCTGGCTGCTTCAGCACTGGCTGTGGCTGCCAGCTTCAGCATGCTCCTAGGCCTTCCGAGGAACTTCCAGAAGTTCCCCGGAAGGCCTAGTAGCGTGCTGAAGCCGGCAGCCACAGCCAGCGCTGAAGCCTCCGGACCGCCGCCGCCCGGAGCTCAAGGTAGGCATGGCAATGGCATTAGGCAATCCCTGGGTGGGGAGGTAGGGTGATCCCTGGGGTGGGGGGGGTGTTAAACCTCCCCCCACCCCAGGGATCAGTACAGTACCAGTACTTATCTGCTGCTGGTGCTGGCTCTGGGTTGCCAGCGGCGGCCTGGAGTCCGGCGCACTAGGGGACTTAGGGGAAAAAAAATTAAAATCCAGGCTGGGCAGGGTGGGTGGGGGGTGTCCCCCCTTCCACTTGCGCAGCCTGGACTCGGGGAGGGAAAGTGTTTGGGGACTTTTTGTGTTGTTTTTTTTACATTGCGGCCATTCATTTGAATGGCCACAATGTAAAAAAATCTGGCACGGGGGCGATCCGGTACCGGACCCAATATCGGATACCGGACACCCCTAATTAAGAACACTGATGCTCAGATTAAGTTAGCACCAGTTCTCTGAATCGCTATACCCCCTGTCCCTCCTTCTCCTCTAAAACAGGAATACATACTCTCCTCTCTAGCTAGGAAATTTAGATCTGAACAATTCTGAAAAGTAGGCCCATTTCAGCCTTTGAATTGCTAAAAGACAGGTCAGTTTAAAATTGTCAGTTTTTGGTTCTGTCCTGAAAGATGTTTATTAAACATGTTCTTTCTTATCTATTTGTTGGCCGTATGCTGGGAAAAACTTGTTTTCTTGGTTCCTATGTTAAAATCTATCAATGCTTTTAACCTATTCACTTTTACGATATATGTATGTGGGGTTTTGGACCCCAAATACTGATTGTTTTGTTAAGTGGGTAATGGTATGGCAAAAGAAGCCATAGTATTGTGTGTTGTGTTTACTGAAAGCAATACTGGATAAAATGTAGTGCCCAGGAAGTGCTCAGCTGAGAAAGAGGGATTCCTTATAGAGTCTACTCATGTCTAAGATTTACTTTTCCATCCTAACTATGGATAAAATCCATAATAGATTTAAAGTGTTCATGTTTCAGAATAGGTCATGGAATCCATTTTCATTTCTGTTCCTTTCCTTTCTTGTGACCTATGGCATGCTGTACAACTGGCAGTAAACAAAAGGTTATCTTGTTATGGTTACGTGAAAGACCTTGCTCCAGCTAGGTTGTTTTGATGATATTAGGAGGTCTGGAATGCAGTAAACAATATAGTTGTTAGAAGATGTTAATTAGACGTTAATTCTAATTATAATATCACAATGGGGTCCCCTAGTGGTATGAGTCACAGCATAAACACTGGCTTTCTAAAATGAGTCTGTTCACCTGTTTGAATATATTATGTACTAATAACTTACTTGCCATTTGATTAGAATTTGTTGGAATTTACTTGCTTATGTTAGTTTCTTCATTTTCAGCACAGGCTTTTGATCTGTTCACCATCCATTGACATTGTATTTTAACTTCTGTTAACTTCTTTGTTAATAATATAACTTTGAATTTTCTACATTTTAACTGTAATGGGTTTCTCATTGATATTAGGTGGGAATATCAAAATAAGTAATAGCAATCTTTAAGTTGGGGTCTGGTTTTATTGGGGAGACAAGGACTATAGGGATGTAATTTGGCCTAGAAAGCAGTTTGCTTTTTAGTCTGAGTTTCAGGATAATTGGCACAAAGGAATTTGAAGAGACACGGATAACATGTTTGTTTGGGACCCAAGGTCATTTTGTAAGTTGGGTCAAAACAATTACATTACTCATAACATGTTTTCAGCTTATAATTAGGCAGTAATATTAATAGTAGAGAAACACCGCCACCCTGCGGAAAAATGTTTTATTGTTTCAATCATATCTTAATGCTGAAATAGGTTTAATTTTAAAGCTAAATAATATACTATATACACTGAAGGTGATGTATTTAATTAGTAAACTAAAGTTTATTTCAACCTAAAGTTTGGCTTCAAATTATACCTAAATACCCCCTTCAGATAAATAAGTAATTGTTCTTTTGGACTGTGTCTTAATGACTCAGAATCTTATAAATCAATGTTACACTAAAACTTTCTTTCTAAATTAGGTAGAACCAAGGTAGATCTAACCTCTGTTTTTCAACAACTTCCTGAAAAGAATCCATATATGAAATTACGTAGAATTAATAGAATTTAATAAAACTTCAGTGAGGCTAAGGGTGATTTCAGATGATCACCACAGTGGATTCCCAGCAGTGGCGAGCCGACCAACCCCCTCCTGTGGTCCAGGAAGGCCCGGAACAAACGTGATGGGACCGGGACCACGGCAGAGAAACTGACAGACAGACTACGGCCCAGGGAAGCGCAACAGACGTGATGCTGATTCTGGGCCGTGGTCAGAACACCCAGAAGACACCAGGGAGGGGCGGGAGGCAGACATGGCCGACAGGGCAAACGAAGCCAAAAGCGCCAAAAGGCAACGCCCACACAAGGGAAATGGGAAGGGAGGGGGAGAAGAGAGGACAGCGGCTGAGGCGGCACAAAAAACAGGCACAGGGAAACTGAGGGCACAGCGGAACACACAGCACAAACACACGCCTGGGCACATACACACCCCTATGGGAAAGGAAGAGAGGGGGGAACACAGTGGGACGGCCAACACACACTGCACAATGGAAAAAGGTGGGGGAGGGCCAGGGAAGTGGAGGGGGACAGAGCAGGACACAGGGAACGGCACCCAGAACCCCACCAACATCACAGGCAGCAAAGGCCACCCAACAGCCACATAGTCAGCCCAGCACAGGGGGCCCCCACAGAGGCAGACCACGGGCACAGGGGGAGCACACACAGAAAGGGAATGGCCCCGGAGCAGTCCGGGGATGGTCCAAGAGGCAGGCAGGAACCCCCCGCACCTGTGGTGGCGTGCTGACCAGGATGGAGGCGATCTGGAGCCGGAAGCGCTGACCCAGCGATCTAACCCCCCCAGGAGGAAGCTGGGAGGCGCAGTCTGGGGGCCCCAGACCCCCACGGTCACAGAGTCACCCAAGGGGGGGGCATGGGCACAGGTGAGAGGCCGGCCGGACAAGGGAGGACAACAGCACCCAGGGAGCCAGGAGCCACCTCTAAGAGCAGGATGTAGCCACGGGAGGGGCCAGCCACAGAGGGAACCACCAGTTGCAGTGAAGGAAAGGGGGGGCCATGGAGGGGGACCAGAGGCACATGCAGGGGCAGCGGAACCCATGGCACTAGCCAGTACAGCAGCGAGCCCGGTACCGCATGGAGGGAGCAGGCCGTGACCCATGGCGGCTGGTCGGGGGCGGGAGCAAACAGCGTAGCCGGCATTCAGGACTCCAAAGACACAGGAGGCCTCACAGCCAGCTGCAGGGGGTCATGAAGGGGCCCAGGGCGGGGTGGCCCACAATGTGCATGTAGTGGGGCCAGTGAAGCATGTCCCGATGGTAGCCCAGCACATACATGTGGTGGGCCATGAGGTAGTACACCGCAAATGGATCCTGCATGGCGAGCCCAACATGGACATTGGCTCAGGACCACACATCAGCCAGCGCCACCAGCTCCATTCCGGTGGGTTCCGACAAGCCATAGTCGACAGCTGGGGGCCATGGAAGGTGCCCAGGCTCCAACAGCCGGTGATAAGTCGCCCCACACAACCGCTGGTACCCACATCCCCCGAGGACACAGCCAAAGAAGGAATCAGCCAGGGCAGGGCCCCCCTCCGCCAGACAGCCCATGTAGGCAGCCAGGCTGCACACAGAGAGGGCAGACACGGTCTCTGCCGCGGACCACCCCACATGCAAGCACCTCATCTCCAGGATGCGCCCATCGGGAAAGGGACGGAGGCCCAGTGCCTCCGCATGCAGCCGGCACTCGCAGGTGCTCGTCTCATAGTTAAAGTAGCACAGGCCGGAGCTCAGACTCGCGTAGGCGCCATAGAGGGTGTCCGGACAGCGCAGGAGAACTTGCATGGCCAGGGAATGCCACAGGTCACACAGGGCCATTGTCTCACAAAAGGTCCAACTATGGGGGCGCCGGGTGTGGCAGGGCGCGGGAGCCCAGGGGATGCTCTGGCGGCCATGGCCCAGCAAGCAGCGGTTAAGAACTGCAGTGAAAGCAGGATCCCCAGTTCCAGGTGGGATGGAAAGGGAAGCAGGGGAGCTCCAAGGCCATGCAATAAGGCCACAGGCCACAACATGGCGTGGTTAATGAGCAAGGCATGGGGTGCGGATCCAGCACAGCTGCTGGAACCGAGCACACAGACCATACAGCCTACACAGATATCAGGGCGGCGAGGATAGATATTTGCTCTGAGGGGCGCGCGCACAGGTGCACCGGGGCCCCCTGCACAGGTGCCTGGCCATGTAAAGGGGGTGGGGCGGTTCCGGGGTCAGACCATAAAGGTGGGAGCGCGATCGCACCAGGGGCACCCACCACCATGGATGTGGGATGAATGGGCGCCTGTGAGATGCACCTAGCTATCTGCACTGCGTGGTTCTGGTCACACACGGACCTCATGCGGATCCAGACAGAGGAGGTGCACCTGGCTGCCCAGCTGCGGGTGTGCATGGCGGCGCTCCCTGGGCTGGCTCAGGACCCAGCGAGTGTCCGGGGAGGCCCAACAGGCCCTCCGCTGCGCCCGTGAGCAGGCAACGACGCTCCATGAGGCGGCCAGCCGACATCACTGGCGGAGGGAGACCATGGGTCATGCAGCACTGCTTGCTATGCCCATCGACCGGCGGTTATGTGTCACGGAGCAGACACAGGGGTGGTGGGCCAGGGCGCCGGCTCACTGGGACGAGGCCACCTGGAGATCGCACTTTAGGATGGACAGGCGTTGTCTCCTGTGGCTCGCAGAGCTGCTGACGCCCTGGCTTGAGCGGCAGCACCCCCATGCCCCCATTCCAATGGTCCAGTGCGTGGCCATAGCTGTCTGAGCCCTGGCAACACCCGACTCCTACCGGTCAGTCTCACAGCACTTCAGTGTTGGGGTGAGTACGGTCGCTGGGATCCTGAGAGACGTCTGCGAGGCAGTGGAGGGTGTGCTGCTGGACTGCGCGATCCAGCTCATGGACCACGAGGCCATGATGGCCGGCTTCGCGACTGGAGGCTTCCCCATCTGCCTGGGTGCCGTGGACAGCACCCACATAGAGATCCTCTGCCCATCCGATGGGGAGGCCTCAGAGTATGTCAACCAACAGGGGTACCACTCCCTGCAGATGCAGGCGCTTGTGGACCACCGGGGCCACTTTACCGACAGCCACAGCCACGATACTGACCATCTCGCCCCTCTACGCCCGAATATACCGTGGGGACTTCGCTAACATGGGGATGTCCTGGATCGAGGGGGTGCTGATGCCCCCATGCATTCTGGGGGACCCAGCCTATCCCCTCACCCGGTGGCTGATGAAGGCATACCCGGTCCCCAGGAACCCTGTGGAGATGCTCTACAATACCCGCCTGTGTACCAGCAGGACCGTGGTTGGGAGAGCCTTCGGGGCCCTCCAGCAGCGCTGGAGGTGCCTCACAGGCCGGCTGGACTACACGGTGGAGACCTTGGCCCTGGTGATTGGGGCCTGCTGTGTGCTGCACAATGTGTGCGAGACCGATGGGGCCGCCCTCGAGTTCCCCGTGCCTCGGTGCCCGCTCGAACCCGTGCCACTCTACGTTAACACCGCTAACCCGAGTGAGTACCGATACACCAAGTGCATCTGAGCCACCCTGGCGAGGTGGATTGCCCAGGATGCCACAGCCTGAGGCCTCCGCCCCCCCGACTGCCACCGTTACCCCGACCACGCTCATGGGAATCCGCCCATCCCCTACCCTGGGGCCATGACGCCCAGTAACGGCTGCTGTTGCTGTGCCCATGCCTTTATTGGCCTGCACTGAACAGTCATCCCCACCACAACCACCACCCGACTCCCAGCACCATGTCCCCCTTATTCCCCCTCCCCTCCCCACTCTGGGATCTCTGGGGCCTTCCCCTCGGCCGCCCAGCTCCCCTCACCCCTGCTGCTCATTTCCCCGACTGTGTCCTGGGAGGCCTCAGTGTCCTGAGAGGCAGGCTGTGTTGGAAGGGGGGGCGGTCCCGGTGCCGGAGGGGCCCCCCTGGGCGGCTGCAGCCTCCGGAGGCCTGAAGGGACCGGGAGGTGGATTCGTGGGCCCTGTGGGCGTGCCAGTGGAGGGACCGGTGGGGGTGCCACGGGGCCCGGCATTGGCATTGGGCCCGGCAGGGTGCCCGGCAGCACTCATAGTCCCCGCGTGCAGCAGCAGCAATGTGCCAATGTTGTGGGACCGATCCATCTTCAGTGAGTGCTCTTCCATCATGCGCTCTATGGCCTGTTCCAGCCGCCCAAACGCCTCCACCTGCCTGCTGTGCTCCCGGCGCTCCCACTGCCATTCGAGGTGCACCTCCCCTGCAGCCTCTGGTCCCTGACCTCAGCCTGCTGCAGGGCCCTGTCCATGGCCACCTCCATCCGGTCGATGGCTGCAATCATCTGCTTCCCCTGCTTGGTGGTGGTCCGGACTATGTCCTCCGCCTGCTCCTCCCTCTGGCGCTGTACCCGTGTCCTGTGTTCCTGCATCCGCTGTGCTGGGGGCACGGGGCTGGCTGGTGGGGCCTCGGCCGGGCAACCTGTTGGCGTGCACATTAGCGGTTAGTCCAGTGGCTCTGCCGCCCGCCTCCCATCCTGTACCGCTGCTGCGGGTGTGTGGGTGACCCCCTGGAGGGTAGGTGGCCAATGCCCTCCCCCGGTGGACCCCTGTGCCCTGGCCTCCCCTACCCCATGCCCCCCACCCCGGGTCCCACGCCCTGCTCCTCCCCTCCGCCCCCTTGCCATGTAGCTTCACTGGGGAATCTCCAGCTGCTCCCTGACGTCCCCATCGCCTGCCGATCCCATGTGCCGGGGGGCGCTATGACCTGTATGGACATGGGTGGGGATGGGTTGGGCTAGGCATGCTATGGCCCCCTTTCCCCCCACCCCACGGCCACGGGTGGGTGGCCTGAAGCCCCCGTCCCCCTGGTCTGTGCCTTTGCAGGCCCCAGTGACCCCCTGCCCCCTTTCCAGGGTTTGGGCATTCTGGGGGTGTTGAGGGCGGCCTGGTGCCCTGTGGGGGTCCCCCCCATCGGCCCATCCCCTCCCGTCCGTTCCCCCTCCCACCTGCTTGCCTACCATTGATGTCGGTTTTGGAGCCCTCCGAGGCTGGCCCCTCGGTGTTGCTGTGGTCCCCGTGTTCACTGGCTGAGGGTGTCCAGTGTGCTGACCTCGGATCCTCCTGGGTTGAACACGGGGTGTGGGCTCCCGGGGCTGGTGTGCGAAGTGGACCTGCTGCTCCCTGAGGTCCTGGGGTGTTCCTCTTGGGGGGCCGGGCCCCCGGAGCTAGTGCCTTCTAGCGGGGCGGTGAGGGGAGGGGGTACATCAGTCAGTTCTCTGCCCTGGACCATGGCGCTCCCCACGAGTCGCAGCGCAACTATGGATCCCTTCATGTGGAGGATGCGGTCCAGGGCAACATAGTAGTGGGTGGTTCGGACTCCATGCCTGGACTGCTGGTTGTTGTCCTTTACCTCCTCTTGAGCTCCTTGACCTTGGAGCGGCATTGGGCCACTGTCTTGTGGTGTCCCGCTGCCTCCAGGTCCCGAATGATCTTGTTGTAGATATACTCGTTCCTTTGGTTTACCGCGAGTTCCAGCTGGTGCTCCAGGGACACCCAGATCCTAATGAAGTCCTGGGTTTCCTTGTGCCCCCATTGTCCCCCTCTGTGGTATGGCCATCTCCTGCGTGGGCCCTCCTGCTCCTCCTCCTCCGCTTGCCCTCCGCCCGTCTCTGGGGGCTCCGGCTCCCAGGCCCATTTCCGAGTCTGTGGGTCGTAAGGGGTGTGTGTGTGTGTGTTGGTTGCCTGGGTGCCTCGGCCCCAGGCCCGTCCTCCCTTCCCCACTCCCGCCCCCCTTGGTGCCCCTGTGCCACTGGGCGGCCCTCCCCGCTCTCCTTACCCATTTCTGGGGTGCCTCCTCCCCCTGGCCTGGTGTCCCCACTGGGGCGGCCTGCCCCATCTACTGCTGCTCCTCCTCCACCGCCTCCATCTGAAGCATCACCACCTTCTCCTCCTCCTTCTCCCTTGCTCGCTCGCCCTCTGCTCTCCTCGCCCTTCCGCCTCGCTCCATCCCACCACATTCCCCTGCTGTTGTGTGCCCTTTAAATCTCCCTCCCTGGTCTGTGTTGTTACTCGTTGGCTGGCAGCAACGTTGTGTGCTTTGGCCCGGCTGGGGGTCGTTTTGTTTGTTTCCAACTGGTGATTGCTGTTCAGTCATTCGGTTTTGCTGTTTCCCGCTGGGAATTGCTTTGACCACCCTTCCAGAGATGGTCTGGTCTGGACCTCCGAAAGGGTGGTTGGCTTTGTCCCCTGCTGGAGATAATCTGTGGCAAACATCTGGCGAACGCTGAACAGATGTTCAGGGCTCTTTGGCCCCACCACGGGATTGACTGTGGTTCACTGTGGTTGGCTGTGATTTCGTAATGTCTGAAAATACCCTAATAGACTCCATTGGGTTTCATAGAGCTCCAGTAAAACTTAAAGACTCTATTGAAGTGGGACAAAGATCAAGACCGGTAAAAGGTTACCCTGGTCTGGGTTCATAGAAGTAAGGAGGGGTAAAGTCAAAATAATCAAGAAGAGTGGAGACATGGAAACCAAAAACATCTCTCTTTAGCGTCATCACTTGGCAAGAAACAAATTTCATTTTTATTGAGGACTCCTGACCTGCTGAACACTGATTGGAAGAACATGGGTAATTTCAGACATTACGGGATCATGGTCAACCACAGTGAATCCTGTGGAGGCCGGCCCGTGATCACCATAATGTCTGTGCGATCCCCGCCAGATGTTCACCACAGTGAACCACTGGCGGGGATCACACTGACCACGGTTCTGGACCTCCGACCGCCCAGAGGTCGAAAACTGTGGTACGAGCGGGTCTGGGATCGGGCCTCAGGGCCCTGAACCATGGTTGAATTGTCAATGATCTGGGATGGGCTGATGGTAACGTCTGTTACCATCCGCCCGGCCTGGATCATGGCCCCGACTGTGGGATGGGATCGGGCGCAGCAGCCCCATTGGCTGCTGTGCCTGCTCGTCAGCCCGAGGGCGGTTGGTCAGGGGAGCACTGGGGGGGTGGGGCCATGCGGTCGCACGTCGTGCCATGCAGCCCCGCCCTCTCCCAGATCCCCAGTGAGAATCAGGCTGGAATGTCTAAAGGACAGCTGGACTGATTCCTGACCGGGATCCTGGTGCATGGTTTTAACAGAAGTCGTGCAAATACAAGTCCTGAATATTTTGGGACAAAAACTAAAATTTCAGGACATAACACGGACTTCAGGCAGCAAGGCAAAGGGAAGGGGGAAGCATCCCAGCAATCAAAAGACATGATTGACACATCCAGGCTGACCAACTGGCATCCCAAACACACCCTGTACACTGTGACAGAGGACATAAGAGAATCTCTTATTGGCTCTTTCTTAAGCAGATGCTTCCAACTTCCTAGTAACAAGCAGGGGGGCTTGGAGTGAGCACAGCACAGAATGAGGATACATGATTGACATTTCTGACGGCCAATTGGCATCATGAACCAATTTTGTACCACTGTAACAAACTTAAGAGAACCTCTGGTATAGGCCCATTCTCTGGAGATGCTTCCAAATTGCCAGTTCCCAATAACTGCAATCAGGCAGGCTTGGGGGTGGGCACTGGTGAGCAAATATAAGCTTCTGCCAAGCTGCACACCCTCCACCATGGCTAGGTCTTGTGTGGTTCGTAGGCTGGCTCAGTGCTCTGTGTGTGTGACTGACTGTGCTGTAGTCTTCAGCCCCACTGCAAGTGCTCAAAAAAGCAGAACTCTGCATCTACTCTCCCCAACATATGCCCTCACAGACTTTGGGGTATCAATGACTGAAGCCTGTGCCAGTGCCTCTGGCACCTGTTCCTCCTCTGCTCTGCCCACCTCCTCCTGTCTTCATCACTCTCTATACAAATGTTACAAAAAGCAGATGTCTGCATCTAGTAAAACCTCTATAATTTAAACAAAGACAACACCTGCAAGTGATTTAAGGAAATTTACAAACTCTGTTAAAATTAGGAAATTGATATTTCTTTTACAATTTGGACCCTTTATCCAATTATTCTGAAATTTTGCAGGTATGCTGACCTGAGTGAGGGAAACAACTGGTCCAGAGTTCATCCAAATTGGATGGGAAACAAAGATGCTACACCTGGAAATGTGTGTACAAACCATGAAATGATTAAATTGCTAATAAAATCAGTACAAATTATCTAATCTTCCTGAAAGTTGGCAGGGATTATCCCTTTCAGGATGGGTACAAGGAGTACAAATTTCACCCAAACTGTATGGAACGAAAAGATGTTACAACTACAAATGTGTGAATAAACTAAAAAACTTCAAGTGCTTGCAGAATTGGGATCCTCTATCCAATCCTTATGGATTTTGGCAGGGATAATCCCCTAGATGAGGGATATCAGACCAATTGTAAAGCAAACTGAATAAAAAATGAAGAAGTTTCAACCAGAAATCAAATTTCCTATAGAAATCAATGGGGGGAAAACAAAATTCAAAAACAAAAATGAAATTATATAATAATTAAATTATGAATTCTGAAACAAAATAATTACATAATTACAAATTCAGTAATGGTTCCCTGTTGCACACACCTAACATACACATTTCTAAATGCTGCTAAGTTGGAACCTGAAACTCCCTTAGAGATAAATGCCCCCCCAAAGGAAAGACTGTGAAAACATTAGCAGATTGAGGGCAACATACACAACATCCTTTCAGGTCATGGTGACTCGTGAGTGACCTAAAAATTCAATAACTCAGCTCCAGTTTTTACTTTTTTGTTTTTCTATTGTCAGGGACACTTGTTTCCCCAGGGAAATAAATTCTCTACTGTCTAGGAAATGGAACACTGCTCAAAATAGCTTTAAAATTGCCGCTTTTCCTCCACAGCATGTATCCAAACCATTAATTTGCATGCAAGAGGCTAGAATCAGCTCTAATTTGCATGCAAGCACAAATAGGCCCTTGCATGCAAATTAACGGTTCAGATACATGCTGGGGAGGAAAAGGAGCAATTTGTAACCTATTTGTAAGCACTTTTTCAGCTCCTTGGACAAAAGAGAATTTGTTTCCTAGAGCTTCCTCAGGCTCTAGAAGCTCTGGGAATGATCCTGTGCAGGGTCAAAATGCCCTGTGGCATTCTTTTCCTTGCCTGTTAGCTGATAAGCTGGGGAGAGTCAGTGGCTTTTGCCAATCAGCTAATTGGCTGAAGAGAAAAATTTACAAGCCAGTGGCCATGCTTGTAAATTTCAATGATTATTCTGCAACTCTCATTTTAGTCCTTGGAGCATATTCTCTGCACCCCGCTCAAAATACCAAGTATTCACTGAGTTTCGGGGAGCAACTGAAAACTGGGGCCCAATCTTTAGAAATTTGGAAATATTTGCAAATAATTATTCTATTACTCTGTTCAGCCTTAATGTGCGCCAATGGAAGCAGAAATGTCTGCATATCCCCAAGTTAACAGTGGGGGCTCCTTTGAAGCCAAGGAACAACAGCAGCAATGTCTCGCACAACCAGATAGGCCCTTCCAAACTTGTGCACTATGTAAACACTGCTCGCCCCCTAGTCGCATCTGGCTGGACGTGGAAGGTATAGGGTGACAGCTACATGATTTCTCACCTCCTTGACTTGGACATGGTACCCATGATTAGAGTATAGCTTGCCATCCTGAAAAGCTGTTGGGATTGGTGACCATAGCCTACCAGTATAGCTTCTTGGACCCTTATTTTGGTGGAGAAGGGAAAGCTTAGCTATCGTATTGTCTCCCAATGTAAATCTTGTTCTCCAGAGACCCATTGCTTTTAAGGCTCTGGAAGCACTGGAAATGATTCCCCAAGGGAGTGCAAGAACTCCTGGAGTTTTCTCTTTCTATTCTATTATTATTATTATTATTATTGTTATCTTATAGGATGGGATAGGCCAAAAACCCCAAGGACTTTTTCCTATGAGTTAATAGACTGGGAGAGCAAAAACTAGCCTTTGAAATTTACAAATACTGGCCCCACTTGAAACTTTGGAAAGTTGTTGCAAAGATCGAGAAACCACAGCTGAAACATTACCCTGAAAAGAACTACCCAGAAAAACAGGCTAGCAAGAGTGAGACAATTGCTCCAGAAGGCAACCCCAATAAAGTGCAACTGCATGTAGAAATAAAAAACCTCCAACATTAGTGTACCCCAGCATGGTCCATCGTCAGCAGTGAGTGCACTCACTTTATCATTATGCCAACCAAGCAGTGCACAAAGATGCAGGCTAGCAAGGGACATTCACTCAAGAAGAATGCAACAACCCCTGCAAAACAGTCTGCATCTGCATGGAGAAACAAATCCCACTAAAAAAGCCAGGAAGCACAAGCCCCAGCAGCAGTCACAAAATTAAGAAACCAGACATTCACATCCCTCCTGCTCCAGGCATGGCATTGTGACAATGGTAATTTGAACAGACCAAGCAAACTTGGGAAGTGGAGTCAGGCAGAGAGGTCCCTCCTCATGGTGCCAAGTGCCAACCAAGCAGCAGGCAGCAATGTGGCATCCAATTATTAATTTTTTAAAAAAACTGCACGGCATAGTAAAGGGTAACGTAAACCTCATCCCCCAGCATTGGCCCGATGGACATGAACCATACCATGCCAGGCCAGGCATCTCTCTCCCCCTGCAGCCGATTACTTACACATCCAGCAGCACTGTAGCATGCAGTGCAACCACATTCACCAAAGAGAATGGACAAAATGGCTGCACTGCAGACACTTTTATTTTGCCCTGCCAGCCTATTCAAAAACTGACCATCTGACTTGGCCAGCCAATCAAAACTTGCCATCTGGCTTACCATCACTCAATTGTCCCCTCCCATACATCTCTCCTACCAAATATGGCACTAAGTTTCATTTCCAGAAGAAGGGAAACTCAACTGTCCACCAGCCTCACACACATGCAGAGGTTTCCGAAGTTTTCCAAATGACCTTGGTCCTCGGAACTTCGGAATTCAGTTTTTCCGAATCAAATACCTTAATATTTGGCAATTTGTGAAGTTTTCCAAAAACTTAGTTTCAGTCCTAGTTTAAGTGTCCCACGGCTGACTGAAACTGGGCAAATTGGACAGCAGCCTATACAATCTTTCAGGGTGTAATGCTTCAGGCATACCCTGAAAAGGCATCTGACCTGATCAAGTACCTGGATATTGGTCAGTTGCCTGAAGACTAAGGTAGTTTGGGGGAATGGTTTTGCTAAGATGAGGTATTTAGTAGGGCTGCACCAAATAGTATAAAAAAATCACATACCCCTAAGTGTTCGACCGGTTCTCAGTAACTTCGTCGAAAACTCAATACTCAGTAAAATACTTGGTAACATAAAACCGAGTACCGAGTATTTTCCAAGTACTAGGGGTGCGTGAACAACGTTCAGTGTTCGGCCCGTTCGGTGTTCGGCCGAACCCGAAACCGTTCAGTTTGGTCTGTTTGGACCGAACCGGTTTGGGGGGGCCGAACCCGTTCGGGTGGGGGGTGTGACCCGGTTTGCTTCAGGCCACTACTAGGCCTTCCGGTTTGACCCAGAAGGGCTAGTAGCGGCCTGAAGAGCTCCAGAGCCCCGCCCCCACTGGACCCGCTGCCGGACCCGCCCACCACCGGGCCTGGGGCCAGAGCCCTGGCACCTCCAGGTAGGGCCACGGGCGATCCTGGGTTTGTTTGTTTGTTTTTTAAAAATAAAAAAATCCCAGGCTGGGCAGGGTGGGGGCAGGAGCTGCTCCCCGGAGCCCCTTCCACTCACACAGCCTGAAGGGGGGAGGGAAAACCAGGTCCTCCCTCGAACCGAGTTCAGAACTCAAACTCAGGTCGGTCGGTTCAGTCAGGGATCGGTTCGGATTCAGGGTGTTCGCGAATGGGCCAAGCACCCCAAGTTCAGGCCAAACCCCGAACTTCCAAACTGTGTTCACACATCCCTACCAAGTACCAAGTTCCCTGATACCAAGTTACCAGGAAAAGCCCCACATGTTACAGGAAAAGCCCTATATGTTGCCCATAAGATATACTGATGCTGAGATTCAGGACATAGGGCGTTGGGAGGTTGAGTGTTTTTTGGTCATATGTACGAGAACTGGTTTGCTGAACAGCATGTATCTATGGGAGTTAAGGATTATTAACCAAAATGTTTTTGTTATTGCCTTTTTAGGGCCAGCAGCTGGCTAGCCAAGGAAGCGGGCTATAGTCCTGTGCACTAGGCAGCCAACACCGGGAAGAACCCATTTGGGAATGCAGCTGGGGCGGAGTGCTATGGGTAAAGTTGTATGAAAAGGGAAAAAGGCCATGCTCTAGGAGCAGCTTTTGCCAGTATTCAACATAACCATGACCTCCCAGCACCCAGACATAGTTGTAATACATTTAGGGGAAAACAATTGCCGCGAATTAAAGGTTTAAAGTTGTTTATGATGGTTAAGAGGGATTTGTTGTTGGGGCATCAGATTTTCTCAGGGACTATATTTTTATGTTCACGCATGCGGGAGCTAGAAATAAAGAAAACAAGGAGGCCCAAAGGGGTAGCTTTGTCAGCAAAGACGAGGTTCATCAGGTGTGGCCCAAGTTGTATCATCCTAATGGTGTTCACTTATTGGATAGGGGGAGAGACATGTATTTGGGGGTACTGTAAGCCAAGTTAGCCGAGGTTCTGGCATAGTAATTTGGAGATGTGGGGGGTGAACCAGCTAAATGAAGGCTGTCGGTTCACTATGGTGGAGGTCCAGTTAATAGTTTAAAACAGATAAACTGAAGACATTCCATTATGAATTGTGGGTGCAGCCATACATTGGGGATTCAGGAGATGTCCCAGTGAGTGGTGGTCTGCACTTTCTCCTTGCTTCCCTTTTCTCCTTGCTTCCAGGTCCAAATTGGGACACCGCAAATACCTTCTGCACCCGTCGTACATCAGTGGCTGCATGTCCCGGGGCTGCTTGTGCCAGGGAGGGGGGCTACCCCCGGTCAGGTCAGCTATGGGAATGAAACATGTTCCTGCAGCTTGACCGGGCCGGAGGGGCAGTATTGCGTGGGTGGCTTACTTCGCCCCAGCGTTGTGGCTGGTGCTCTGCTCCCTGCCATGACAGGCAGCCATGGTTGGCTGCCATGGCTAGCTGCCATGGCAACCTTCCATGCCGGGCTGGGTAAGTGAGAAAAAAGATGCATCCGCACAGTTTGGTCTGCTCTGGCCTGCCTGAGTGACTCCTGGGTCCGGGACCCCAAGGGCCCGGTTCCTTGCGTGCCCATGTTTCTGGCCCAGCTTTGTACCCTGTCGGAATCTGAACCAGGTTCACATGGCCCAAACAGACGTGCAGGCACAGCACTGGCCCAGGTGAGCCAGAGCAGAACATACCAGGTCCCCATCACGTTTGTTAACACCCAGTGTTTCCTATACGGGACCCAAATTCTATTGGGTGATGTTACCCTCCCCCAGACTGTCTGAATTGGCTATAAAGAGTGCAGCTTTTTCAAATCCAGATCTGTGTCCTTGTCTCCTTCTGGGATGCGGCACCAAATGTTAGGTTTATAGACATCATCAGGGCACTTAACAAGGCCTGAAGTGAGATCAGGTGTTCTCATTCCATCATGAAATACCAGCCTTTCAGGAATGAGGAGGAAATCTACTGATATTTTTTACATTTTCCGTGATTTTCCTCCATTTCAATCATTTCCAGTCACTATTATTGGATAATACTGGAAATTACCAGAAATTACCAAAATGGTGGAAAATTGCAGAAAATAACCAATAATGACAAAATGTTGGTAGATTTCCTGCTCACGCAAATTAAGGTGAAAAAGCTGTTTCTGTTGGAAACAGCATTTGCAGAGATTTTTAGTTTCAGCTCTATACTCAACACCTTGTCCAGGGTGCTGCTTCTATATATGTTCTAGTCTTAGAAAACCTCACCCTTAAGGCTCATGCTTTATGTCAGAAGTTATGCCTAAAATAGAATTACATTGTTAAGATTCCTCCAAAGTGCAAAACAATTACCTGCTTTGTACTTGTTTGTGCCAGTATAAATGTTGCGTAGGAAACAACCCCATCTACCGACCAAAGGACTCTCATGTGTGACTGTTTTTAAGCAGTTTCTAAAAGTTGATTTAAAGCAGCAAGATCAAAATTATTTAGAAATTTGTTGATGTTTAACAGGGCAAAAACATATTAGCATTCAAAGGAACACTGCTTTATGTTTGGTCTGGGGGGAAAAACGTACAAGATTGAAGCTTTGGAAAACAAATGGTGTGTTTTTTTCTCTATGGGTTTATCAAGTTGATACTTAGTCTAAAAAGGATGCAAAAGTAAAATAAATTTGAGGAAGAAAATTAGAATGAATATTGATCTTAGTTCATTATGCAGTAAGCCAACAGAAAATTGATTAAATATTACACACTCATGTGCAGTATTTCTGGGACTTGATAAAGGAACTCAGGGTCTCTGGGAAAGGAAATGCTGTTTGGTGCTAAAACAGTGGGGTAGAATGTCTTTTTTTTTTCTTTAAAATTTTAATTTTGAATATTCGGATTTTAATTAGAATATGCAAGAAACATCTGTCTGGACTTATAAAGGTGCTGAACAGCTTTAACGGGATTTTTGAGTATTCACCACTTTGGAAAAATCAGGCCAACTTTAAAATACATATATACAATATTGGACTAAAATAAAATGGGGGATCCCTTTACAATTTAAATATATTTTCATCTTTGAACAATCAATTCATCTGAAGAAAGAAAATTAAGTAAATTGAATAGGTTTGCAGACAGTTTAAACTAAACAGTTTAAACTGTTTAAAGTAGACTGGTGAAGGAGTGATTTAATTTGCTTGCATGCTGGCAATTTAGCCTTTCAGATTTCTATAATACCACAACAAAGTACTTTAAACCACGCCAAAACATATACAAAGTGGTTTAATTGGTATAATTGGTATATATTTTTTTTAATTTATGGTATTTTTTTTTGCTCTGGGTTTTGGTTTTAATTAGGGCTGATATGAGAGCAAGTGATCCCAGTCTGAAGGGAAATTAGGGATGTGTACAGTAATTCTCTATCATTTTTGTTATTCATTTTGTTTTTGTTATTAAAATGTCATTCGTTTTCATTATATTTTGTTAGTCTTTGTTTCATTTTTGTTTTTACTTTTGTTTTTTATTTCCATTGGTCTCAATGGAAAACACATTTTTGGTTGTAACATTTTTATTTTTCATCAGATTTTGATGAAACCTGGTGAGATTGTACCCCCACTGGAGGGCGCAATGTGTGCCATGTTTCAGAATGAATGGTTAAAGGGATTCGATTTTATAAGCGGTTGAAAGTTGTTACTTTACAAAATTCTGTGTACACATTCCTGGCTGTAACATCTTTTTCTCCCATGACACCTGGTACAATTATACCTCTACCAAAGGGTAATAACCCTGCCAAATTTCAGAAGGATTGGATAAAGGGCCCCAAAGTTAGATGTGATTTACTTTTAAACGTATTTCTGGCTGTAACGTATTACAGTCAGTTTTATATGAAATTTGGAAGGCTTCTATCTCAGCCTTTTAGGAGAATTTCTGCCAAATATTAAAAAGGATCTGATAAAGGGTCCCAATTTTATAAGCCTGCAACGCATCTGGAGAGTATGAGCCTATGCCAGGGATTCTCTTATGCTTGTCACTGTGGTACAAGATGTGTTTTTGATGCCAATTGGTCCACAGAAATGTCACGCATATATCATTCTGTGCTGTGACCTCCCCAAACCATCTCCCTCACTTTTTACTAGGAAGTTGGAAGCATCTGCTTAGGAAAGAGGCAATAAGGGATTCTCTGATGTCCTTTGTCACAGTGCTGCAGGATGTGATTGTAATGACAACCGGCCAGCCTGGATGTGTGAACCATGTCTCCTGATTGCTGGGATGCTTCCCCCTGTCCTCTGCCTGATGCCTGAAGTCCTAGTTATGTCCATTCTATGCCCGCCTCAGAGTCACCCAAGATGGGTCCTGGAAAGCTGGAAGCATGCAGTAAGAGAAGCAATCACATCTTTGTCCCAGCCAGGGTGTCTTTAAAATGTCAAGCCAAGTGGCCAGAGGATATAGCTGTCATTTCTGCTGTTTGGCACAGGCTTCAGTTTGGGTGGGCACCCCAGGTGCGTGGGGTTCTCCGTCAACTTGCAGAGAACGCCCCAGGAGGGGGCAGGAGGATGTTGGGCAGCACCCCAGATGCGTGGGGGTTGGATTTATGTTGCTAGCTGAACTACTGCAGTGAGCTCTAGCACACAAACACAAAAAGCCTGTCAGCAAAGTCTGAGAAAACGCTCTGACCAAAGCCAAAACTAAACTAACTACAGGCAAAGAGCAGGCCCAAAGAACAGCAGTTTATATCTACCCTATATGCTCGCCTTGAAGCCACCACTGATTGGTCCTCCTGTAAAGGTGGAAGTACGCAGTAATGATCCAGTGAATGTGTCTGTCAGTGTGTTGGGCTGATCTCCCTCCTTTCTACAGGCCCCTCCCTCCTGCCATGCCTGTCTCTAAATGGCACTGCATGTGCTATTTACTTGAATAACAAAAATCTTCAAGAGGGAAACGTCAATTGCTTATAAAATTTGGGCCCTTTATCAAATCTTTCTATAGTTTGACAGGGATGATCCTGAAGATCTGAGATACAATCTTGCCAAATTTCATGTAAAATGGATGGAATGCAAAGACGTTACAGCCAGAAATGTATTTACAAGTATATCGCTTATAACATAAGGACCCGTTATTTATTAATTTGTTTATTTATAATTGTATTTCTACCACGCCCATCTCACGTCAAGCGACTCGGGGTGACTTACAAACTACTAAAAATATGACACAAATATAAATACAAAAAAAATTAAAATAAATATTAAAACAATACAAAACTTACATTGTGTGCAAAAAACATTTCCAAGTGCAAAAAAAAAATCATTCTGAAATTCAGGCAGAGATAGTAATATTGGGGAAAGGTATAATCTTTCCAGGTAGATGGGCGGTAAAGACATTACAGTCAGCAATGTGTATGCAGATTTTTGTAAAATAACAAATTACAATCGCTTATAAAATCGGATTCTGTTATCCATCTTTCTGAATTTTGGCACACATACTGCCCTCTGTTGGGGGTACAATCCTGCCAGGTTTAAGCAAAATTGGATGATAAATAAAGAGGCTACAGTCACAAATGTGCTTAGTTTTTCCTATTAATTTGTAATAATAATAATAATAATAATAATGATAAATTAATAATAATAAAAATGTGTTATTATGTTCTTTCATTTTCGTTATTCAATAAAGAAAATGAAAAATCCACATTTTCTTTTCGTTATTATAATAATGAAAACGAAACACACACCCCTAAAGAAATATAGAGCTTTCGTGAGTGCTTGCCTGTGTCTATCAGTACTTCATCAGTTGCCAGTGATTCTATGCTTCCACCAATTTTTTCATCATTTTTGTCACTTCCCGTGATATTTTTTATCACTTTCTGGGACTTTTTCATTGCTTTCCAGGAATTTTACAACAATTTTACAGTACTTTTATGACAATTTCCAGCACTTTATAGTGCTTAACCAGCAGGTTGTCCTCTGCACAGCCCCTGGGGGATTCACGTGGGGTATACATGGGGCTTGGGACTGGCCCATGACAGACATGTTCAACTTGAAAAAAATAAATGAAAATTGCAAAAACATCAAGGACGGCAGTAACTTCCACATTGCTGAAATCTTGGTGAATGCTTTGTTTCCGATGGAAGCAGCATTCACCGAGATTTTTCGTTTCAGGTCTAATTTTAGTCAGATGAATCCCCATGATCTCTTCTGAGTGGCAACTTATTTAGGTACCACGAATGAATGGGTTTGGGAGACCCCACTGGGAGGTATTACATTACATCTCCAGTCCACAATGAGGATTGTCAACATGGACAATCCACAACACACATACTGTCCTACATGCCCATGTGTCCTCAATTTACTCTGAATACTGAGGTTTTGGAAGTGCTGAATGGATTGCTGATGCTCCCAGGGGCCCAGAACTACACCGAGCAGCTTGTGGGGAGCTGCTGGAACAATCAATGGCTAACCATAAGCTGTCAGAGGGAGGGAGGGAGTGTTGGGTCCCTGGGAGCGAGCGGCTGCTGCTTCTCCTGCCACTGCCATTCCCTTGGACCTTTCACCACCATGGCTGCTCCTGCTGTTGCCATTGCTCCTCAGCCCAGATACTGGGTAAACAGTGGAGGTGGGTGTGATGGAGCGGTAAGGGGCAGTGGCAGGAGCAGAGGTGCTTTGCTGATGTTCCCAACAACGTTTGCTGCTCCTGCCACCGCAACTTGCAGATCCCGGGGACCAGGGGAGTGGAGGCAGGGATACATGGAGAGAGCACGGGGCTCTCCTTTCTTGTTCTTGTCTCCATGTCGTAGCAGTTTTGCACTGGTGTCTGCCCTGCATGGCCATTCAAACCAACTGAATTCAAGGTTTCAGCTTCACATTATGCTACATGAAACATGCACCTAATGTAAAGTGTAAAAAACACCTCAACATTATTTTTTCACCAATCTAATGTGACATTCACACAAGTAATTGTTTTGCTGTACCTGCATCCTAACTCACATTAATCTTACCTGTGTTTACAAAAACAGAGGAGTTAAATCAAGGATAAAGGGGGTATCTTCCTTTCCAAACAAGCAAGGTTAAAATGGGGAAGAAGGCTAGGGGTCATGCTCAAGGGAGCTTTCCTTGTTTATGCAGTTCTCTGCAGCTAATAGGCAGTGAATCCTTCTTATTCCAGCCCCCCCCCCGGTGCAAGTTCTCTGCAAGATCGATTTGGGGGGTGGGGGGGAGAGGCAGCACCAAAGGAGAAGAGGATTTAACCTGTAGTGCCCCCTGGTCAAAAGAACAGATGTGTAGGGAGGTAATTACTCAGAACGGCACACATGTGAGAACACATCTGTAAAGAAGCTAACCTCAAGTTGCCCAAAAGAGCATATGAATCCCCAAATGGGCAGTCTGTCAGTCTCAAAGAACCCAGAAGAGTCCTTGGGTGTTTGACACTCATGTTGGGGAGCAGAGCCCAGAAAGCAAGTGTGGTCACGTATGATACAATTTCTTAATATTCTCTGAGTAGCAGCCTCACTCAGGTAGACAAATGGGCGGGCAACTGGCTTCCCCATTCCATTGTGTGCCCAATTCTGAGGGGCAGTGTGGTCCTCCATTGGAATAGCACCCATGGTAGCAGTTAACATGGATAGGAATCCCATTTATGTCTATGGGACTTGCTCATGCCAACAGCTAGTGCGGGTGCTATACATGGATGATATACAAGTCTGTTACAGCTCAGCTATGAAGTTAATTTCTTTAGTCCTGGAGGTTCCTGATTCCGTCTTCAAAATGTCAGCCAAGATGGTTCATCCAGGACTCAAAACAGCTTAGGCCTCAGACTCCCAGGATGAGTTTTCTCTGTCCATATGAGTTCTATGCATTCCCCTCTGTGCCTGATCCACAGGGTGCACGTGAACTTGCTACAGTCCAGTTAAAGAACATGCTCCTTAGCTTGTGCTTCAGAGATCCAGGACTTCCTTATTCCACCTTTGTGTGAAAACATCACATTTGAAATCACAACTTTTTTTTTTTTTTTAAATTAATCTTGCACAGCCTCTTGCTGTGTAACACATAATGTGGAATTCCCTTCCAGTGGGGGTGCGTTCCCAGACCTCACCTCGTTTTAGCATCAGTGCAAGACCTGGCTGTTCCGCCAGGCCTTTGGTGAGGAAGATTGGTGAAGGGTGGGAGTGGTGTGGGTTGGGGTGTGTGTGTGTGTGTGTTTTCCTATATTTTTATGCCATCCCTTTTATTTATAGTATGTATTTTATGTGTTGTGGCTTTTATTGTTCTAATTTTTGTAAGCCGTCTCGAGCTGCATAAGCAGGAGAGGTGGGGTATAAATGCTGGATAAAATAAAAAATAAAATAATTTATTCCATCCATTTATAATACTAAATTATTATCCCGATTCCACACTGGTGTCTTGGTTGTTTCTGCATAACATTCAAGAATTTTTGGCAATTACTATCTGTGTGTGCAAATGGTAGGATAACTCACTCTCAGGAGAATTCCTCCATGTTTATATAAAATTAACAGTGTGGGCATTATGATGAAATGCATCAGAGGATGCTATACAGCTGAGCCACTCACCTCACTGTGTTTGTCCAAATACTCTACCCTGGGGTCCCCACAGCTGGCAAACCCCAGAAAACCCTAGTTTTTGCTGCCACCACCTGAGGTCCAACAATCAGAGGGAATTCACACAACTCAGAATATGCGAACCCCAGAAAGTTATCAAACCACAGATTTCCAAGGGCACCCCATTCCCTGGTTCCCCTTATCAGGCGTTCTCCCCCTTCCAGGAGGCAGAACCCTTGGAGTAACTCAGGTGCTTATCGTTGGAAGAGGTTGTCTTGGTTAAAAGAGCCAGAGGGGAATTCCTTTCTCCCATTTCTTGGTAGCTATGCCTTCCAGGCGAAGGGAAGCATTCCTTGCAAGCAAACACACATACACATCCAGTGGAGCTAAGAATAGAAAAAGCTTAGACTTTACTTACAGGGTTAAAAAAAATACAAAAAGGCACTAAAGGGTAAGAAAATAGGGTAAGCATTTGAGCAAGCCCGAGAGTGCAATTCAGTGGGTGCGTGGGCCCGTTTTGGATTTGCGATGGTCTAAACTGTACTTGTTCAGGCAGGCAATCTGGTTGCTTGTAACCCACAGTTCTCCATGTGCAGATGATAACTCACATGGGGCACAGTCCTTAGTTCCGATCTGGCAGAAGCCCAGATCTTGCAAATGTCAGTGAAGGAAGGGAGAGAGAACAAAAGGGGCTGTCTTTATCTTTTTAAAGACCTATCCCCCCTGCTGGGATTGGTTCATGGGAGGTCACCTGGTTCAGGCCCTACCTAGTCAAGGTGCTTTCTGCAGCTACCCGAGCCATGATGACCTCACCCATCAGGAATTTCAGGTTGCAACATAGACCATGTGCTCAAATAAATTAGGCCTTTAAAACCCCTTCTAGCAGTTCCAAGGTCATGGCCTCCAGTTTGTGTGGCATTGTGCCACAGTCACCTCGAAATAGTACTGCAAAGCAATATTGGTCTGCCTGCTTCCACAAACTTTTTTGGCAACACATAACTAGGCAAATTTCCTTTAAAGCAATGGTGACCCAATTCTCATTTGCAGTACCGTATCTCTAGTGTAAATGAGAGTTCGGCCATGAGAGTTTTGAGTAGGGCTAAAACGAGAATTAAATTAATTCTTGTGAGAATCTCACGAGAATTTCATAGCCCCAACGAAATTATGCGAGAAACTTGAGAATCTCAAAAATGCCACCCAAATGATCTGTGGTGTGCATGGTCACACACATGCAGAATGGCCCTAGTGACCATTTTTGTGCTTACGCAGACCATTTTAATGTTATTTTGAGGTTCTCAAGACTCTTGAGTTTCTCGCAAGACTCTTACGAGAATCTTGAGACAAGAAAATCTTGTTGAGAAGCCTATTCTTGATGAGATTTTCAAGAAGGGCAGACAAGATTTTCGAGAAGGACAAAATCTCGTTTCAGACCTAGTTTTGAGATAGAGCTGAAGACTTCATGCTTTAGACCTCTAAATATTATTCCAGACCCAGTCCTTCAAGAACTGAGGAGCTGAAATGTGCAGCTCATAGGAACAAATCCTGTACTTCTAAATATTTCAATATGTTTTCCCTATCAGTTCCTGTTTGTCAGGATATCTCCCGTACCTGTCCACATACCTCTAGAATCCCTATGCTAAAACATGTTAAAAGTAGGGAAGTCACGAGACTACAGGAATTAGGATAAAACAAGAAGTACATGTAAATTCAATATTATTTTAAGACTCTAGGCTGTAGTAAAGTCTATCTGCAGAGGTTTGAATAGGACTTAACAATGCTTTTGGCAAAATTCCCAGCTGAGTGTGGGCAGCACTCAAGATTTTCAAAAGAGAATTTTCTCTGATTATGGCAAAGACTCATTCTGTTTTGTATAAACCCCTTATAAGCAAATAGATGGCTGTGATATTATTATTACCATTATCAAGTGATAAAATTCAACAGTGTTGATTGTTTTATAATGTTTTGCATTTCACAAATATTCAAATTTAAGTAAACACTTATTGTCATAGTGCTGAAAGTTACATATCACAGCAACTGTTCTGAAATGCCAATTATATCTACTGAAAAGCAAAAAGGAAAACTAACTCATCCCTCTCGACACTGGTTACAGCATGATGCATTTTAATATTAACTACATCTGGCTTGTAATATCTAAATTCAGCCAGTTGGAAATGTGATTAAATTTTAAACCAATGTGTGCTCCCGTGTGTCTGTGTAGTATAAGTTGTTCATTGTTTCAAGCCAGAAACCAGAAAGAATATGAAAACTACTGACCTTTCTTTGCCAGAATATTATTGGGTTCATATTTCTCAATCAGTTGTTCAACTTGTTCCTGCTTCAAGGGTGGATAAAGGATTTCGTTTAACCGTGAGTCCCGTTGCTTATAATTTATAAACTCCATCATCTGAT
This sequence comes from Sphenodon punctatus, assembly GCA_003113815.1. Classification (NCBI taxonomy): domain Eukaryota; kingdom Metazoa; phylum Chordata; class Lepidosauria; order Sphenodontia; family Sphenodontidae; genus Sphenodon; species Sphenodon punctatus. The sequence continues at coordinate 2,012,303 of QEPC01007748.1, read as the reverse complement.
CAACAGTAAGATATGGTCTGCTCTTGGCACCGCTAGAGAAGAAGATTTTAAAAAGCATTTAGAATGTTTTCCCTTACATTCCACTTCATTGTTTTGCAATTAGTCCTGGACATGGAAATAAGATTTGAGATAGTAGACATAAAAAAATAATGTTTTATTGCTAGCCTAAACAACTTCTAAAAAATGTACTTTATTAGGTGCAATTTAGCATTTAATATGAAAAAAACATTTCCCTTTATTTATCATCTAGGAATAAGATTTTCAAAAGCAATATGCACTGGCCTGCCTGTTGCAATTGGCAGCAACCCATTTGGAGCAGTTACATTTTCTCTGTTAATCAAATCACACGGAAATCCCCAAATGGACTTTTTCTTGGCCTTTTTGAATGTGCAATAACTGATCTAGAAACAAGCACTATTTTGAGAAGTTGTAAGAAGTTCATGACAATGACCCTTTTCATTTCCGGTAGCCTATGAAATCATTGCTTTTTAAGGCTAATAAGCATGTGTAAACAATAGTATCAAGAGAAGCTCAGCAACTAGCAGCTTTATGTTCTTACCTGCAAAGCCAGGGGTGTAGCTACCATGTAAGGGGGCTGAATTTGAGAGGCCCATTGCAAGTGCTCTTAGTATTGCTAGGAAATTTTCAGAATGGACAGGTGAGGGAGTTGGGCTTAGCAACTCCACCCTGGCCCATTCTGGAAAGTTCCAAGTGGCACTCAGGCCAAATAGGAAGTTTTCAGAATGGATGGTGCATAATTGGGCATGAGCCTGCCTTGCTACATCACTGCTGTGGGTCATAGTCCGCTTTGTTGCAAACAGGTGCAACATAAACTCTCAACGAAGTCGATGTGCGTTGCATCTAATTATCCCAGAGTTGTATTTGGTTTGCAAAATAGCAAGAAAGCAGTATACTGTAAAACATTTATCAATGCCCCTGTGAACATTAGGGTCATGACTCAAATTAAAATAAAGCTATTGCAAATCTGAAAGGGTTCGCTCTGCCTTGCCCATCGCATTGACATGTTCAGCCCCTCCTCTCCACCCTGCACTGGCTCCCTCTACCTGAATGCATTCAACACAAGCTCCCTGTATTTACCTTCGAAGCTTTTCATGGCCTTGCCCCCCATCTCCTCACTTGTTTCCCACCGGATTCCAACCTGGGAAATTTGCTCCTCCTCCACCCCCACCCTTCCCTGCTTGCGACTCCCTTGCTCCTCAAACCATATTTGCCTCTTCTCCCTTTCTGCCCCCATGCCTGGAAGTTCCAGGCTGGAACGCCCTCCCTGAATACATTTGTTTTGCTCTCTCATTTCAAATCTCTCCTTAAAACCTACCTCTTCCCTAGCTCCTCATCCCCATATACTCATCACAGATGTCTCCTCTTCCCTGTAACTAACTTAAGCACATGCACCTGTGACTTCTCAAGTTCATGAATGTATCCGTGTCTCCCTCTATGTTCCCTTCTTCCTTGTCTCCTCTCTCCCTTGGCTTTCTTAGATTGGAAGACCTAGGGGTAGGCACCTGTCCATAACTACTGATTGTACAGAACCAGGTTCATTGCGAGCAGTATACAAATAATAAATAATAATAGCTGTTCTCTTCCAGTTACAGAAAAAGACAGACATACAATATAACAGTAAATTTTAATGGTTTCATGTGCTTCAGGAAATAAAAATACAAAATGACAAGAGCACAGCCCTTTACGGATTTAATTTGCATTGTAGTGCTGTATAGGTGCTTTGATTGCAACATTAATGAAGCCTAAATACCATTAAATATTTTTTTTCTGGTTCCTTTCCTAATTAGTCTTCTGGTGATGAATATGGGCTGATATCTAATGCATGTTTCATTGCTTATCCTCCCCCTGACTTTTCTTTCACTGAAGCATGAATTTCATAATCCACAGAGAGAAAAAATCCTGGCAGTTTTATCCCTCTAGGAATAAATTACCCTAAAGCTTTGGGCATTAGCTACAGTGTCTAAACCTCAGAAGAAGAAAGAACTCTTGGATCCACATTCAGCAATTAAATCAAGCATCCTGCTTGACCTGGGAATCTGTTCTTGGCTGTCACTATGCGATTCGTAGCCTGAATAATTAACATTGCCATAGCTACTAGACAAAAGCAGGGAAGAGAAAATTTAAAAACAAGAACAAACAACAACAACTTGTGGCTTTTCTTACAACTCCAAAAAGATGTTGTCAATTTCAGGGCGAGGGCAGAGGTTGCTTAAGAATACTGTGTATGCTTCTGGTGTGAAGTCCTCTTGAGGAATTAAATCATTCTGTAAAAGAGAGAAATAAACGAAGTCAAGAAACAGCTGGGTTGTTTTAACCTCTTCTTATAAGTTCACAACAGTGACTCTTGATTTCCATTAGCCTGTTGAATAAACATGATAACCCCTAAGGCCCCACAGGACAGGACAGTACACAGTGGATCCTTGCTTGGGTTACTATATCAGGAGTCACAAGTGCAGCAGTTTCCCTCCCACTCAGACAAATAGGTGGGTAGCTGAAGGATGAAGTTTGTGTTTTGCCCCCCACCCTGCCCACAACACAAATACCAGCAGGGTTGGAACAACACAGAGGGGCAAGTAATCTGTTATTGTTAATACCAAAGAGAGAACTACCAGGGAATGGACAGGAAAAAAATGATTAAGGTACTCTCCTTATGGAAAGGTCTTATAGAATTTAAGCGTCCATATAATTATAATTATACTTGAACATTATATTCTAGCCCTAGAATTGTACAGTATGGTTTTAAAAAAACCTAAAGCGTTCTATTAAATTCTACACATTTTATTATGATTGCTATATAGTAGAGGGTCTCGAACTTTTCCCAGTCACGAGCACTGGAGTGACGTATGCGACTACTTGGGAGCACTGCAGAATTTGCATGAATGATTTGCATACATTTTCATATATTAGTTTCCCCTCTACAATTCAGTTTAATTCAGTTAGATGGAAATTGAGATAATGAATCAGTTTCCCACCCCAATTTGACCCTGCTTCAATTCAATTCGCTTATTCCACTTACTGAAGCAGCTTATGAAAGTGCTCCCGAGCACGACTGACTGCTGGCTTGGAGAGCACGTTCACACATTCCCTGAGCACTTGAGTGCTCCTGAGCACCAGGGTGAGAATCTCTGCAATCCAGGCTACAATCCTAACCCATCTGCAGTCTAAATTGTCTTTGATAGGGCTAAGACTCTGAGTGTTTTTAGATGGACGTGGGGGCTGCCCACCCCTGCGTCCCTGTGTCCACCAGCTTTAGACCGACCCAGCATGTTCCCCATGCCATGGTCCACCTGCACGACGCCCTCTCCCACACACCATAGAGTTGCGGGCAATTGCCCTACACCCTAGGCTGGTGCCTGCAACTCTATGGTGTTGCTGAGGCAACTGTCAGCTGAGAGTAGAGCTGCATTGTGGGTCTGTCGAGCAGATAGATAGCAACTCTACTCTGGGTCATTGTCCCAGGTCTCTCCAGTCTGCTCTGCTGGCAGTGCTCCGGGATGTTCCAGAGTGCTGCAAGCAGGCCTGCCCCGGAGCAGGCACAGGGTGTTTTCAGACTGACGATAGCCCACAATTCCATGCTTTGACCTGCGTGGAATGTGGGCCACTGTAATTTCTGAAGCCATTAGCCTGGACTGTTTCCTGCGTGGTGCTGGCACTTGGCCCAGGCTGTGACTTGGGGAAATCCCCAAGTCAGGCTTTGTTAGAATAGTCACAGCCCAGGCTAAGCACCAACACTGCACGGGGAGGGCTGCCTGACCGGGTGTAAAGTGTGCCCTTACATATGAACGGTTGGAGTCTCCACCAGTTCTGGGCAGTCATTTGTCACCATGGCCCCCTGTCAGCCAGGGGGTGGGTCGCTCCATGGCCCGGCTACCGTCATGTTTGTTCAGTGGCTAGATTAGATCCCTGCTGGAGTGACGGCTCCCACCACCACCTGGGTAAGTTCGTGGCAGCAGAGCCATTTCATCAGAAAACACCCGCAGCCTGCTCTGCTCCAACATCTGGTGGGCCACTTAGAGACAGACCGGCCAGTGAAGCAGGGGTGAAACAGGTAGACGCAGCTGTGCCCAGAGCTTCCATTGGCCTCTTCACACCCTATGTGTAGCCCTTTTCGTTTTGTCACTATTATGTTATATGGCACATTTCAATTTTTTTTAAAAAAAAGTAAAGCTTTTGTTAGAATAGTTAAGATTCTTTAGGCCAGATGCTGACTGGTCAGAATCTGCTTTAGGCCAGATTTTGACTGTGCAGGGAAGACTGACATAATGAGATTGCTCCCAAAAAGCATTCCTGTGCAACGGGCTGTCCAAACGAGAGTCTCTGAACGCAGGTGAGAACACTATTTCAGTGCCCTACATGGGTCAAGGTCAGGGGAAGGTAAACAACAAGGTGTGATTGGCCCAATGCTCCTCATTAAGGTCAGTTGCCAAATGGCACCATTTACCCTCCTAATTTTTTTTTTACATGAAAGTATTTTTTTGCAACAAGATGAAGAATTGCAAGACACAGAAACATTGTGAGGTACCAGGATAAAAATACAGGATGTGGAACTATTCAGCATTCACTCCATGCGGGCAACCCACACGGAATGCAATGGGGGCTTTGCTTCTTGAAGGACAACAAACGGAGTGACGCATTGCTGAATTTCTAAACTAAATACATGGTGCTGACTTCATCATTTAAATGCAAAGTCATTTCCCTTTAAATACTGCCAAACCTACACATGTCAGAAGAAAGGCTCGGATACAGGAAAGCACTTCCATTATTTATTCTGCTGTTTAGCACAGTTGCCAAGGGAACCGGAAGTGTCTATTCAAGCCTTTGTTAGAGGGAAAGAAACTTTTCAGTATCTTTTCTGCTGAAGGTAGAATTATGGTCTGGGAGTAATTTAAACACTCCCCTGTAGCATTGGATTCCACTGAACAATGGGGGTTATCTGGTCACCAGAGAGGACAAGTTGTGTTTCTACCACCAGATCCCTGATGTTTCTTATGGGGAAGAAAATATTTATAGCAGCCCCATCAGCGAAGACTGTGCCAAACTAATGTATTCGCAACTGCCCATGCCACATCCCCACCCGACCCAGGGCCACCTCACTATTGAATAATGTGAACTGGCTCAGGGCTATGAGAGGCAGAAGAGTTTAACTATTATTATTATTATTATTCATTTGTATCCCGCCACCATCCTGCCTTCGGCAGCTCGGGGTGGCTCACAACAGCGAATGCAATAAAAACCAAGATAAAACACACAAGATAAATCAACCACATAAAAAATCATCAATATAAAATTACAGTAAAAACAATGCAGAATGTGTAGAAAAGGGGGGAAATAACCCACCCACCCCCAATCCTACTGTGATTCTTCAGGTGGTGCCGCGCTACGAAGCACGTGGGTTTCTCTTTTTAAAAAAGCAACTATTCAAAGTTCCAAGGCTCTCTGTCTGGCCGTGATAACTTACAATGTGATTGTCCAAAGCCAGAAATACTCAAGAAAGTTCAAAGTCCAAATGGTGACAAACAAAGAGGAAGTCAATATCAAGGAAATCTAAACAAAGAATATAATGTTACGGGTCCCCAGCTGTTGTCCTCGTTTTGTGTGAACTTCGTAAATCAAAGACCTTCCACATCCCCAACAGAAAAAGGAAAAGGAAAAAAAAGAAGAGATAAAATAAAAAAGAAGAAAGAAAAAGGCGGGGGGGGGAAGTAAGGGAAGAAGGAGAACAAAATGTGTGTAAAAAGCAAGCAACTCCCATTTTCCTTCATGTTATGAACTTACACTGTCGTCTGTACTACAGCTCTAGTACAGGAGAGAGTGCAAATTCAAAACATGAAGGAAAATGGGAGTTGCTTGCTTTTTACACACATTTTGTTCTTCTTCTTCTCTTCACTCCTTTTTCTTTATTTTTGTTTTTCTATTGGGGTCCAATCTTCCCTCCCCTCCCACACACAACCTTTGCTTGTTTTTTCTTTTTCCATTCTTCTTTTCGGAATATGTAGGGGTTTTGAGTAAACAATGCGTTTTATAAGTATTCAAGGGTGACTGTGTTCAATAAGATGTGAGCACTTTGACACACTGGGTGATTTCAGACGTTACGCAGTCCAGAGTCACCACAGTGGATTCCCAGCAGTGGTGAACCGTTCAACCACCCCCCGCGGTCAACAAAAGCCCTGAACAGATGTGACGGGAGCGGGACCACGGCAAGGAATTGGACCGGCAGACCACAGCCCAGGACAGCGCAACAGACGTTATGCCGATCCTGGGCCGGGCCATGGTCAAAGCACCCAGAAGGCGCTGGGGCGGCTCATCCCGGCTGCTGCCGTGTGCCCTTTAAATCTCCCTGTGTTGTTGCTGGTTGCCTAGCAGCGACGCTGCGTGCTTTGTCCCCGGCTGGGAATCATTTTGATTGATTCCGGCCGGTGATTGTCGTCCAGACGTTACTTTTTATTGTTTCCCACTGGGAATCTCTTTGACCATGCTTTCGGAGATGGTCCGGGCCAGAGCTCCGGAGACGTGGTTGAATTTAACCCCATGTGGGTATTGACTGTGGTGAACATCTGACAGCTGCCGAACAGACGTTCAGGGCGCTTTGGCCCCGACGCGGGAATGACCGTGTTTCACTGTGGTTGAGCGTGATCTCGTAACGTCTGAAAATACCCATTCTTTCAACAATCATCTCATTAGTTTAATGTGTATTATAATATAATACTTAAGGAATGCAATGTTATAAGTAGGGTGTTGGCTTTGTGAACATCATGTATTTTGCAATGTAGTACGTTCACAACATTAGTTTTCCTTTACTTATATTAGAAGGAGGTGCTTCATACACACCAATTGACTGACTATTCATTAGTGAGTGAGTTCATATATAGCATCTCATTAATGGATCTTTAGGAAGGGCAAGTGAACGAGTATTTAAGATAAGTGGATAGAAGCTCTGTAAGGCAGTTTTTACATGGATGACACCCACCCATGCACAGCGACGCACACCTATCGGATGGGTGGGGGAGAGTCCCTGTAAACGTCCACGAGTGGGTGAGCGCACGCTCCCGACTGACCCACCCACGGAGCAGCCGGGAAGGAGTTGGAAAGTCCCATGGGTGGCGATGGGTGTCCAGCACCCAAAGGTCTATATAAACGACAAAAAAAAAACACCGACGGGAAGGGTCCACTGAAACCATAGAGACACGGCTAGAGAGGCCCCGCAGGAGCCCTCAAGCAGACACACCCACTGGGAGAGATGCCCCACACCCGACCAGGAGTCCTTAAAGGAGAAATGGAACAGGAAACGGGTGTGCCGGCTCCCAAAATATCAGGCAGATAAGTCACGGACAAAACCAAGGGAGCCAGTGCCGCGACACGTGTGGGATGGGGCAAGGTAAGCTGAGGGACCATGGGCACCTGGGGGAGGGGAAGAGGAGACAGGAAAGCATCTGACTGTCCATCCCCTCCCCACACAGGGCAGAGGGCGCAACGCAGCTTCGGCTCCACCTACATCCCCACCCCAAGCTACCGCTACCACACGGCCCAGGGAGGACAGCACCTCCGAGATCAAGGTAGGTGAGAGGGGAACGCACCCGGACAAAGGAGGGCACCCACAAGGGCCATGGAAAGGATGGGGAAAACCTGGACATATAGCTGACAGTACCCCCAATCCTCACAGACAGCGACCACGCCCAGGAGCAAAGCACCATCGGGGAGACAGTCGAGGAGGGTCTCTGTGGCAGTCAGGTAAGGCAGGGGAACACTCAGGGGGGAAGGGGTTGGGCCAACCAACACCCCAAGAAGCCTCTGGGGAGTAGCAGCACAACAGGTAACCCAAATGCCTCCCCCCCCACCACAGGACACCATCTGCTCCACTGTCACAACAGCCACCAGGTGGGTCCACGCCGCACAGCTGGTTGCCCCCCCAACACAGAGCCCTAAAAGGGGAGCCCTGGTCCAGCACAGAGATCCAGGCATTGACTCACGTGTGGGGGGCCGAGAAGGTCCAGCACGGCCTGGTGTGGAACTATAAGACCAAAAGGGTGTACGAAAGCATTGCCTTGGAGATGCAGTGGTTGGGGTACAACAGGGATGTAATCCAGTGCATGCAACTGGCAAAGGATCTGAGGTCCAGATATAAACATATCAAGGACAACAATCTCAGGTCTGGCCGTGCGATACGCACACAGGAGTACCAGGAGGAGCTGGATCAGTTCCTCTGCATGGACGGCGACATAACAACCTACCGTATCCCTGGCACCACCTTTGCCAGGGTCAGAAAGAGGGCAAGGACAACACACACACACTGAATGATGACGCAGAGGGAGCCCTTGGCCCCTGGCATGGCCAGCCGAGATGCGGGAGGTGACGACCCCGTCCTAGAGGTGGAGGAGGCATCCCTGGAGGCAGAGAGTGAGAACATCACCCTCTGCTTATGCCCGCGGAACACACACGGGAAGACCCCAGAGGGACAGGGGGTGCTTGCGGAGAGGCCCAACCCCAGGGACGCCCCCCAGGAGGTGGAGGAATACGATCCAGGTGCGAGGCATGCTGACGGGAAGGGGGGGTGGCCCATGGCAGCCAGGGCCCCAACAGGGACGAAAAGCAAAACTGAACAAATGTTTCTCCCCCAAACAGCCCAAGGGGATATGGAGGTGCAGGAGGAGGTCGTGGCCCTGGAGGAGGAAGTGGAGGAGCCGGAGGCCTTCCCACAGCCCTGCGACTGGGAGACCAATGGTAGGTCAAATCTGACAAGGCAACAGTGGAGGGAGGTGCCAGGGTCACACTAAGGGGACAGGGGGTACAGTCGTGCCCCCAGGCCTTGAACAAGACAAGGGCATGCATGGGACAGCTGATGGGCCAGCAAGGAAAGGAGGGAGGGCATGCACACAGGCATAGGCCAGGAACGGCTCACCGGGGAAGGAAGGGGTAGCCCTGCTAATTGATGCCATTCCTCCTGTACACATATGAGCCTTCTGCTCCATCATGGGCAGGGCCCTGATTCTTCTGCAATTTTTTTTCCAAAATTCTGCGACCCCAAATTGAAAATTCTGCGACCCCAAATTGAAAATTCTGTGACCCCAAATTGAAAATTCTGTGACCCAACAAAGTTACAAAACAATAGGGGTGGGAAACCGGTAAAATCCGGTATCCGATAATGCCGGTACCGGGAGTACCGGCATTATCGGATTCGACCTGGTAATCCGGTCCGGGGTACCGGATTCCGGGTACCGGATTTTTTTACATTGCAGCCATTTAAAAATGGCTGCAATGTAAAAACTTAAAGCCCCAAGTTAAAAAAAAAAAAAAAACTCCCCGAGTCCAGGCTGCGCGGGTGGAAGGGGGGACACCCCCCACCCACCCTGCCCAGCCTGGATTTTTGTTTAAAAACAGACTGAGAGGCGAGCCCACCCCCCCAGCACCAGCGGCCGCGGTGTCCCCGCAGCCGCCGGTAAGTATGACCCGATCCCTGGGGGGGGTGTTTAACACCCCCCCACCCCCCAGGGATCACCCCTACTAAAGTGCATAGCTTGCGCTTACCTTGCGGAGCTCCGG
>QEPC01007748.1:1962239-2001407 GCA_003113815.1 Sphenodon punctatus | reverse complement strand
AAAGGCAGAGCGCGCAGAGCCCCCTCCCGCATGAAAGGCAGAGTGCGCAGGGCCCCCTCCCGCATGAAAGGCAGAGCATGCAGCCCCCCCCAGCATGAAAGAAAGAGCGCGCAGCAGGTAAACTTATCTGAGTCCCTGAGGCTGGAGAGGAGGAGGCGGCGGCAGCTAAGAGAGGCAAATGGCTGACGCAAACTTTTTTCCTTGGGTCATGCAAGCCACTGATTGGCTCACCGGTGAGCAAATCAGGGGCTAACTACCAGTGAGCCAATCAGGGGCTTGCTTTATTGCTCACTGCCAGTGAGTCAAAGCAAGCCCCTAATTCACCGGCAGTGAAAGGGAAATCCACGGGGATTTCCCTGGTTTCTGCGCTAGTCCTGCCTAAGGCAGGATTCTGCGCAAAAACCGCGAATCGCGGCAGCGCGCTTTGCTTGGGGCCCTGACCATGGGTTGCCATCGCTGGCAGGGCCGAGAGGAATCAGGAGATGCAGGCCGAGAGGAATCAGGAGAGGCTCTAGGGAGGGAAGTGCTGATGGAAACCAGAAGGTTGGCAGAAGCCCAGCTCGCAGAACAGACCAGAACCAGGGAAGTACTGCAGAACGAGGGGGAAAAAGGACTGGGCAATAATTGCAGTCATCCTCACCCGGTCCCACACTGAGCACCTGTGGGACAGGCGCTGACCTCCTCTGCGAGCAGCGCAGCAGCGCCTGGACAGGCTGGAGAGGGCCCATGTCACACTGGAATGAATCGCCGAAAGGGCCTTCAGGTGCATAGATGCCACACTGGAGGCCCTGAGGCGGCAACCTCAGCATGATACAGGCCCCCAAGCCACAGTAGGAGGGCCGGCAACCTTAGAACAGAAAGGTGCCCTCCAACAGGTGCAGATGTCTCCTCCCCAGGTCTTCTGCCAACCCTGGTTTCCCCAGCAGGTGCCCTACCCTGGCCTTGCCCACAGGGGTGCCCTCCTCCCGATGGGCCCTATATAACACCAAGCTCCCCCCGGACACATCCTGCCCCTCCAGGTTCCTCCCGAGCAGCCCTCAACACCACACCACCCAGGCCGCAATCCCACCAACAACAACCCTGCACCCCTAGCGAACCCACCGCCAGGCCTGGCCGCCTCACAAGAGCAGGTAGGAGCCCGTGCAGTGAGCTATCATTAATAGGGGAGGGGGATGACCACAACTCCGAGGCCATGGGCCAAAGGGAGGGCATGCAAGGGAGCACAGCATGTTGTGAGGGACACAGGTTGGCCATGCACTGGGCCACCAGTGAGCACACATGAGGAAGGGGGGAAAGCTAACCACCCTGGAATGTAAACCCTGTCACAGGTAGCAGAAGCCCTACTGTCCGTGGAGCGGCTGGTGGAGGCTGAAGACCCAGGACCCGCCAGCTGGCGCCAAGGAGGGCTGGGGGTGAAACGGGCCATGGAGAGCGAGAAGGGGACATGGGAAACCCTGGAAGAAATAAACCCAACCCCTGTAAATATCCCCCAATAAACCTTTCTGAGCACTACATACCTTGTGGCCACCTCGTCATTGCAGGGGGGCAACTGGGGACGGGGGGTGGGAAGAGACATATGCATGTTGTGGGGTTGGCCCTTCCTGGTGTTGCACCCAAACACTCCATGCCTGGAAAAGAGCTGCTATGCTACAAAGGGAACCCTTGGGGCAACGCACTGTAAGATCTGCAATGGTCCCAGAGGGCATGGCAGTGGGTACAGCATGACCATGGCGCCCTGCCATTGACAGCCCCAACACTGTGTGACAAGTGGTATAGAGCAAGGTGGGAAAGGTCAGTTGCAAGGGTGGTACAATAGTTTTATTGTGCATAGGTCAAACAAGCAAGGGCACCGCGGAGAGGGTGTTCCCATACCCTAGGGTCGGTTTGCTGCCTACATGCCACCTACGCATCTGGTAAGGGCTTGTCTGTTCTCTGATATCCTCCTGAAGCCCCCCCACCCGATATGCTGGTACAGGGGCACGGGTCCGTGTGCAGGTGTCCAAGGCTGCCCCATTGGTCTTACATATATTGTGCAGAACACAGGCCGCAAGTACAGGATGGGGGTGTGCTGCAAGTCAAATTGACTCCTGTTTAGCAGGAGGTGCCACCTCATCTTGAGCTAGCTGAAGGTCCGCTCCACAACACGCCACGCCAATGCCAGGTGCTCGTTGAAGAGCACCTGCTGGGGGGTGCGGGGAACAGGATAGGACTGCATGAGCCATGGAGTTAGCGGGTATGCGGGGTCCCTGATAATGACAGGAGCCATGGAAACACCCTCAATGACGCGGAACATATTGAGTGCGATTTCCCATCAAACAACCTTGCAAAGAAGGGGGATGAGCGCAGGATCTGGGCATCATGGCTCCTTCCAGAGAGGTCCATGTACACATCAATGAAGAGGCATCTGTGGTCCACGACAGCCTGGAGGTTCACTGAGAATGCCTGCTTCCTATTCAGATAGTCAGTCTTGGCATTAGGAGGCTGGAATATGGGGATATGCGTACTGTCTATCACCCCTAGGCAGTGGGGGAAACCCATAGTCTCAAACCCCCTGATCACTACATCCGGGTCCCATAGCTGTATCACCCGCTCCATGAGGAGTTCCACTATCAGGTTGCACACATCGTGGAGCACCCTGTCATGGCCCCCACACCAAGCTGCTCTCCCACGCTCCTACAGGAATCGGGTATGGCTAGCCACCACACAATCATCACCACCCACATCCTTGGAGGCAGTGGGAAGCACATGTTGGTCACGTTACGGCGAAGGTGGGGGCCCGTGATCTCATATAGGGGGGTCAGCAGGGAGCCATTCATCCTGTATTGATCAGTCCCCTCGTCATCCATTCAGGTTGCCAGCATGTTCTCCCACCATTTGTTAATCCTCGATCGCGTCCAGTTCATCCGGCGCATTGGTAGGGTCCCACAGCGGCCATAGAGCTTGACCAGCCACCTGGCGAGGACAAGGCTGATGTGCTGAGCTGCTGCTGTTCCTGCCACCAATTCGCATCTGGCCTGCACCCTGTGTGCCCAGCCCAAGCTAGCCGCACATCTCAGGTTGTCTAACCTCTTGCGCCGTGCAACACATGTGAACCACGGGGTAAATGGACGGAGGAGATCGGCCATCTGTTCGAACACCTGGTCCAGGACCCCGAAGCAGGTGGCCAGAGCTTGTAGTAGGGTGGCACGCCCACTCAGGATATCAGCTTTCGGCATAGCTATTCCACCACCGTGTTGGATCACCGTGCACCACTTAATCCAACAAGTGCCCCTGCCCCGGCCCTCAGTCCACCAATTCACCCTATGCACTGATACCCTGTCCCCATTGGTCACCCTGTGCTGTGTCTGCACTCCCAAACCCCTCCACCAACAGTCAATATTCCACGCACGCACTACCCGTTCACACATGCCCCTACTGTCACACACCCTCAAGCACACCTCACACACCCTCCCTCTATTCACGCTCTCGCTCACGGTCTGCATTCCACTCCGCTCAGCTCCATTCCAACCTCACACACAACACCACATCATTGTAGCGGTGCTGCCCCCTACTTATAGCCACCTGGTCAGGCACTGGGTCTGTGCGTGTGGTTCAGCAGGATGGGTGCGGCTCGCCCACCTGGTCTGGTTCTCTCTGATTGGTTGCATGTGCACGGGGCCACACCAGTTTGTCGTTCTAGTTCCGCAACCTTGGTTAGGTGGTTATATACCATTGGTAAGGCCCCTTGAGTGCTGCCAGCAGCACAATACCCCAGGGGCCTTTTGCCCACCTCTGCCGAGGGGGGGGGGCATGCAGGGCCCCAGCAACCCCCCTAACGCTGTATATGTAGTTGACGAGTCTGTATATGAGTGGGCCTCTGGACACCTGTGGCCCATACGGTCAGGGCGGTGCTACCACGGCATCTCAGGCCGCAGCCCTCAGGTCATGTCTCGTCTCCCTGTCTCCAATCGGGCTGGAATGTGTCCACCCTGTGTGTGGGTTGCGGTTTTCCAGCCGACGAGCAGGACCGCTATCAGCTCTGTAAGGTTACACTGCGGTTAGCTGTCAGCCTTGCCTTGATCCTGGCGCATTCCCTTCTGTGCACTGTCTACATTGGTTGCTCCTGATCACCCTGCTTTTCATTGGACCATGTCGGGCTGTGTAACCGACCATGTAGCTGATGACTGGGCTGGGGATGAGTGGCCGGTGTGTGCCACCATGCTTCTGGGAACCCTGTGGCAAAGCATCGATGTACAGATGTTGGTGAGTGTACACATCACCCCTTTCTGTTGGTGATGGCTTCAACCTCCTGGCTGTTGGGCCACCCCTTTGGTGCAATGGAATGCCAGCAGCGTACAAGGGAACTCAGATTCACGCTCCTCCGCCAACCACATCCGGCACACCCGAACACCGTTGTAGTGCCCTGGGAAACAAGGGAGCTCGCAGTTGCTCGGCAGGTGGTAAGTCATCGCGACTTTAGTTTGGCCCTTCAGGCTGGTGGTCCTCATATCGTGACCAGCTCGCGACAAGTCCTCCTGCATTTCCGTGGCTTCGAGTGTCTGCACTCTGATTGCCCTACCTACCTTGGTGAACTGGGCCTGCTGCCCCCCCAATGTAGGTGGGCCACTCCTTACCGGGATGTCCACCCCACTGGAGATGTCTGCCCTGAGAGCTGTGCTGAGCCGAACAGATGTCAGAGCTGCTGTAGTGACGGGTTATCCCCTCCTGCCCCACTTCCTGCTGGATGCCCATATGCGTGCCTGGGAGGGCCTTGTTCAGGGGCCATCGTTCCTTGAGACGCTAGCAGCCTCCCCCTGATACATCCTCCGCAGCTCTGATCATTGTGTTGTCCCCATGCCCGTGATGGACAGGAGCTTGTTTGCCCATGACTGTGTCCTCAGCTTGATGATGTTGTTCAGTGTTTGTCCTCTGTTCGAATTCACCTGCCTGCCATGGGACAATCGGCCTCTACAGCATGTCTGGGACCCCTGTATGCTGTATTGTGTTATCCCCTGACCCCCGACTGCTTGCCTTACCAGCCTAGCTGTTCAACCCACTATATACGGACCCGTGCGGTCGGGTTTCCCTGCTTGTGCTACAACCGACCTATGTCGTTTGCAATAATTTCATTGCTGTTTAGGCTCTGTGTGCTGTAACTTGCTTCATGTGGAACCGTTCCGCCACCACCTCCCAGGGGCTGTGGCTGTCAACCTGTGTGTGGGCGATGGGCATCCAGTCATGTGGTTGAGGGGAACTTTGCATGGTGTGGAGCCGGCCCATCGGTGTGCACAGGGCTGTGGGGTAGCTCTGAGCGCTTGCGGGAAGGTGGGTGTGTAGCCTGCCTTTACAGCATGGCGGTATGGAGGTTGGGGGGTGAGGTGTGCTCCTGCCATGACCCATCTGTCACATAACGGGGGGTGTGTGTGTGTGCTCCCAGTGTTCCATCACCCTACTGTGTGTGATCGGTTGCCTTAGGGGGATAGCTGTTTATTTCCCTTCGTGGTTGTGGCCTCGCAAAGGCATCCTGTGGACAGTTGCTATCGTGCAGGGCTGTGGCTGCATGCTGGTAGCACCCTCCTTGTTTAACAGCTAACCATACTAACTTCTGAACCCGCTGGTTTCCCCCACCCCACCCCTTTGGACGGCCCTGCGTGCTGCATGGGGCTTTGCCACTGTGTAATCCAGTGCGCAGCTCTTGCTTCCTATTGGTCCATCCACTATGCTGTGCCGCCCCCTGGGGTGTGTAGCCATGGGCTCTCCCCTATCGGTTCCCCTTAGCATACCCTGGTAACCATGGATGGGCAACATGGAGGCCGTGCTGCTGACCGTAGGTTTGGACGGCTTGTGGGCTGCTTCTCACCTGCACAGCCAACCCTGCTGGAGTGCCCCACGGGACGGTGGCTGGGTGGCCCTGGGGGTGGGATCCGGTGTACTTGGACCATGTTGTGGCTGCCACCACTTCCCCCCTTTGGTTGCCAGATCCCCATGCACAGCTCTCACTTTCTCCTTCCCTCTAGCCTTGGTGAACTTCTTTCTGATGGTCCTGCACCTTGGGGAGATGTCGGGACAGCTCCAGAGGGCAGCACTGGAGGTCCAGGCAGGGGTCCAGGTGTACCAGGTGATATGTTAGTTGCCCCGTTAACGGCTGCCCCCCCTACCCCATTTGGTGTGGGGATCCGTGGTTGCGGAGGCATGTGGTCTGCTATACTGGCGCCCTCCCTCTCCTTCTCCTATAGTGCAGGTGCTGATTAACGAGCGGACCTGGGTACAGGAGGAGGTGGTGCAACTCCTGCTCCATGTGCTGCAGTGGGTGCACCAACTGGACCGCGACCAGGCAGATCGTGGCACATGGTGCGGGATCGCCGGTCCTACTGAGGCTGCAGCTCCTGCCCACCATACCTGTCTGTTTGAGCTCCCAGCGCTTGTTGTGCTTTATGTTTTAATAATAAAGGTTGTTATTTTGGTTCCCCTTGTGTTTGTGTCCTCCTTCCCTGGGGTGTGTCCCTCTGTCTGTGCCTTGTTGGGTTTCCCTGGTGTGGTTGCCTGTCTGGGGTTGCTGCTGTTGGCGAGTTGCATGGGTCTGTTCCTGATCACTGGCGTGGCACCTTGTTTCCCTGTCATTTTTGCTTTGTCCCCTCTCTTGTGTTGGTTCTGTAACGATTCCTCCCCCCACCCCCGTCCCGTTCATCGCACCCGCCCATCCCTTGTGTCCCTCGGGCCATGGGGGGATGAGTGCCCATCCTCCAGGGTCATGGCCTGGCTGGTAGGGCTGAAGCGGCAGAAGCTTTTACCACACCGCAATTCCATTCCGCCATTTTGGAATTACCCGCGCCACACCGGGCGCCGGCATGCTGCCGGCATTCTGCAAATTTGGAAATTATCGGAAAAATAGCAGAATTGTAGGAAACTGTCGGAAAACCGCTGTTCCGCTATTTCGTGGCACTGGCGGAATGGCGGAAGTAGCAAAAATGGCATGTTTCTGCTATTTGTGAAGCCTGTGGAAGTAGCGTAATGAAATTAGTGGAACTGCAAAAGTAGCAGAATGAAAGCCTCTGCCACGCCGTACCACTATTTGCGGAAATGCGACTTTCCGCTACAGCCCTACTGGCTGGTTCCACCCCCCCTCCCTTCCCTGTTGTTGGTTTCCCCCGTGCCACTTGCACCCCTGGCTGGTGGCTTGTTGCTGGCTGGTGCTTTGCGGCTACTTCCCTTGTGTTTGGGGCCACCTCTTGGCTCTCTGCCCTTGATTCCTGTCTGCTCTGTGGCCTTTGGTGCCTGGCCCAGTCTCCCCATCTGTCTTGTTCCTGGCTCAGTGTTATGTTGCCCGGGGTTTCCTACATGTGGTCGTACGTTGGGGGTCTTTGTGAGTGTCTAGGTATGGGTCCCATCCGTTTCAGGTCCCACCTGTTCTTGTCGGTGACCTTGCTTGTTCCCTGACCCCATCCCCCCAGCTGCGATCCCCTCGCTCCCTTTACATCCTGTGTTTCCCAGTGTTCCAGTGTGCACGGCAGGTGTGTGTGTGTGTGTGTGTGTGTGTGTGTGTGTGTGTGCGTGCTGTTTTCTCTGGAGCTCTTTCTCTTTAGGTTCGTCTGTGTTTGTAAACACAGAATTAACCCCAAACTGTGTCTCTCCAATGTTAGGATTAGCAATTACACTGGACCATATGAAGTTCAGTAAAAAGAAGTTTAATGCATAAATCATGAATAAGCATGCAGTGCAAGATTATACTCAAGAGTTCAGAAATCAAAATAACATAACTAATAACGCATTCCTATCTGTACTTGGATTTCCCTGATTTAGGCTTACCATAATACAGGCCCAAGGGTATTTCCGTTCATGTCACGGCCAGTGGTGGAAAACTTAGCCGGGTATCAGTCTTTAGAGTTTCCAAAAGGTCTTACTTCATAGTTCCATTTGATGCAGCCCTTCTCTGACTGGTAAGCTATGCTGATCTCCTCCAACTCCCCCTACCCTTTCTTGTCTCCTGGCTTAAGTACCTCTGCAGGTTTCTTTGTGTCTGATTTTCCCGCCCGGTGACTGTGTGCTTTCAGTCATGTCCGCAGGAAGGAATCCATTTGCAACTCAATGGTCTCTGGCTAGTGTCTGCAGTGAATATACATTTGGCATGACTTTGTGTTTCTCCATTGTATGAAGTGAGTTTCCAGTTCCATGCATACATGTTTAACCTCTACCTTTACATATTTGTTAGACCTGTAGTTTACCTGTAGCCCAGTGTCACCTTATGACAGGCTGTTATTTTGTGTCTCCTGTCATTCCGGCTCCCTCCTCCCCCACCCTTGTAGGGTTTGGCTGTTTGTGGGTGGTGCCGTGTGTCACGGCTTCATTTGCCCTTCCTCGGCCATGTTGTCACATTACTGTGCTGGGCGTGTTTTCCCTACCATTCGGTGTCTTGGCGGTCTATGTAAACGTCTTGGGTGTTTGCTCGGTGTTTCCTGGGGTGGGTGTTTGGCTGATGGGTGTGTGCCGGCCACTCCCCTTCCTTCCCACAACCCCTCCATGTGCATGTCTCCCTGCTCAGTGCCGGTGGGTGGAGAAAGGTGAGTGAGCACATTTTCAGGCATATTTTCTAGAGAACCTGTTATATTTATTTATTTATTTATTTATTTATCAAATTTTTACCCCACCCCTCCTAAAAACAGCCCAGGGCGACTTACAACAATAATAAAAACAATACATATAAAATATATCTAAAAACAATTAAAACATCTCAAAATCCAAATCAAAATATTAAAACAGGGCCCAGGAACTCAATAAAACAATAAATAGGGTAGGGGAGATAAAAACCCTCTAACTCCCCCTCCCCCCCTCCCCAAAGACCTGGGCGAACAGTCAGGTTTTACAACTTAGCCGGAATGTCAAAAGGCTTGGGGCCAGGCGAGCTTCCTCCGGGAGGGAGTTCCAAAGGCGCGGCGCGGCCACTGAGAATGCCCACTCCATTGTGGCCCCCCTCTTAACACGGGGGACCTCCAAGAAGGCACCCCCGGCAGACCGAAGGAGCCGCTCTGGGGCACGGAGGGCGAGGCAGTCCCTGAGGTATGAGGGGTGCAGACTGTGAAGGGCCTTATAGATCAGCACCCAAACCTTGAACCTGGCTCGGCATGCTATTGGCAACCAGTGCAGAGTCCGGACCACAGGTGTTATGTGCTCCCAACGACCCGTCCCCGAAAGGAGGTGGGCTGCTGCATTCTGCACTAGCTGCAGCCTCTGAACCAGGTACAAAGGAAGCCCCACATAGAGCGCGTTGCAGTAGTCCAGCCTCGAGGTGACGAAGGCATGGATGAGGGAGGCCAGGTCTGGGCCGGAGACGAACGGACGCAGCCTCCGCACCAGATGCAACTGACAGGTGAGCAGTCCTGGCAGGGAGCCGCTGGCCTTTATAGCCCCAGCTACTTCCGGGTGGGGGAGGGGACAAGCCAGCCCTCACGACTGGCTTCTGCGTTCTCCCCCATCCCCTGGCACTCACAAAGGTCTTTTCTTCCCCCCGCAGGTGGAGCTGAGCGGAGCAGAGCGGCAGCAGCAACAGCGAACCCCCTCCTCGCCGGCACCAGGTGGAAAACAGCGCAGCGGGATGGAAGCAAGTAGGCAGGTGAGCAGTCCTCACTGTATGGGACATTTTCCTTGTGGCAATTGTGTAGCTTGTAGAAATAGTCTGTCTACTAAAATATTCATACATCCTAATACACAGAAGAGGTTTCCCCTTGATGATTTCTCTACTTGTCGTACAGCATCAGTGATTTATTTAATTTTGTGCTCATGTGATTTGATCTATGTAGGAATGACATCAAGAATGATCAAAGTGAGGATTTTTGAACACATAAACAATATTAGGAGGGGAGTTATCCAGGAACCCTTGGTGAACCACTATGTTCAGAAGGCACATAAGGCACAAGAGATGCGATTTCTATGCCTTGAGAGAATAGTTAGTACAGGTAATCATATTAAACAACTAAAGAGGAGAGAAGCTGATTGGGTCCATGGACTGATACAGTAATACCAGTAGGTCTCAATGAGGATAACTCACTATTTTTCTACATATAAAAATTATGTGTTGGTCTATTGTTTTTTGGATCTCCAGCAGCAACATGTTATTAATAATTACCATTGGTGGAAGTGATGGATTCTTGTATATTTTGATATTTTCAATATGTATGTACAGTCTATGGCTCTTTGTCATTTAAGGGCTGACAGGATATGATCATCCAAGGATTATATACTGCTCTCGTATGTGTATTTCAGCAGCAGAACTGTATTTTATATAAGACAGAAGAACATATAAGGATTCCAATACGAAGATGATGGGAAGATGATTGATATGGGGCTACACTGGACTTTGGTATGACATGAATGCAAGGAGGTGATGTGGAAAAAGAGTTGATGACTCGCAGGAAGGCACTACAGCTTTAAAATGAAGCATTTAACAGCATACACATGGGCTGTGAGGCCAGATGAACAGGATTATAAAATCAGTGCAGGAGGCCTGGGGATTGAGCATTAGAACACTGACTCTTGGAGTTAGCATCTTGCTTGGGTTGCAGTGGATATACTTGGCATTTAGCCTAAAAAATGATGATATGAAGAGAAGAGGAGAACAAATGTAAGTCAACATTTATGTTAAATTTGCTGGCACGAGGCATTCTCAAAGTGCCATGGAGTTTGGGGCTACAATACACCCATGGCCTTTTTGCTTCAGTCATGAATAGAAGGAGGTTTGTTCATTGCCCACCCTCGCCGCAAGCCAGTCTGCACATATGATTCAGCAAGTGGGTCTGCTGTACCAAAAGGGATAAGAGTGAGGATTTTGTGCTGGTAGAAGTATGTTTACGTCATTAACCAACTGAATAATATGATACACAGTTAGTACAACAATGATGTAAAATCCTTCTGTTATTCTTTTTTATCTTTTCAGAGCCTCTTCTATGTTACATGTTTATGAATCTGTCCCACTGAAGAAGGGGCTTGTGCCCTGAAACGCGTTTTTTACAGCTTTTTAGAATTGTTATTGTTCTATTGGAATTTTTGGTATTGATTGTTCTATTGGTTTTATGTCATCTTTTGACTTTTATGATTGTTTAGAATTTTGGGAATTGATTTGATATATGAGGTATTTTTTGATCATTGCTCCAGCATTTTTTGTGGGCATGGGGTTATGTTAATTGTACGTACACGTATGATTTTTGGATTGTAATAAATAGTTGTACCTTTGTTTTTTGTTGTTATTGTGGTTGCGTTGTAGCCTTTGGCTGAACAGAGGTACAGCTGCTGTTGGGGATCCTCACCCCAGTTGGGGTGGTTTGTGTCATGGACTCCACTCACACCACATCACTCAGGCAGCTATGGAAAGTAGGTGGGTTCTCAAGCAAGGAACCCTGCTGCTAGGAGTGGGGGTGGGGAAGGGCTCTGAAACTTCCCCCTCACCCTGCAGATTCCAGGAGAGAAGCTTTCTAGGAAAGGGGACCTTGGGCTCCCATTCATCAAGGAAATCACAGACAGCTGAGCCAGAGATAGGTGGGCACACACCAGTCTTCTACTGAGCTGGGCTGGACATCACTGGCTGCCCCAAAAGTGAACTGAGAAATTATCACAGCATCTTGGTCCAGGGATGCCACTGACTTGAACAGCTGTCTCAATGATGAGAGGGCACCCGTCCCCGACTGCAATTAGCATCCTGGGGTGACCTGGCTTCACAGAGCCCCATGGAACAGACACCCCACAGCTCCATAGACCCCCTCCCCCAGAACAGACACCCTGGGTCCACAGAACAGACACCCCCCATTGAACCCCATGGAACAAACACCCCACAGGTTCTAGAACAGATCTCCCAGCTACCCAGAACCCGCCCCCCAGCTCAAGTGCACCGTATTCCTTACATTTTGACTTGGTACCCTTATTCACCAGAGGCGGCATTGACTCCTGCAGTCAGCACTGCACTGGTCTCCCAGTCTTGAGACTGGCATCTCAAGGGTAGGGTGGCCAGACCTCCCCTTTAAAAGACGACGTTTAGGAAAAATACATGGTGTGGGGGACTGCACTGGAACCAATGCAGCCCTGCAACATGTATTTTTCATAAGCGTCCTCTTTTAAAGGGGAGGTCTGGCCACCCTACTCAAGGGTGGGAAGGAGAACCAGTGGGGATCGCATCCTTCCCTGGCAGGATCCCATCAGCAGCCTTGCCAGGATGGCTCTCCAGACAGCAGCAGGCAGGCAGGCAGGCAGGCTCCTTGCTAGAGAGGCTGGAGCAGGAGATGCTGCACTAACTGACCAGCCCACTCCTGCCCTGAGGCTCTCGCCTTTGCTGAGGGGAGCGGGGCGCCTCCTGCTTCCAGAAGGTCCTGGTGTTGGGGGATGCGGCGGCAGCAGCTCAACTGAACTAAGAGCATCCTCTGCAGAGTGCAAGCACTTACCGAGGGCGGGGGGCAGGTCTGTGGCAGGGGGTGCAGAGCGCCCAGGAACTCCCCCACTGTGGGAACAGCTGCCACACCCTCCCGTCCCAGGGCTGGCGGGAATGGAGGCAGAAGCGGTGAGTTGCACTGACCGTCATGCCATGGGGTGCACATAGATCTGTTCCCCACATGGGGAGGGAGGGCGGCAAGGAGGGCTCCATATCTAGCACTGACTGTGGAGGGTTCCCCAAAATGTGCTCAATTGTGCCCCATATCACCATGGTAGCTACGCCACTGCGCAAAGGGGACTGGAGGATAGATGTAAAATGGGCAAAGAGGGCAAGTTGGGAACAAACAGGGGGAGGCAAATGGGGGTCTTGGAGACACACACTGCAGTGCCCCACCCCCCACGCATTCAAAGCCTCTCTCCCTGCCTGTCTCTCACACAGCAATTGCAGTCACTTATGCGGAGGGTGGGAGCTCATTCTCCTCTTCTCCTTCCTGACCATAGGATGCTAAGAGAGGAGCGGACTGCTCCTTTACTGAACCTTCACCACTGCCGTCATGATGTATCTGGAGAGGGAAGGTTGGGTGCAGCTATCACCTGGCTAAATAGAGAGAAGTTAGCTCTCCTTCTCTCCAGCCTGGAAGGGAGGCGGAGGCCTTGAGATCCCAGTTACAGCAGCTCAGGCTGAGTTGCCTGTGTTGTTACAATTTATTATTTATTTATTTATTTATTTAGTAGATTTTTATACCGCCCCATCTTGCACAGCAGCTCGGGGCGGTTAACAACAATAAAAAACCATTTAAAACATTTAAAATACAATTATAAAACATATCAATAAGACAGGGTGGTATAAAAATAAATATACAGGTGGGGGATTAAAAATCACCCCCCCCCTCCCTCCCAAAGGCCTGGGCAAACAGCCAGGTCTTACAGTTCCGCCGAAATGTCAAAAGGCTTGGGGCCAGGCGAGCTTCCTCCGGAAGGGAGTTCCACAGCCGCGGCCCTACCACCGAGAATGCCCGCTCCATCGTGGCCCCCCGCTTAACACGGGGGACCTCCAGGAGGGCACCCCCGGCAGACCGCAGGAGTCGTTCCGGGGCGCGAAGGGCGAGGCGGTCCCTAAGGTAAGAGGGGCCAAGGCCGTATAGGGCTTTATAGATCATTACTAGGACCTTGAACCTGGCCCGGCACACTATCGGCAGCCAGTGCAGCGCTCGGAGCACCGGTGTAATGTGCTCCCGGCGACCCGTCCCCGTAAGAAGACGGGCCGCCGCATTCTGCACCAGCTGCAGCCTCCGGGCCAGGAACAAGGGAAGCCCCACGTAGAGCGCGTTACAGTAGTCGAGTCGCGAGGTGACGAAGGCATGGATGAGGGAGGCCAGGTCCGGGCCAGAGACATACGGACGCAGCCTACGTACCAGATAAAGCTGGCGGAAGGCAGCCTTAGCGACTGCCTCCACCTGCTGCTCCAGCCGCAGGCCTGCGTCCAATATGACCCCCAGACTCCGGACCTGCTGAGCTACAGGGGGGCAAACCCCCCCAATCAGGGGGGCCACCACCCCCTTCGCCCTCCCCACCACCATTACCTCCGTCTTATCTGGGTTGAGTTTCAGTCTGCTCTGTCGCATCCAATCCGCCACGGCCTCCAAACATTGGGATAGCACCGAGACAGCAGGGTCTGGGTCGGTAGAAAACGAGAGGTACAGCTGAGTATCATCAGCATACTGGTGACATCGCACCCCGAACCCTCTCACGACCTCCCCCAAGGGCTGCATATAGATGTTAAATAATAATGGAGACAAGATCGATCCCTGCGGAACGCCACACGGTAAGGCGCGGGGGCTCGATGTTTCTTCCCCCAACACCACCCGTTGGCTCCTCCCCGAGAGGAATGAACGGAACCATTCAAGAACAGTTCCGTCCAGACCCCCCCGGTCACGCAGTCGTCTCAACAGCAGCCCATGGTCCACGGTGTCAAAAGCGGCCGAGAGATCGAGCAGGATGAGAAATGTCGAACATCCCGCATCCATCTCCCGGCGGAGGTCGTCCACCAAGGCCACCAACGCCGTCTCGGTGCCATAGCCGGGGCGGAACCCAGATTGAAACGGGTCAAGGAGCCCGATATTATCTAGATGACCCTGGAGCTGGAGCGCCACTGCCCGCTCAATAACCTTCCCTAAAAAGGGAAGGTTAGAGACAGGTCGGTAGCTGGCGAGCGCGTCTACGTCCAACGATGGTTTTTTCAGCAGGGGGCGCACCACAGCCTCTTTTAAGCAAGGCGACAACCTCCCCTGCCGAAGGGACGCATTCACCACCCTCGCCAGCACCGTCCCCAACGTCTCCCCGGAAGCTTTTATTAACCAGGACGGGCATGGATCTAGTTGACAACACGTGGCCCTCACAGACCCCAGGACATCCACCACATCGGCTGGCGTCACTTCCTGAAACTCACCCCATAAAGATGGACCAGACGGACCCTCCGCCCCCCCGCGCTCTTCCCCTACTGCTATCAACCCAGCGTCGAAATCGGCCTGAATCCGAGCGATCTTGTCTGCGAAGTAGATGACAAACTCCTCACAGCGGGCCCGGGACAAGTCCCCATCCAGGCGGAGGGAGGCCGGACTAACCAGCCCCCGCACCACCCGAAACAGCTCCGCTGGACGCGACTTCGCAGACGCTATGAGGACGGCGAGGAATTCCTTCCTCGCCGTCCTCACAGCCTCCACATAGGACCGCAAATGGGCCCTATGGAGAAGACGATCGGAGACAGACCGAGTCCGACGCCAGCGTCGCTCTAGCCTCCTGCCCACACGCTTCATACACCGCAGCCCCTCAGTAAACCAAGGGGTCCTGCGGTGACGAGACCGAGGCAGAAGGCGCCTCGGAGCCACCCTGTCAATGGCCTCCTCCAGCAAGATGTTCCAATGCCGGACCAGCTCATCCACAGAGTGACCGTCCACATCCAGGGTAAGCTCCCTCAGGACCTCCTGGAACCGCTGGGGTTCCATCAGCCTCCGAGGGCGGACCATCCTAACTGGTCCCTTCCCCTTCTGGAGGGGGCGCGCTAAAAGACCGGCCTGAAGGAGGTAATGGTCCGTCCACGACAAGGGCACCGCTGTCACCTCCCCCACAACCGGACCCCCCGCCTCAAGGCCAGAGCCGAAGATCAGGTCGAGGATATGTCCCCCCACGTGGGTCGGGCAGATCACCTCCTGGGACAAGTTCATAGTTGCCATGGCGGCCATGAACTCCCGCTCCGCCCCAACAAGGCCGGCATCGGCGTGGACGTTGAAGTCCCCCAGAACCAAAGTCCTGGGGGAGCCCAACACCACCTCCGAGGCCAGCTCCGCTAGAGCGGTAAGGGATGCCGCCGGGCATGAAGGGGCCCGGTACACCAGCAGCACCCCTAGCTTGCCCCCAGCCAAATCGATCACCACGTGCAGAGCCTCTACACCCACAATCTCCGGCACTGGATACCTCCTAACAGGCCAGTCTTCCCTAAAAACAATAGCTACGCCTCCTCCCCGGCCGCTCATGCGGGGCTGATGCTGCACGGCATACCCAGCTGGAACCAGATCCGCCAAAGTTGGACCGGCCAGATCATCCAGCCAGGTCTCCGTGATGCATGCGAGGTCCACGGCCCCATCCACGATCAAATCGTGGATAATCGGGGCCTTGTTGACCACGGACCTCGCATTCATCAGCACCAGCCCCCCACGCGCGGACCCTGGACCCGGCACCTCCCTCCCCCTTAGTGGGGGGGTGATGACCTCCACCTCCCTCAGGCACCGTGGACCCCTAGGGGCCCGTGCCTTCCCACCCCATGGACCATACCGTCCGCGCCCCATCACGACCCCAATGGCCATGCCCTCCCCTCCGTCCACCCAATCCCGGCCCTTCAGACCCGGCTGCTTGCCCCCCGGCCCTCCCTCCCCCCCTCCCCCCCATAACCCTCCCCCCCCAACCATACCCTCCCCATTCTCCCTCGGTCTCCCCCTCTCACGGGGAGACCGAGCCACCCCCTCCCCCCCAACCCTCCCGGTCCTCCCCCTGCTCTCACCAGGGGGAGTCCCTGGGTCCACCCCCCACATTACCCCCCGTGTCAATACCCCCACCCTACCACCCTAGCCCTGAAAGATAAAAAAAGCCTGCCCAATAAAAAACACAAAAACCCCCCTGCCCCCCCTGCAGTCCCCCAGAAGTGCCCCCGAAGCAGGGAGGGGCCACCCCGTGGGCTGGATTTGACCCCAGGGGAACGCTGCTAGCATTTATAGGGATTTGTTGCACAT
The DNA here is from genome assembly GCA_003113815.1 of Sphenodon punctatus. Taxonomy (NCBI): domain Eukaryota; kingdom Metazoa; phylum Chordata; class Lepidosauria; order Sphenodontia; family Sphenodontidae; genus Sphenodon; species Sphenodon punctatus. Next base: position 1,984,731 of record QEPC01007748.1, on the reverse strand, counting down.
GCATGTATTGTTCAAAATGGCAATGATATATTTATAAAACCAGAAGTTTTCCAGATAGTTTTTTCTTGTCCAGAGGTGGAAAAAAAAAAACAGTTGCTTTTTGTTGATGGGTATTGAATGTATCCCAAAGACTAATTTGGGCTTTCTTGTAAATCTGCTTAGATTGTAAAAGACAAATGAAGATGTAATGACTTTCTTTGCCAATTTAATTTATGTGTGTATACTGATTCCATTTTTTACCCTGCCCTTCCCAAATAGGCTCCAAGATAAGTAACCCAACTGAAGTAGAAAATGTGCTTCAAATACATGGATTCAGTCTTTGGAGGCATGCAAAACTCTATTTAAAACTAATTTTAAGTTTAAAGGTATGGGACACAGAACATAAAAACAGTAACGTTTCTTGAAAAAACAACTGTACACAGCCCAGAAACTCTTTGGGAGCCAATGTAATGTTTCGTCTGCTTATCTGCAAATATCTTCTAAGCAGCAGAAGCTCCACATCTATCTGCCCTTTATCCAGAGAGAAATTGTATGGTTGAGTTATCAAACTTCAAGAAAATTGATCATACCACACTTTTCCCTGTTGGTGTGGCTTCAGATTTTTTGTGTGGCTCATATAATCCATTATCTAAGAAGCAGTTGGTTCATTTTGGACATTAATTAATAAAACTCGGCTGTACCAGCTGTCAGCTGAGTATAAGCAATGATGAATGTGTCTTCCTAATAAAGTTCAGAGATTGATTTATAAAGCATCCATGGTACTCAGTAAAGTGCGTACCTTGACCTGCATTGCAAATAAAAAGTCAGCAACCATTATGCAGCAGGATCATTGAAATAGGCCAATGTATTGGTAGATGAGTCGTATTTCCCAGAGTGCCAGCTCTGAGCCCAATCCCAACAACCTGTATTCTTAAACTCCTGTAGATTGAAGCTCTCTAATTTGGGAGTGCAAGGGTGCGCAGCACCTCCTGTTTACAGAATTAAAGCTACAAATGGCTAGCTAAACATAAAGCGAGTGAATATATGCTGTGTCTTCCAGGATGCTGACTTTATTGATACCCACATACCGTTATGCGCAAAGTTTATTTCTGTGACCTATAGACAAAATGCTAAAATATTCTCTATTGCATTAAAAAAATCTTCATTACTAGACTTACTCAATCTTTTTTGAGTGAAGAAAATATCCTTGGGAACGAGTTCAAAAAACAAGCACCTAAAATTATACAGTTAAATCCAAACAGCATCTTTTGACTTCAAAAACCTGACTTCTATGGAAGCAGCTGGCTGCTTGGAACTTTTGAACTTTAGAATCCTTTTTTATATAGCTACAAAACCCCATTTAAGAAATAGTCCTTAACACCGGCTGGCTGGTTGCCAAGGAAAAAATTCAGTCACAGACGAGTTTTCAACCCTGCCTATAGAAAAGATGTGGAAGTAAAGTACACCAAATCATTTAGGACCGACGGAGTCTAAAAACTAGGGCTGAAATGAGAATCAGTTTGAATCTTGTAAGAATACTGTGAGAATCGAGAACCACTAGCGGGATCTCGCTAACGGTTTGAGATTCTCACGAGAATCTCTCTAAAAACAACTCTGGGCCATTCTGCTCATACAAAGCCTTTTCCAAAAGGGGCAGCTGTTCTAAGCATGCACACATGGTCACCGCACATGCACAGAACAGCTGCCCTTTTCCAAATTGGCAGTGATGCTACCATCATCATTTTGGAAAAGGGCTGTGTATGTCTGGAACAGCCCCAGTGGTCATTTTGCACAAGTGTCGTGTTTTGTTTTGCTTTAATGGAAAAAATAAAATCCCAACAAGAAAAAAAAATCTCAACGTGTGTAGCCGCTTTGTTGTAAAATTGAATGCAGTGTTGGTTTTTAGTAGGGCTGATAACTCAATCTTGTTTTTTTTCTTGATTCTCATTAAGAATCAAACTTTTCACTGGCCCCATTGTATATTTCCTGGAATCTCCACAGAAATTCAGTAAGGTCCAAAGTAGAGGGGCGATAGGAGAGATTTGTGTTGAAAGACGGAATGCCGCCCACTAAGCGTCCCTTCCTCAAGCAGATCTCAGAACCATAATCAGCAACACCAGAGAACTCCACTAGCACCATGGAATGCAAGGATAATTTCAGAGGTCAAGAAGAAATTCAAATGCTTACCCTGGCAGATGGAAGGCTACAAGCTTCTAAAGCAGTCTCCACTCGTTTTCTGTCAGCAGAGAAAAAGCGATATATACTGGAAAATAAAAATAAGCATAAAGGATAAACATTTGTATTACAGTGTCCTGTATCATGTTAAATATACAAGTAATAGGTGTTGAAGGTGGTCAAAAGATTTTGTGCAAGGTGGGCACAGGTGTTGAATGTGGGCGTAGGCATTATGAGGGTACATCAACCATAGGACCAGAAAGAGGCACAATGCAAAGTATAAGTAATCAAATAACAGAAGCCACTACCAAGAGTGGTGTCTTGGGCAGAGGCCATGTGAGACAGGGAGGGGAGGCTACCATGCTTTTGATAGCCACTACCATGCCTTTGATAGCCTTATCCCTCACTGGGCAAATGAGCCACGTGATGCAGTGGCTCATGTGCCCAGAGCTTGCCAGATGTTTCCCCCACCCAGGGCAGGGTGAGCAGCTGGCTGCTCCACAACACATCCTCGGAAAAATTCCAATGACGCATTGCGAAGCAGTCTTACCCCAATTGGGGAAAGGCTGCCCAGGGCGGGGTAAGTCATGTGATGGTGCACCAGCCCAGTCACACATGGTGCAATGTTGTGGGGCCATGAGCAACGGGCGCTGGCACCTGTTGAACACAGCCACATCACGGCCGGGGGGTGGGGGTGGGGCTCTCAGTCTCTGTGGGGGAGGGAGGTGGGGCAGGGCAGGGCACTCAGTCATGTGGGCAGCGCCTCGGTCCACCACAGCGGTGGCTCTGATAGGGGCTGGCCCATCCAGCTTCTCTGCAGCCCTGTGTGTGCCCTGCAGAGTGGCGGCAGCGACTGCGTGGGGATCCGGCTGCTGCCACTCATGTTGAGAGGCTTATCACACTGAAATACTAGAGAAACCGATTTCCGCTAGCAGAGTGGTGGAATAGCAGAGGACAGTTACTCCACTGTCTATCCCTGCTACATGCATATTATAAACTTGATTTCTGACTGGGGTGCCAGTCCAGCACTTTTCCAAACATAGTGTTTCCAAACATGAAGAATCATTCATGCACAAAAGCTAAAATTTAATAACGAGAATAGGACTTACTTCTTTAGAGGAATACGCCCCTCTGGAGTGACTTGCAGCTTAAGTTTTGTGTAACTAGAGAGAGGAAAGTACATTATTTTCCCCCCAACAGTATCCTGCAAATAATCCTATTGCTCGGGCCTATCGTATTCCGCCTGCAGGTTTACTTAATTGTTTTGTACTAACTGAAAAATCTTGGAGGAGATTATAAATAATTCCACATCATTGTCATCAATGGTCATGCATCCAGTGAAAAACATTTTCCTCCTCAAATCACTCTACTTAGACAGCAGCAGTACATAACAATACAAAGCCCAGACACAGTAGAAAACCATAATAAATTAGATATGGCCCTGCTAGGCCACCCATCTTCCTGAGAGCAGAGGACTCCTTCATGGTTTCAGAGAAGGCTTTACTTCACCTAAAGAATAGAACTAAAACTGCTTTTTAAGCACTTGTATGATGAGACTACTACAGCACATCAACAGCCAAGGCCAGAGCAGGAATTGATATTCTACAATGATTATGACAACAAGCATATTTGTACAAAGCTCTGCCTTGATGTTTATCAGGGAAGCCAACCAGGGTATTATAATATGCTGGAGCAACTGGTCATGTCATATTTACCCAGCCAAAGATTCTTTTGTACCTGTTTTGGAATACCGAAGTCATTTAAATACCTCTGATTTTCAACCAGAGCACTTCCATATATATTTATTTTTCCAATTTTTACCACACCCTTCCTAATAGGGCGGCATATGAAGAAATTTGTTTGGGATTTCTGATCCATAACTGAATAGATGGTTAGTATATATTCCTGTGTAACACTGGGTTTTTTTAAAACGAGATGCTACCCCATATAGCCATGCACTCATCCGAACGTCCATCTGAAGGTGGAGTGAGGGGATGTGCTCTCCCAGGAGCCACGTATCAGCAACGCAGCACCACTCCCAAAGCACTGCAGAGAAATCCGGAGTGTTCCGTGCGGGGCAAGCCAAAAAGGTCTGTGGCAATGGGCAGCCACAGAGTCCCTGCCCATCTGAACTGGGGTGGTCAGTCATGCCAGCTGACTGGTCCGCCACTCATAGGCACTGTGGGCAGGGGACATCTCCTTTGCAAGTCACAAGAACTGGCCATGAGCGTTGGGGAGCCCTGGTTCCCCAGCACTCACACTGGGAACATGTTAATTGCAAAGGGTAGCCTGGCGTGCTTCCCCCTCTCCCATGGTCCGGGACAGGGGGAGTGTGTGGCAGCGGCTGTGGTAGCCGTGCTGGAAGCCACTTGTCAGAATCCCTGCGCATGCACTCTACCTGAGCTCTGCAACGGTGCCACTCGGACGCCATGGACTGCCAGCCCCCAAGCCTTGCTCGTTTAAAAACACCGTTGTATACCACCTCCCTTTGGAGCTGAACAGGCTACATCAATAACCCCCCTAAATGACAGGCAAAGGACTTGAGACTATATCAGATATCCACATTACAACTGGCTCAGCCTTTGCTATCGATTTATTTATTTATTTATTTATTTATAGATTTATACCCTGCCCCGCCTGAGAACAGCTCGGGGCGGCTGTTCCAGTTATAGATGCAGTAGCGCAAAACCACCCCTGCTACACGAAGCTAGAGGAATTCCTGATCCCAATTTCTCCTGCCAAACTCCCAGATGCTGGGATCCTTCTTAAGTGCACAAGCCCCAGCCTGGTCTCAGAGGGAGAACATCAGAAAAGCCAAGAAGGTGATTGGAAGAAGACACGGAATCGGTTCAATGAATGGCAACTGGACACTTTTGCTGTCTACTTTATCCAGAGAAGGAGGAGGTGGCTGTGCTGGCCCAGGCTTTGGATCTCACAGAGAAACAGATTAAGACTTGATTAAGATCAACAACCAGCAGGTGAAGCACAGGAAATGCTAGAATAGAATGGACGGCCTTGGGCAAATCAGTCTCTCTCAGTCCCCCATCTATAGAATTGGAATAATAATGACCTACCTTACAGAGTTGTTTTGAGGGCGAGCTAGATAAGGATTACAAAGTGTAGCAGCTTGTCCTCTTTAATATGCAAACACCACAAAACTGTGGAAGTAAGTGCTAAGGGAGGATGCCTCTGGCTTTCCTCCCAGGACAATTTAGTGATTTCAGAGAAGGGAACTTGTGCAAGCATGGGGGAAACAGAAACAGCTTGGTTTCCCTAGCGAACAGTAGGAATGAGCTTTCAATACTGTTCTTTCCATAGCAGGATGAGGCCAGCAAGGGAGCACTGGACAGTGATTTTAAACCAATGGGTGCAGCTACATGAGGCTGGCAGAACCAATCCCCAAGCGCTCCGGGGCAGACAATTACAGCCACTACACTTCGGGGCCAGTGTGGAGACCAGGGCAAATGGTCTGCCCCTCTGTGGAGAAAACGGGTGAGCGGGTGAGCCGCTGTCAGACATCCTGCCATGTCCCAGGGTGGACCAAGGTGCCGGCCACAGGTGCAGCATGACAGTCGCACGGGAATGGCCACAGTGCCTGCTGCTCAAAGCTCCACGGCAGCCGTCACCGTAGGGTGGGGCAGACAGTGCCTGGGCCTATGAGCAGCGGCGCGGTACTGTAATTTGGGCAGACTTACCTCACTTTGAGTAAGGCTGCTATGCCCTGAATACTCAGCCTTTTTCGGAGGATGCAGAGCATAGCAGCCCCCATCTCAGGTGGGATGAACATCTGGCAGCTGCCAGACACACGAACCATTGCATCTCATGACAATGGTGCCCAAATTGGTGTAAGACTGCCTAAATCGCGTTACCATCTCATGTGGCTCTACACACTGTGTTAATTTGGCAGGCATTAATCCTGCAGTTCTCAACAGTCATTTAAACAGCTTAATCTCTGTCTGTGAACCCACCATTCATATGACACCGTATAATCTTAGATTCATTCAGATATTTCTCTTTAATTTGCAAAAGGCCTGCTATTTTTATCTCTAGACTTTTTTATAAATACCTTTTGTCCTTTGTCCCAAAGCACTAAAGAAATCAATGCATTATGCCAACAAATCTACACAAGCAGATTTATAGTTTCTTTCTGCTGAATGCAAGGACTCCAGAAATCAGACTGAGGGAAATGGATATCTTGTATCTATTATTTGATAATAATTAATAATCTTTATATTTATATAGCGCCCCCCTGCCAAAGCACTCAGAGTGCTTTACGTATAAAAATTTGACACAATAACCAACACACACACACACACCAGGTCACTTTGAAATACAGTGTTTTTAACCTTGAACACAATGCCAAGACCTGAAGCGACTCCCTCAGCGTGCAGCGGGAAGTTGGTAATAGTATGCAAAAGCAGATGTCAGCTATGAATCCTAGATAGAAAGTCTGCAAAAGGTATCATTTTTCTATCCCCCCTCCCCTTTTTTAAAAAAGATTTCAGATATCAGGTTTTAGAACCTAATGAGAAGGGGAAATCCTTGTTAACGGAAGAAGTGACAACCCTTTCAACATATAAACAATTGGTGGCAACAGGGAAGGAAACTGACTCAAAAAAAGCAGCAACACCCTCGCAATATGTTGGGTACTTACGCTTTTTCCAGAGAGGCGTCCCTTGACATATTCTGTGCCAACAGGTTTGTTGCCAACTTGAAAACTTCATTTGTCCATTCCTAAGGAGAGAAGAAATTAAATTTGATTTAGCTCATAGATATAGTAGTGTGTCAATGTTTTTAGAACCTCATTTTCATGAAAACAATAGGTTCAATATGATTATTAACAGAAAATCTTTATATCTAAACTATCTTTCCTGGCATAACTTAATTTTTAGACTAAATTTTTATCTACTTTGTTATGCACAAAACACTGACTTATATGGGTATGATTTTGAAAGGTAGCTTGAATCCAGTATATCTCAAAAGAGAATTCAAACACAAGTACATAGAAAAATACTGTGCTTGCTTTGATGTGTTGGTGCCTTGCAGGAGTGGTTGTAATTCCCCCTGAAGTCCAGCAGTAACACCCCTATATTAGGTGATCATTACTGGTCTTTTCCTTTTCAGTACATGGCAAAAGCACCAATAAATATAAAATCTGCACAAGACATTATGTATGTGTTGGCCCAAGAAAAGTGCACGGGAAATCAAAGTGTTCAGGAAATACAGATGTAACTAGATTATTTGAAAGCCAAGGCCTTAACAAAACCAAGTAAGTTCAGTTAAACAAGGGAATATTTTAGGGCTGAAATGTTGTACGCTGCGGCAGCATTTACCAGCGGAAAGTGCTCTTCTGCACCAAGCAGCACGGTTAGGAAGGGAGTGATTTTCACGCCTTGCACTCGTGGCTTTCCGCGGTTGCTGCCGCGGTATTTTAGCCACTGTAGATTTCACGCGGAAGTGGCAGGTTTGCCACAGTTTCCACTTTCCCTTAAGCACGGCAGCTTTGTGATTCTCGCAGCATTGCAGCCAGGGTCGTAGCCACCGTGGCGCGGGGGAAGTTGCTGCCTTGTAAACAAAGTTCTTCTTCGAGGAGCTCCTTCCATTCTCACTTGTGCACCCTTCTCTTACCAGCATATACCAAGCTCATTAGCTTAAAAAAACACCACGTGACGTTCACATGCCCCCACCCTATAAAAAGGTACCTAAACCCAACACAGTTCCTTCCAACCCTAAGCAATTAGGAAGGAATTGTTTGGAACCATCTTGAGAGAACCTTGGTTACAAGGCAGCAACCTTCTGTTCGCCTTCGAGTGGTTCCTCCCATTCTCACAAATGGGAGTGTACCAAGCCTAGAAAGAGGCGGTGGGGGAATTTTCTAACAAAATGACACTCCATGCAGGTTGGATCTACAGCCTGGGAGGGGGGCAGCAGGCAGGGGGCAGCCTGCTCTGGGGGGTCCATTCAGCTGGGGGAAGGTTGGTTGTTCAGTACTGTCTCTGTTAGAAGGATGGACAGATCCTCCCTCTTCCCTTTGTGATCGCCCCATAGAGAGAAATGGGGGTGCAGAGCAGCTACAATGAGGCAGAGAGCCATCCTAGCAAAGGGGAAGAATTTGTCCTTGGCGCCCTAACGCACAAGAGAATTCACAGAATTGCAGGGACTCCCCCCATCCCCTGGATCAGTATCAGGAGCCAGGCACTCACTCACTGCTGCTGGGGAATCCCTGCACTCTAAGCGGGACAGAGACAGCGACTAGTGCGCAAGGAGAGATAACAAAGATCCCTCCCTCAAAGCTCAACTCTGGGTGCTGCCCTGTTTGTTGTCCCTCCTTGTGCACTAGTTTCTGTCCCGCTTAGAGTGCAGGGATCCCCGGCCCCAGCAGCAGTGAGTGAGCACCCACCCTTCCAACCCCGCATGGAATTTTCTTCCTAATTGCTTAGGGTTGGAAGGAACTGTGTTGGGTTTAGGTACCTTATATAGGGTGGGGGCGTGTGAATGTCACGTGTTTTTTTTTTAAGCTAGTGAGCTTGGTATATGCCGGTAAGAGAAGGGCACGCAAGTGAGAATGGAAGGAGCCCCTCAAAGAAGAACTTTGTTTACAAGGCAGCAACTTTTGCTGCGAAGGAGGGGGCAGAGGGGGACTCTTCCCCCACCCGTGTAGCAGCGCTGCCTAAAGTGAGCTGTTTAAAAAGGCGGTGCCGGTGGTGCAAGAGAGACTCCTCCGGGACTCGGGAGTGGGGCTGGGGCCAGCCGTGATCGCTGCCGGCCCCCTCCCAGGGCAGGACACAGGCACAAATGCTTCCTGGTGGCTACGCCCCTGCAGCGGACTACGAAGCAGGTAGTCAGAGTCACCCTAAGTTCACTCATTCAATGATCTATTATTATTCAGCATCACGGTGCGTGAGGGACTTGCACTCAGTGGCGGAAGGCAGCATAAAACCGCTTGTGTTCACAAACTGCAGACATGCTACATCTGCAGATACTGGCAGCAGGTAATGTGGAATTGCGGAAATATCAAGGGGAAGTCGGCGGCAAGACACATTAAATGCCGAGTTCTCAGATTGGAATGGCGGCGCGATAACAGGCTGCTGCCGCTTCAGCCCTAGAATGTTTTACTGTAAATAATCAATGATGACAGATAGAACTTTGCACTGGACAAGATTTAGCTGCATTCATTTGGACATTGTGATGTAAGTCGCACATACAGTCTCTCTGAAGTCACAATCACATGTTTAATTTAAAGGATGCAAAAGACTGAGTGCGTGTTGTAGCAGGGCAGAGTGCCTGTGAGCACACTCCCCTTTAAAAGAGGTAAATGAGAGCCCTGCTAGAACGGATAAGGGGCTTGATGAGGGCCAGCTGGCCCAGGGAAAAACCAAGCCAGATCACCTGCATAAGAAGCCAGAGGGATCAAGTATGGGGAGAGAGCTGGGGCTGAACAGGAACTTGAGGGAAGCTCTGGGAAATGAAGGGTGGAACGTGAGAGTCCAAGCTGAGCGCCTGCTTATGAACTGGGCATAGGTTGTATATAGGCATATGAGGAAGGATTTAATACTGGACTTGTAAATAAAAGCATTTGGAGTTAAGTATTTCCCTTTCTATGTTTGCGTCTTTGGGGACTGATCCTGAGGGCACTTTACCCCCTGCCCAGGGCGTCGGTCCTGCCATACACGTGGCTCTTTTCACACAGACACTCTAACACTGATAAAATGCATGTTACTTTTATTATACATGTTGCAGGGCACCCATAGAGCACACCTGCAGCCCTGCAACATGTATAATAAAACAGAACACCCATTTTATCAGTGTTTTATTTTATTTATTTATTTATTTTATAAATTTGTACCCCGCCCCTCATGCAAGCAGCCCGGGGCGGCTTCCAACAATAAAACAATCCAATAAAATACAATTTAAAATCATCAATACAATATAAATTATTAAAACAGGGCTCAGGGCCTTCATGATACATAATAAATAATGGATCAGGTGGGGGAGCTAAAAAATCCCCCTACCCCACCCTCCCACCCTCCCCAAAGGCCTGGGCGAACAGCCAGGTTTTACAACTTCACCGGAATGTCAATAGGCTGGGGGCCAGGCGAGCTTCCTCTGGAAGAGAGTTCCAAAGCCACAGCACGGCCACCGAGAATGCCCTCTCCATTGTGGCCCCCCGCTTAACACGGGGGACCTCCAAGAAGGCACCCCCGGCGGACTGAAGGGACCGTTCTGGGGCGCGGAGGGCGAGGCGGTCCCTGAGGTATGAGGGGCCCAGACCGTGAAGGGCTTTATAGATCAACACCAAAACCTTGAAGTGTTAGAGTGCCTGTGTGAAAATGGCCATAGAGGCTTCTCCACCCAACCTTCCCTCATCAGTGCTGGCAGTTCTGCTAACCTTCTTGTTACTGAAGCTCAGAGTTTTGGGGTTGTCTATGATGCTTCCTTTATATTCTCTTCTCACAAACATGATCTTGACAAATCTTGTTGTTTCCTCTCCCTGCCCAGAGGGGAAGTCAATATCGCCAAAAGCCTGGGTCACAACAGGGTTATCACTGTATCTAAAAATGCTGTGATTTCCACCTCTCCAATCTCCCCAACTTCTGGTATCTCCAGTTTTTCAATAAATTAAACATTACAGAACCAAGCAATAATTCCAATTCCGCACCTCCTATTGTGTCAGACATTCTCCTCAAATTCTTTCCTGAGGCCCTGATTCTTTCTACATAACATTCTCACTTTTAAGCCCACGTAAACTCAATTTATAATTTTTTCTCATTTGATCATGTTCATTCTGTTTGTGCTTCTCACCTAGTTGTTCCTCTTTTCCTCTTGCTATCTAAACCTTGATTCCTCTTTTGAGTTGATCCACGAGGCCACTTGCATCTAAGGTTAGAGCCAAGGGCAAAACCATCACTTCCCCTACAGAGCATTACCTATTAGGGATGTGCGAATGCGGTTCGGACGTTCGGAGTTTGGCCCGAAATCAGCCAGTTCAGATGCCCGAACTGGATGCCCGAACCCCCGAACAGTTCGGCCGCATTCAGATAAGTTCGGGCGGGAAAAACCTGGCTGTCAGGCCCAGGGAAGGAGGGTCAGCTGAGGAGGGGTGGAGAGGCTTGGACCAGCAGCCAACCAGCCCAATCACCATCCCTCTTTTTCTCAGACCACAGGCTTGGCATCTGCGATTGGTCACGGGCTAGACTGTACAGAGCTAATGGGGCTTGCGGTAAGGTGGGCACAGCAAGTAACAAAAGTAATTGCTCATTCTGAGCTAGCCATTGATCCTCTCAGCAGGTGTTTTTCGAACTCTCCCTCTCCCAGCAGTTTGTGTTCCTCCCAATCCACTGCCATCCTCCTTCTATTTCACCCATTTCCACACATTTACCTCGTTTATTTAGATTAGATTAGATTAGATTAGGTAGACTTAGACTTTACTTAGACACTTATTACTTTGGTTCGGGCTTTCACCATGGCCTTGATACAAACAGAGTATACAAAAACGTACAAATGTTGGAGAACACCCAACAACTACAGTGATCAACAACCATACAAAGGACAATAGTCAAACTGTTAATAAAATACTTAAATTATAACACATAAAATTTGATTCGGCGTTTGTTGTTATAGCTGTTAGAGCTACTACCTTCCCACTCTGTGCTGGTTACTTTATTTGTAGATGGAATCTAATTCTCTCTCTCCTCTTGGCTATGAGAGTAAGAAACATTGCCAGAGATGTAATATCACTAAGATTTGACAGGTTGGCCAAATACGTTAGGGACTGAAATCGAGTAAGTCCCCTACCCTCCAACAGGGGAGCCAACCAGGTCACCCTCTAATGGACATAATACGGGCAACTGAATAATTGGTGCTCCACCAACTCTATCTCCAGGAGTGAACATGAGCATGTCCGTTCTTGATAGGGGACTTTTGCATACCTACCCTCTACCACTGCAGATGGGATAAGGTTGAAACGAAACAGAGTATACTGCCGTCTCAGCTGAGAATTCCCCAGGATGTCCAAATATATTTCCCTTCTGAAATACACTTTGCTTTTTGCAAGTCCTGGGGCTACCCTCCAATTTTTGAGGGCAGCGAGGTCCTCCTGAATTGCAATATCACTAGATCTTTGTTGAATGCAAGATTTGATTTCACCTGGGGTTTGAGTACTTAGATATGCAATCGAGAAGCCCAATTTACTCAGTATTAATGCAATGTATCGAATCCATGGATATACTCTAGCTCCCTCATGTTGGAGTTCCTCCTTCAAAGATAAAGTTTGCAGGGAATCAGGGAGAAGAGCTAATAACTTAACCCAGTACCTTATGAGAGTTGCCTTCACTTGATGTTCTATCGAGGGCATGTTTACCTCAGCGCTGAGGACTGCTCCTGGGATACTATCCCCCACTTTTAAAAGTCTGCGCAAGAAGTAGTTCTGTACTCGTTCCAGGATTCCTGGTATCTGAGAAAAAGGTGCATTCCGAGCCAAAGGTTAGCATAGGGATAACCTTTGCTCGAAAGACCTCTATGATCATGGAGACAGGTATATCCCTTGAGGAATTATGGGCTTTAATCAGCATCTTTGTGGTAGCCATTGATAATCGGGCCCTATTTGTGACGTGTTGGGTCCATGTGCCCCTGGGGGGTAAAGATCGTGCCTAAATATGTGAATTTATTTACTATCTCAAAGGTTATCCCAGAGACTGTCCAACTTACGTTCTTTCGGAACCTCTCCCCTACTTTCAAGATCTTAGATTTTTCTTGATTCACCTTTAATCCGTTTGCTGATGCATAATCCAATAGCCCTTTAATTACTGATCTTAATCCCTTTTCTGTCTGCGCAAACAGAGCCAAATCATCTGCATACTGCAGCGCATAGAGTGAATACGCCTGAATCTTAGGGGGATGAGGACTATGCATTTTAATCTGCTCTATTAGATCTGACACAAACAGATTAAATAGGAGAGAAGCGAGCAGACAGCCCTGTCGCATCCCTCTTTGAATAGAAATTGGTTCACTAGTTGCCCTTAGGGATCTCCCCTTTACTCTGGCCTCATTCTGCTCATGCAGTGCAACCAATATTTTGAGCAGCGAGGGATCGATGCTATACCCTTTTAGTTTTCTCCATAGGAGATGTCTGGGGACAGAATCAAAAGCCTTCGTGAAGTCCACGAAGGCGATATATAATCTCCCCGACTTGATTCTAACATATTTCATGATCAAGTGGGCCATGATAAAGGAGCAATCTGTTGTTGACCTTTTGGCTCTGAAGCCATATTGCTCCTTGGGGAGAATACCCTTTTCCTCGGCCCACTGCTGTAAGCGTTGACAAATTATTGCTGAGAAGAGCTTACTTGTTACAGGGAGCAAGCTTATAGGTCTGTAGCAAGTTGGCTCATAACGGTCACCTTTTTTAAAGATCGGCACGATCCAGCTGTCACCCCACAAATGGGGGGCCCTACCACCTCCTACAATGTTTCTGAAGATCTTGCAAAGAATCTGGGCCCACCAGCAAGGTGCCGCCTTCAATATCTCTGCTGAGAGGCAGTCAGGCCCCGGCGCCTTATTGTCTCTGAGGGCCACGATTCTTTTTTCAATGTCCGGGCTAGTGATCTCAATCTCCCACTGTGTTGCTTGAGCTCCTCCACCTTCTATCCCACTTGAATCCTGATCCCACTCAACTCCCTCTGGTGTTACATAAAGCTCTCTAAAAAAGTGTTCCCACACCGTCATAGAGACCAGGGAGGAGTCTGAGTCCCTGGGTTTTCGTACCAGTCCATTGAGTATTCGCCAAAACTTTTTGTTGTCTCTTATTTGTGACGCTCTCACCAACTCAACCCACTTTTTATTGGTAAATTGCTGCCTCTTAGTTCGCATTAAGAGTTTATATTCTCGCTTCATCAGAAATAACTGCTGCTGGTCCGAGTCTGAATGTGTCCTTACCCAGACCCTTTTTGCTGCTGCCAGTTGGACTTTTAGGGTTCTGCACTCATCGTCATACCAGATGTGCCTTGCTTTAACCGGGACCCTTCGGAGAGTTTTAGCAACGTTCTCCTTTAAGAACGTTGTTATCTCTTCGTACCTTTCTAATGTTTGAGCTGGATCTTTTTCTTGGAGCAGCTGGGCACCCCAATCCCGAAGGGTTCCCAGATAGCACAAATCCTGCATCCTACAAAAGAGGGCAGTATGATCCCATTTTTAAATCACAACTTCTGTCTCAGAGGGTGCTACTAAGGACCCCCTGGACCAAGTGCCTGTCTCACCTAAAATCTGTATTACTAATAATACTAAAAAGTAATGCTCACTTTCAGGTCTAATTCTTAAGAGAAAATTAGTTATCATTCCCCAGAGAGTTAGAATAATGCAAACATAATCCACTATGCTACTTCCCTTTGGAGTCTCACATGTAAAATCTCGGTTATGGTCCCCCCCAAACCCTCCATTTAAAGAAACAAACCCTATAGCACGAAGCAACGACAACATCCGCCAGTCCGCCTCATTACAGATGGTATCCTGAGACCGCCGGATGGGGAGCTGCAATGACTGAGCAGCAAAATCTTCCTCTCCCAAGATATCTGATGCCTGGGTTGCTCCCATTCTTGCATTCCAATCACCCAGCAATAAAATCCGTGCATACGGATATCTTTCCTCCAGGCTGGGAATCTGATTCTCCAGGAAGGACCAGATGTCCTCCTTGTAGTAGGGAGAATTAGTAGGGGGAATATAGACATTAACTAATATGTATTGCTGGGTGCTAGAAAGTTGGAAAAGGATAGTTTGTACCCCCGCCCTACTATCAACACTGTGAACGGCCAGCACCGGAAGTCTGAAATAAAGATTGCCAGACCTCTGGAGATCCGGCCTTTCTTCCCTAGTTTTTGACCACCATGAATTTCTACATGGAATTTCCCCATCTTGGCGAAGTCACTTGCACCACCGGCCAAAAGCCAGGTCTCTTGGAAGCAAATGATATCAAAGTGGTTAATGTAGTTGTTCCAGTTCCCATCTGTTATCTTAGCCATGAGCCCTGCAATATTCTAGGAAGCCAGCCTGATGGCTTGGCCCCCCGCCTCTATCTTTTTATTCCTTGATCCTAGCCACTGATCCTCTCAGCAGGTGTTTTTTGAACTCTCCCTCTCCCAGCATTTTGTGTTCCTCCCAATCCATTGCCATCCTCCTTCTATTTCACCCATTTCCACACATTTACCTCGTTTATTTAGATTAGATTAGATTAGATTAGATTAGATAGCCAAAGTGCCTGTCTGCCTGCCCTGTGGGCAATGCTCGAACCCTGCCTTAGCCTGCCTTTCCTACTGCCTCTCATGCCATGATGCCTGTCTGCCCACGCTGTGGGCAAAGCTCAAACCCCACCCTGGATGCTAGAGGCAGGGCCCGATCCCCAGGCAATGGCAGCAGGGAGAGGAACAGCAGTAGCAGCAGCAGTAGCAGCCAGTTGAGGCCCAAAAGCATCAGTGCACCATGGAGGAGCTGGGGTGGGGGCAGCTGCCAAGTCTATTGGCAACTGCAGGACGTGGAGGGCGGCGTGGCTTTCAACTGAAAGCCACGCGCATGTTGGGGGAAATGATTGCGCTTGATGGGCAGCCCTTCTCGGTGATCGGGGACATGGGGTTTAGGTGCCTGATTGGCTTCCTGGCCCCCAGTTTAAGCTGCCCTCACACACCACCCTGAGTCAGACTGCCACCGATGCCTGGGAGTTTGCAACACCTGGCCAAGTAGGGGTGCCAGCCACCAAGCCCTGGCCAGGCCTCTGCCACTGTTCTGCCGATGCCTGGCAGCCTGCAATGCCCAGCCGAGTAGGGGTGCCAGCCACCAAGTCCTAGAGAATTAATATTCAAGCTGAATTGGGAAGTGTACAGAAATCAGAAACATGTGGGGCTACCCTTGGTGACAGTCTGGAGATGGCAGCTGGTGAAGAATACAGCAGCCCATCTCCTCACGGGGACATGTCATCATGAGCATATTACACCAGTGCTCCGCACTGGCTGCCTATCGTCTTCCGGGCCCGATTCAAGCTGTTGGTGCTGACCTATAAAGCCCTAAATGGCCTGGGCCCCACTTACCTGTGGGACCGTCTCATGTCCCGGGCCGTGGTGCGGCCCCTGCGGTTTACCGGGGATGCCCGACTTGAAGTCCCCTGGGTTTCCTGGGTGGTGACAATGGGGAGGGCATTCTCGGTGGTTGCACCTACCCCTCTTTCCGGAGACCATGCAAGACCTGGCTATTCCGCAAGGCTTTTGGGGAGGAAGATGGGAGGGTTTGGGGGGAGGGGGTGATTTGGTTCAGCTCTTTTCATGAGTTTTATAAATTCTATGTATTTTATATCTATTACTGAATTGTTTTTATTGTATTTTTGAATTTTGATTGTGAGCTGCCCTGAGCTGCCGTGTGAGGAGGAAGGAGTGGACTAAAAATAAGTTGAAATAAATAAAATAAATAAATTAAATAGAGTCCCATTGACTTTAATGGTGAAAGATTGTCCTATTAAAATCACTTGGACACTATTTGGAAATTGTATCTTTTAAAGTTTCCCTAAAGCATTGAAAAAAGCTGAAAGACTAATATTTTTAATAATAAAGAAAACCCTACATTTTCAAAAGTTTTGGGGGTGACTAACTTGTGACACCCTTTAAGGAGCCTCGTTTTCAGAAACTGCTGAGCACCTGCTTGAAAATCATGCTCTTGACACTGAATCAAGGTCATGTTCAGTCATTCTTGAAAACAGCAGCACCTTGCTTTCATCCAATGGGAATGGTGGGTCTTCGGCAACTCTCTAAACCAGGTCTCTAGTATTTGGTGGTATGGACTGTTGTAGGCAACAGAGCCGGTGTTGGGGTTGGCAGTTGTCTATGGTGCTATTTTCCCATGGGTGAATAAAAACTGTGCCAGTGCCAGCTCTCCCAGCTGGGTCAGACCAATGATCCATATTGCCTTGAATCCTTTTCGTAACAACAGCTCGTACCTAATTTTCCAGTGGGAGTGTGTAAGAAGCCAGTAAGTTTCCTTGTTCCATGAGTGAAGGCAAATGACCTGTTGACCATGGAAACAACGTTCACGGTCCTGTGTAGCTGCTGTGGGAAGGAGAAGCTAGGGGAGGAGCTGTGTGTCTACCTGCCTGGCCTTCATTGGCTTCCTTCTCCTGCCAGGTATTACTTATCCAGAGGCTTGGGCCCCCTCGGGCGTGTCCTGTGTAGCTGCTGTGGGAAGGAGAAGCTAGGGGAGGAGCTGTGTGTCTACCTGCCTGGCCTTCATTGGCTCCCTTCTCCTGCCAGGTATTACTTATGCAGGGGCTGAGGCCCCCTCGGGCGTTAGCCCTTGGACGCCAGCCTAAGGGCGACATCCAAAGGGTGTCGCCTGTTGGCTGGATCCATTTGCTGGGGATGCAGTGTAGTGCCCTACCCCCTGGTCGGATTGGGAAAGGAGTGCCCGCCGAGAAACCGGAGGAGCTACGGGCCCAGCAGGAGCCTGGTGCCGGCCAGGAGCGGAGCGACCCTACTACTGTGGTTATTGGTGGAAGCTACTGCCGAGAACAGCGGGGCTTCAGACTCTGGTAGGGGAGAGTGTGAACAGAGGCGCTGGAAACCTGTCACCTGTGCTCAAGCGGGGGTTGAGGCGGAGCCAGCGAGCGGCAAGGATAAAACGCACAGACAGTCCACGGCGGCGCGCCTCGGAGCAGGAGCTCGGGCTCTTTGATTTTGCCTTTTACCCTTGGGTGGCCTCTTGGGGCTGAGTGAGGAAGTGAGAGGGGCTGATGGTGTGACCTATTCAAGCCCCCGTTTCACCACATGGGGTACTGCACTTGAGTCTGGGCAGCTGTTGGGACTGGGAGGGGGCTTGGGATCTGAGGGGTCTGGGCTGAGGTAGTTGCCCCTAGGATGGAGCAACTGTGAGGGAAAGGCCTTGTGAGGGCAGGAGTCAATTGGATCGGCTACCTAGTTCAAACTGTTCAAGGCTGTTCCAAGATGGACAGGAAGAGAGGTCGTGACTCTACTTCCCTCTCGCCAGATGGAGATTTACCATCAAAAATTATTAAAAGCTTGGCAACTGCTGGTGTAACTGACTCCTTCCCTATTCAGAATTGCTTCTCAGTCTTGACAGATCCCAAAGAGGATATTGGAACTCCCGGGGGTGTTTCTACACAGGCAGTTGCCTCTCCTGGGCCACCGTCTGCCCAAGGGCCTGAGAGCAAGCATGTTGATCCAGGTACTGAGTATTTGTGGTGTCAAACAAGATTAATAGCAAGGACAGTGGAAGCCCTTTTCTCCAATATAACAGATCTGGATAGCTCTGTCAACAAGGTCAAACTCCAGTTGCGCGAAGTGGTGAGCAGGCTGGAGGGTCTGGCTATGCATTTCCCAAAGCCAGTATCATCTGAGGAGGCTCATTTGAACCAGAGATCCTTTGTGGAAAAACAGACATTGCCTAGATCCTTTGATAAGTCCTTTCCAAAGCGGATTGAAATCCGTGAAAAGGAGATTTGTATGTAGGGTTGGATTCTGACAGCACTTACCATTCTTGGGATAATTTGGACAATGTTGCCAGTAATCTTCCCTCTTTTTTTGGATTTCCCAGTTAGACCATCCTGTATTACCCATATTAGTAGATCTTTTCAGGGAAATTGGCTTTTTAACCTTAAGATCTCTTTTTCTAACAAAGTTTGGGTTACAGAGTTGTTCAAGATACGGAAGTACCTAAAAAGTAGGGGAATTTCTATTGACAGAGTTGTGATATATAAGAAATGTCCAGATGCAGGGGAGAGCAAATCTAGTCATCCTCTATGCCCCCTTTCCTCCCCAAATTTAACACCCATCAGGGCCAGGATATTGGGTACTCCCAGAGCAACTGTCTCACCAAACACAAAGGGGTCTTTTTTGGTCCCAAAGAGTCAGCCATTGACTGCAATGGAAGGTCCACCGGATCTGATGGACCTAGGAGTTGATTTAGCTTCCCAGCCTCAGCTTGAGGCTCAAGCCCTCCAGTCCCATACTGTATTTCAATTCGGTCTTATTAGTCCTCAGGTTCTCCCCCCAGCTCAGACCACTCCAACGGACCATCCAGGGACTGATAAGGGGGCAATGCGCCAGATGCAGGACCATAGAAGCCTCAATGTAGATTTTGCTACCAAGGTAGCAAAATCTCTTGGGCCAGGTAGCTTTAGATGACTCAACCCACATTTGGGAAATGTTTCGTAAACTTTCAATGATTGACCAGGATAATTTTTTATCCCGTTTGGGGCATATTAAGAATTTTGCACAGTCTGTGGAGATAAATTTTATGGCACCAGACCTCGGGAAAGACTATTGTCCCCAACTTCACCCTGAAGCACTAACAACAGCTCGGTATTTGTCAAATGCCGACATGGGCTCTCTACCAAAAGATAGTAGGGGCCCAGTCAATGGCTCCCCGAAAGGGGAAATTTTACAACATCAGGGGCCCACTGAAGGATCCTGGATTCAAATTTATTTTCAGTTGAAACCGCTCTAGAGGCCTCCTGACAGGAGGATGTTCAGTCTGTCCCTACTGTATTAGATATAGCTAGCAGGGACAGGCGAGAGTACACAAGGACATCCTGGGAATGAAATCCCCCTTGGGGGACAGGGAGGGCTCATTCTCCCTGGCTTCCTGGAACATAGCAAGTCTAAAGGCTGGAGTTTTGGGGAAGATTTGACTTTATATGTTTTCAGGAGTCCTGGTTAAATCAAGAGGATACCTTGAGCTTAGAGGGCTTCCAGATATATTTGCACAGGGGGCAGAAGGGGACAAGGGTCGAATTTCAGGTGGTCTCACTTTTTTTGTAAAAGATTTGAGGGCGGGACTGTTTTATCCCCTCAATTCGCCAAGGCCTGAGTACCAAGAAGGTTTACTTAAGTTGGGTAACCACCCAAGCGGGCATTATGTTGTAATTAATGCTTATATACCCCCCACAGCCTCAGAATACTATAGACCAGACGTTTGGTCAGCCCTGGAAGAGACCATATTGGATTTGGGTAACCAATTCCCCGCTGCAGCCCTTATATTGGTAGGGGACTGGAATGTCCATTTAGATAAACCACAGTCTAGGGCTAAGACAACTCCCGAATTCAATTTGGAAACTGAGGGGGGCAAACTTGCTAGTGCTTTTCTTGTTAAGTCCCATTTGGAGGGACTGATGCAAAGGTTTGATCTGGTAGTTGCAAACCAAGATCTTCTCGATGATAAAGTGGGGGGGTTCACCTTTATGGGCCCCCAAGGTAAGAGCAAGGCTGATTTAATCTTGGTAGAGGTTGATAGGCAGGGGCAGATTGGGGCGGTTGACCTCACCTTAAGGCCAGAAAGCGATCATCTTACCCTACGTATTGGGCTACAGATGGATTTGCCCAACAGCCTTGGCTATTTGGGAGTTTGTATGAGGGATTCTTGTGCTCGACCCAGGAAATTGACCCCTGCGGCACTTATGATTGAGTTTCAGGCCATTGGCCGAGGAGACAATATCCTCCAATGGGTTCATATGATACAGGACTCTGCTGATCTGGATGTAGCATTGAATTGCTTCGGAAACATCTTGAACCATCTCCAGGATAAACTCTTTAGTGGAGGTAGGCCTACAAGATTCAAGCAGGCAACCTGTAACCCATGGTTTGATAGGGAATGTCGATCTTCCAAAAGGAATCTTATCAAACTGAAAAGGGAATGGGCCAGGGATCAATCTAAGGCCACATGGGAGAAGTATAGGTGCCTGAGGTCCTCTTATTCATGTTTATTGGAGAAAAAAAAAAAAGGTCTACTTCGATGGAATATGGGCAAGATGGCCATAGATTTGGTCACGTGGCACTCAGCCAGTTTTTGGTCCTCCCTAAACAGAATTATTAGACCTATGGGGGTATCCAATTCTCAGGCTATCCCAATGGAGGTATGGGTTGCTTTCTTTAGGAAACTATATTCGAACTGTCATGTGCCTTTGGAGGATTTGGCAACTCCTCCTCAGACGCATGACTCACCTGAATGGTACTTGGAAGATTTCTCCAGGGATAAACTTATCAAGGTTATCAAGTCCCTGAGGCGGCAGAGGGCCCCAGGCCCTGACAAGATGACAGCCTAAATGCTTCAGGCAGAGCCAGTATGGTGGGCGACGATCTTATCCAAACTGTTCCTCCTGGTTAGTAATGGACTGAAGGCTCCTCAGTCCTGGACCAGAAGTTGGATAATACCAATCTTCAAGAAAGGCAAGGTACAGGATCCTGGTTCTTATAGACCAATTAGTCTGTTATCAGTGATTGGCAAGTTATATGCCAAATTTCTATATGAACATTTGGAATTATGGGTTTATGAGAAAACAGTGATCCCGCAGGAACAGTTTGGATTTAGGTCACGACATTCCACTAATGATTGCTGCTATATCCTTCAACATATAATTTTCAAGTATCATAAGATCAAAAAGGGTAAATTGTTCCTGGCATTCATAGATCTAACTAAGGCATTTGACACTGTTCCCCGTGCAAGGCTGTGGGCAAAGCTCAGAGCCCTAGGAATCTGTGATAAGTTGTTGTTACTGATAATTCAGCTCTATTCTAACAATGAGGCCGCAATTAAAAGCAGAAACTCATATCGGCAGGACAGTAATTTTAGTATTGATAGGGGGGTGCGCCAGGGCTGTGTCCTGACTCCACTCCTCTTTAACCGACTTAATGTAGCTGACTTAATCAAGTTTCTGGGTTCTACTGACATCCATGCACCAAGGATGGGAGAAACCCAGTTATGTGCACTACAATTTGCAGATGACATCGTACTGCTCTCACAGACCGAGTGTCATGGCTGGGCCTTGAGCTCTCAGCCTCGGGGGTTGCCTGGGACGCTTGCTGCCTCCTGTGCCACTGGGGCGTTACTGCAGAAGGTGGTTTCCTTCCCTGCCTTGTCATTCCCTCTTTTCCTTCCAGCTGTGCCCCGTTGCCCCTGATGGGGGGCGTGGACCCAACTGCCCCAGCCTGATTGGCTCCTTAGAGTATTTAGGGCTACTGGGAGCTGGGGCAGGTGTGGAGCTTCAGGTCATTCCCCTTGGCTTGTGTTTGGCTCGTGCCCTTTGCTCTCCTCTCCTGTTGCTGTTTGTTCTCTACTCTGCTGTTTGTTCTCTGTCTGTATTGGTGTTGTATCCCCTTGTGTTTGTTGTGTGTTATGCCCTTCCCACTCCTCTTGTGTGGATACCTGTCCTGCTTGTCCTCCTTGTATGTTGGGGGGTTTCTTACCTAAGTTACTTTCCTCCTGTTGATTGTCTGCACGTGGTGCATGCTGGTGGTTTCCTGTTCGCCCTCTGTCTGGTTTTGTGTTGAGTGGCTCCCTTCCTCCCTTGAGAACC
>QEPC01007748.1:1896474-1957959 GCA_003113815.1 Sphenodon punctatus | reverse complement strand
GCCCTGTGTGTTTCTTCCCTGTCCCTCCACCTCGATGATGAGTCGTATGCCTTCCTAGACCAGCTTGGCTGGTACTTATGCGGAGTGCTTTATCTCCTGGATATCAGAGAGCGGCTGAGAGGTTCCCTTGCTAATCCTGTGTCTCCCCTTTTGCCTTCCCTCATCTTCCCCTCCGTCCTTTCCCTAGGCTCCGACCCCAGAGCCTGACACCGAGATTGGCTTGAAAAGATCATTGGGGAAACTGCCAATGTACGTAAATGGGTTAACGGTCAATGCTCTCAAATCCAAGAATATGATCTTGGGTAAGAAACCCAAGGTGTCTAGGTGAAGGACTAACATTGGGGACTTGGAGGTGGTTAAGGCCTTTAAATATCTAGGAGTTATTTTCACCTCTCGAGGTACCTGGCGTGCACATCTCCAGAATAGAACTAATGAGGCTTCAAAGGCAGCCTGAGCCTTAGGTAAGGCTGCCAGAATGTCCAAAGGGATTTCTGTGTCTGCCATATTGGGAGTATATCGAGCCAAGGTCCCACCAGCAGCCGCCTTTGGGATAGAATTGATTCCGCGCCCCAATGTTGATATCCTGGAAATGGCCCAAAATACGTTTCTTAGGAATTTGCTTGGAATTGGGCCTAATATTCCAGGGGCTATCCTGAGGGCTGAAACCGGTATTACCTCCATTGAAATATATGCAAAGAAGTCTTATATTAGGTTCTGGTTGAGAATCCTATTGCTCCAGGAATCCCACTTATTAGTTCAGTGTCTGAAGGAAGAACTGGCTAATTCGGGGTCGAGATCCTATCCCTGGTTAAGTTACTTGGGGGCTCTTCTTGGCGGCATGGGTTTCTCTTTCCAGTATTTTGTCGGCAAACAGCTATCTGTTATTAAGAGTGAGGTACATCAGAGACTGTGGGACATCTCACAGCAGGAGGATCTGGGGGCTGTCTCCGGATGGAAGGTGGCCCCTTTTTTGATCCAATTAAAGCATGAGGTAGCATTGGAACCTTACTTAGTTCACCTGGCTAACCCAAGACTGCGGAGGAGTTATACTTTGCTCCGTTTTCAGCTTTTGCAGATCACAGTCTTGGAGGGGAGATATCACCAAGTGAAATATGACCAGCGATTCTGCACTTGCAGCATCAAGGAGGTGGAGACAATGGATCACTTCCTCTTGAGATGTCCCTATTACTCAGCGCTTAGGGCTAAGTGGTTGACCCCACTTCTTAAGGAGTGTATGTCTTTTGAGTCAGAGGGATGCTACTTATACCTCCTGTCTCTATTATTATTATTATTATTATTATTATTATTATAATCCTTTATATAGTGCCAGTCGTGTGACCTGGTGCTGTACAGAACATAGAAATAGACGTGGTCCCTGCATCTAGTAGGGAGGAACGGTTGATATTGCATCCTATGTTTGGTTGCCGTCTAGGAGAAAGAGCTGCATAAAAGAAAAATTACAATTGCTGCGTCAGCCAGTCTAGAAGTATTATTTCTTTGGTACAGCTCAGATTGGCTCTGAGGGCTAAGAAGGCTTGCGTCTGTTCTCAACTTATCTGTGGTTATTAGAAGTAAATCTGTATTACCCAAATGGGACACTATACTGAATGGGAGTATGCATGTGGCACTCCCAGGTATTATGGCTATTTTAAGTGGATTTTCTATTACTGGTTGATTTCTTCTGAACTGACTTATTATATGAAAGAATCAAAGCTGTAGCAGATTTTATTGTTTATCTTTTGTATGCATGTCTATGAGTTTCATTTCTGTTGAGTAGGTTATGCATTGTTTAGTGTTGGTTTGTTTGTCTTTTTGTTTGGGCTATAGCGAAGGCTGAGCCTCAATAAATTATTATTATTATTATTATTAACCACGTTCACTGTGATTGATTGTTTCAGGCCTAGTTGCTGGCATTGGGAAGAGACTGAAAGTCTGTTGAAGTCAATGGGAGAATCTCTATGACTTCAATGGTGTTTACATCAGGCCATGAACTAAGCTGTCTTGTTGCTTTCATTACCAAATAGCTCTCTTTCTTTGGCTAAGCTTAAAGGAAGTTAAGTACAGTATAAAGTCAATATTCATTTTTTCATTCCATTTCATTGTTTATTTGTATCCCGCACTCTCTTGCCACAGGCAACTCGAGGCGGCTCACAAAAAAATTAAGTCAGCACAAGAAAAAAATACAGCTGGGTTTAAATCCCACACAGGGGACCCAGTAATAATAACAAGGAAAAACTACCCACCCCTCTAAATACCCCACTACAGCACAACAACACAAAAATACGAAATAGAAAAAAGAAGCAAACAATATCAAAGTCCAAAAAACCAATAATTCAAAAACACATTTAATTACAACTGAGATAGTGAGCAAGTAACCTAAAGTCTAGCTGATACATCTTAACCACCTCTATCTACTTCACCTCACCCTGCTACCACCAGGGGAGCCTTCGCAGGTAGTGTAAATACAACAACCTCATCAAAATAATATGTATCAGCCAACCATTTTACCTCTCCTCCCCCCTGCTGCCACCAGTGGGGGACCCTCCCACCCCCCAATTCATCTGCTTTCACTAAATAAAGTGGGCTACTTACAAATCAATTGCTCACTACCTCATATCATGGTTAATTAACATAGGGTGAAAGCAGACACAATGCTACCACCCTTGGTGGTTATTTATGCATGTTGCAGGGCTGTATTGGTGCCCTATGCAGCCCTGAAACATGCATAAATGACCACCAAGGGTGGTTAGCGTCATGTCTGTTTTCACCCAATGTTATAATCAATACTAGAACAACCCTCCTTCACATAATAATTATTTCTAACAACATCAATCAATTCACCACCACTGCTGTCCACAAAACTCCTACCCCAATACACAATTATATAGCTGCATTAGTTACTAATCCTACCACCCCTCCTTACTATCAATAGACCATACAAAACCCTCCCCCTTTTACAGCACTCGCATCCCCCGGCGAATCAACTCTCCCTCCCACCAAACATCAATGGTATTAACCATTCTCCGTGGCCCCGGTCGCTGGTCCCAGCCTAAGGCCCCTTTGGCCGTGCCCCTTTGGCACGTGCTACCGGCACGGCCGCCGGCCAAGCCAGGCTCTTGTACTAATGGCCCGGAGTTCCCCCTCCCGGGTCCCCGCCCCCTTGTCAGGCACAGCTGGAGTGAAGATTCCCTCAAGCTACTGTTCACGGCTCCCGGCTTTCGCCTTTGCGCTGGCCCACAACCCTCCACACAAAGTTTCAAGAGTTGGGGGAGGGGGGACTGATCATAGTTCATATCTCCCTCCATACCCAACACGCCTCCACTCCTCCAACAGGGACTTCCTTCCGCACACTGCTCTTGCTCCTGCTCTCTGGCCAAGATGACACTGGGGCCACGTCCGTTCCTCTTACAGCTCTTACAATATTGAAACCAGAAATTCTGATTCATCATGTGTGATAGCCCACGCTACTAGCTGCATAGATTGGAAAATGCAAATCAAGCTGAGAATATAGGACAAAAAGCAATCAAGAACTGGTAAAAAATCAACACAGAATATGCATGTTTTATGGTTGTGACACTCAATGATTGCTACATACAGGAAGGTTGGATATTTGTGCACATAGCACAAGGCAAATGGTTAATCAGGAGATGTTTGATGTAAGACTTTGCTACGGCTAACAAAACACTTTCCCAGTTTGGAAGCCTCTCATCTAGGCCCACGTCCCGGGCGAGTGGGGTGGCAATTGTGCTTGCCTTCAAAATTTTATTTATTTACATTTTTACCCCACCCTTCTCCAAAGACTCATGGTGGCTTGCAATATCTAAAATATAAAATCCCTTAAAACCCTAACATCATCCAAACCACCCCAACATTTATCGCCACCTGACACCCACCAATCCTCCTCCCCAAGCCCCTCAACCCAATTCCACAAACCCATATGCCTGCCTGTCAAATGTCTGGCCAAACAAAAAGGTCTTATATCTCCTCTGGAAGACGACCAGGCTCAGGCTTAGGCGGACCGCCAAGGGGAGGGAGTTCCATAATTGTGGGGCAGCAACTGAGAACACCTCCCTGCGTACCCTCATTGTAACAACTTCATGGGAAGTCGGCACTCACAAGAGGGCACCCTCGGCTAACCTCAGAGGCTGTGCCAGGATATAGGGGAAGAGGCAGTCTTTCAGATATCCAAGCCATTTAGAAATTTATATGTTATAACCTGCACTTTGAATTGTGCCCAGAAAGCTATTGGCAGCCAGTGCAGACTCTGGAGCACTGGTGCAATGTTCTCCTGGTGACTTGTCCCCGACAGAAGGTAGGTCGCCACATTCTGCACCATCTGCAGTTTTCAAGTTGTCTTCAACGGCAGCCACACATAGAAAACATTGCAGTAGTCTAGGCTCGAGGTTACAAAGGCATGTACCTGATAGAAAGATCGAAACCTGATAGAAAAGGTCACAGCCTTCTCACCAGATGGAGTTGGCACTCTTGGTCACTGCTACAACCTGACAATCCAGGCACAGCAGTGGATCCAAGAGCACCCTAAGGTTGAAAGCCTGAGTAACCAAGGGTGGCTGGACGCTGTCAATAGCAGGGGTTCCCACATTCCCCAGGCCACAATATTGGCCAACCACCATCATCTCAGTCTTGTCTGGATTCAGTTTCAATCAGCTCGCAGGCATCCAGTCTCCAATAGCAGTCAGGCATCAGGTAAGCACCAAGACTGCAGGACCTGGGTGAGATGAAAAGGAGAGAGAGAGCGGGGTGTCATCCGCATATTGATGGAACCTCACTCCAAATCTGCAAATAATCCTGCGCAGGGGCCTCAGATACATATTGAACAGAAGTGGAGACAAGATGAAACCCTATGGGACCTAAAAAGGAAGCTCCTGAGGGGACAACAAGCCACCGCCCATCATTACCCACTGGGTTCTCCCAGTCAGGAATGAGTGGAATAACTCAAGAGTGGTCTTGTGCACCCCAAACAGTTCCCGCAGCTATGTCAACACCACCCCATGGTCATCTGTATCAAAGGCTGCTGAAAGATCTAACAAAATCAGCAGGGTACAATTTCCCCTGTCATTTTCCAACTGGAGATTATCAGACACAGTCATCAAGTGCAGTCTCAGTGCCATGCCCAGAATGCTAATCTGACTGACCTCAGTCCAGGAAACTGATAGCATCAAGGTGCACCCGGAACTGGAAGGCAACCACCTGTTCAATAATCTTCCCTAAAAATGGGAGGTTAGAGAAAAGGCGATAGCTGGCACGGGAGTCAACGTTAAGAGATGGTTTCTTGAGCAGGGGACGGACAACTGCAGTCTTGACGCTGTCGGGAGCCCTGACCTTCCTAAGGGAGGCACTGACAACGCTAGCCAGCAATGCCATTAGTGTCTTCCAGCTAGATTTCATGAAGCAGGATGGGCATGGATCTAATTCACAACTGGTCGCCTGTACCCCTCCAAGCACATCCTCCACATCGGTGGGTGAGATTAACTGAAGCCGATCCAAGTAAACTGGATGAGATCGGGCCTCCTAAACCCCAAACACTGACTTTGCACTCATACTAGCAGTGCCCAAGTTAAGCAAAATACGAGCAACTTTGTCTGCAAAGTAGGTAGTAAACTCACCACAGTTGGCAGCCAATGACTCACTCCAGCTGGAGACAGCCAGGATTTAATAAGCTATTCACCACCCAGAAAAGCTCCACTGAACGGCACTTTGTCAATGCTATGGATGCAGCAAAGGGGAAGTTCATGTACTTGGTTAAAATGCAATCTTTCTTTAAATTGTTTTCTTTAAACAAGATAAAGTAAGGTAAACATGTGATTGTTCAATATGACAAAAAATTAACCACTCAAAGATTTCTACAGGGGGGCAAAAAAAGACCTGTACAAGGCCTGCAGCTATATCCTCCCCTTAGCTTCAGGCTTGTTCTGATTATCTTTTTAGGCGTTCTTTATGTGAAGCGTAATAGGGAACACCTTATGTGGAAGTCGCATTTGTCTGTACCCCTGTACTGACTGTGCCCCTGTATCATCTCTGGAAATACACCAGCCCGGCAGACGTGTGATACTTAATTTTAAAGGTCTCGCTGAGACAAGGCCACAAAGCCAACCCCCATGTTTGTTCATCGAAGGGTTCCAGAGATATGAGGGTCTAAAAATCCCTAATGGCATGGTACAGCCATTACTAGGGGCGGGAAACCGGTAAAATCCGGTATCCGATAATGCTGGTACCGGGCGTACCAGCATTATCGGATTCGACCTGGTAATCCGGTCCGGGTACCGGATTCCGGGGTACCGGATTTTTTTTACATTGCAGCCATTTAAAAATGGCTGCAATCTAAAAAAACTTAAAGCCCCAGCAAAAAAGTTTTTTTTAAAAAAAAACCTCCCCGAGTCCAGGCTGCGCGAGTGGAAGGGGAGACACCCCCCACCCACCCTGCCCAGCCTGGATTTTTGTTTAAAAAAAACCCCAGAGGCGAGCCCACCCCCCAGCACCAGCGGCCGCGGCGTCCCTGCAGCCGCCGGTAAGTATGACCCGATCCCTGGGGGGGGTGTTTAACACCCCCCCAACCCCCCAGGGATCACCCCTACTAAAGTTCAGTGCGCTTACCTTGCGGAGCTCCGGCGGCGGCGGGCGGTCCGGCGGCCTCAGCGCCGGCTGTGGCTGCCGGCGTCAGAGACGCTCTAGGCCTTCCGGGGAAACCCGGAAGTTCCCCGGAAGGCCTAGAGCGTCTCTGACGCCGGCAGCCACAGCCGGCGCTGAGGCCGCCGGACCGCCCGCCGCCGCCGGAGCTCCGCAAGGTAAGCGCACTGAACTTTAGTAGGGGTGATCCCTGGGGGGTTGGGGGGGTGTTAAACACCCCCCCCAGGGATCGGGTCATACTTACCGGCGGCTGCAGGGACGCCGTGGCCACTGGTACTGGGGGGTGGGCTCGCCTCTGGGTCTTTTTTTAAACAAAAATCCAGGCTGGGCAGGGTGGGGACACAGCGCCCCATTGAAATCAATGAAATAAATCCGGTACCGGTATACCGGATTTAATCTGGGAATCCGGTTTTCAGGGAACTGGTAACCGGTAAATCCGGTAACCGGTAATGGGCCCGGGGTCCCACCTCTAGCCATTACTGCTCCCTGCCTGGCTGCCTCTTCAGATATGTCCTGTCACAACGGGCATGACATGGGTGTGATGTCACGGTGCCCGGTGACCAGGGGACTTAGTGATAAGTGCCAGGGCGACCAGTAGGAACGGGGCCAGAGGGTAGTGGGTGTTGGGGGGTACAGACAGCAGGGCCAGCGGGGAAGGTAAGAGGCTGGTGGGGGGCCAGGGCTCTAAAGAATACCTATGCTTTGCATGGATGGATGCCGTGCGCATGCATAATTCCCTCGTTTAAAAAGATCAAGTTAGCCCAGCAATAAACTGTTCCAAGAAGTAGATTCAATAACAAACAAAACACAAAACAGCAACAACAACAACAACAACAATAAAGCCGTGTTACTGGTACATTTTGACTATTTTCTCATACCTTAATTTGCATTTTTCATTCCCATTAACTTTCCTAACAAATTATGCAGCTGCCTGGTGCTCTGGTAAACAAGTGCAATACAATCTGCAATACACTGAGATCGGTTACTCAATGAACCATTTTTCTCATCTATTACATGCATCAGAGTATATACCGACAGACATTTATCTCAATACAAGAGACGAGAGCTTTATTTCATAGGAAGAGACAGTGCTTAAGTGATGCACATTCCTGAAAGCATTTCATTCAAATCAGAACTGACTACACGTGAAGACAATGTTTCTTGCATGTTTGTTTTTGGCTGGAGGATCCCACATGGAGCCATTTCGATACCCTTTGATTTAAAACATCTAAACTTTTAATATAAGCATGGCTAAATAACAGATTAATGAATAAAATTAAATAAATAAATAAATAAATTATAAATTAAAATAAATTCAATTTGAATAAAATTAATACATTAATAAAACAGAAAGAGAACGAAAGTTTGAAAGAATAAATATGCATAATTCAGGAAGTGTAAGCTAAACAACAGATTTTTCAAGTGATCATTTGTTATATATTATAGACATTGGGTATAGAATGTGGCACAGCGGTAACCCAGCCCCGGTTGGGAAGCCACAGTGGACAAGGGCCAGGCTGGGATGCAGAAGAAACGTGCCTATGGCTGGGGCCCAGAGAGAACGACCAATGTGCTCCCGGCTCCATACCCACGCTGTGCTTGGCACCCCACCTCGCAGCCATAGTGGCCAACGACCTCCCACCCATGACAGCTCGCCATGGCGGACCTAACCCAGGCCATTTCTGCCGACCCAGACAGACATGATATCCCACTGTCCCATGATACGACAGTGGCCTGCTTGGGTGGGTCTTAGCCCAGGCTGTGACTTCAGAGATTTCCCAAGATCAGACCCCAGGAAGCCTCCAACACAGCCCAGGGTAAGCCCGGGCCAATATCTGGCGGCGCCTGGACAGACATGCAGATAAGGTCCAGGCCACAGTGTGACAATGCAGGCCGCTGTCACATCTGTTTATACCCATTGTTGTACTTTATGTCTGATAGTAGGCATTGGAGATCTGATGGGGCGGTTTGAGCTACTTCTTGTGAATTAGATCCGTGCCCGTCCTGGCTGGTTAAAGCCAGTCAGGCTTTTGGCCGGGTCATGGCAGTAAGACCGCACTTGTGGCTTTGGTAGATGATCTTCACCATGAAAAGGACCGGGGTCGCTCGACCCTATTGGTCCTGTTAGATCTCTCGGCTGCATTTGATACCGTTGACCATAAGATGTTGGTGACATGCCTGTGGGACAGTGCGGGGGTGGGTGGGATTGTTCTTGAATGGTTCCGCTCATTCCTGACCGGGAGAACTCAGCGGGTGATACTCGGTAACTGTTTTTCATCATACCAAGACTTCCCGTGTGGGGTCCTGTAGGGTTCTGTCTTGTCCCCTCTCCTGTTCAATGTGTATATGCAGCCGCTCGGTGAGGTGATCGGGGGTATGGGGTGAAGTGTCATCAGTATGCGGATGACATCCAACTGTACCTCTCATTTTCAACCGACTCAGGCCCGGCTGTCTCGGTGCTTACCCGGTGTTTGGCAGCTGTGGGAGACTGGATGAGGGCTAATCGACTGCGACTGAATCCTGACAAGACGGAGGTGATGTTAGTGGGCAAGTCAGTGGATGTGACGGCTCCCTCGATTGATGGGATCTGTCCTCCACTGACTTCCAAGGGTGGAACCTGGGGGTGCTCCTCGATGCGCAGCTCCGCCTGGATCTTTAGGTGAAGGCTGTGGCGAGGAGTACCTTCCACCAGTTACATCTGGTGCAGCAGCATCGGCTGCTGATTTCAGTTCCGGACCTGGCCACAATCATCCATGCTTTTATTACCTCTCGGTTAGACTACTGCAATGCGCTCTACATGGGGCTACCTATGGTGACTGCTTGGAAGCTGCAGCTGGTGCAGAATGCGGCAGCCCGGCTCTTGGTGGGACTGGGTCGCTGGGAGCACATTACACCAGTGCTCTGTTCTCTGCACTGGCTGCCAATAGTCTTCCGGGCTCGATTCAAAGTGTTGGTTTTGACCTATAAAGTCCTACACAGTCTGGGCCCTGCCTACTTGCGAGATTGCCTCACTCCCCAGGTTCTAGACCAGCCCCTGCGGTCATCCAGGGGTGCCATTTTGGAGGTCCCTCGGGTTTCCCGTGGGGCCACACAGGATAGGGTGTTCTCGGTGGCCGTGCCACGCCTCTGGAATTCCCTCCAGGTGGGGGCTCATCTGGCCCTGGACCTCCCAAGTTTCGTAGGAATTGTAAGACATGGCTGTTCTGTCAGGCGTTTGGCGAGGGAGAGGGGTGATGGGTGGGATGGGGGTGGGGGATTGGGGAGGGTGGAGTGGGTTTTTTTCTATGTTTTTTATTATTCTTTTTCTATTGGGGGATATATTTTAACTGTTTTATTGTATTTTATATTTATTACTGTTGTTAGCCGCCCTGGGCTGCCCGTGGCAGGAGGGGCACGATACAAAATTCGTAAAACAAACAAACAAATAAATAAATAAATAAATAAATTTTACAAGGGTTTCAGTGCCAGCCTGCAGACTTGAGCTTCTTAAAAAATATTCCCTCCATAGTCTGCAAAGTAGGCCATAATTTTGTATGTTGCATGTTTTTTTGTTTTTTTTCTTTTAAAAGGTGAAGAGGAGTTAGTGCAAATTTCTGGCACTGAACTGAAACAAATGGACCCAGGTTGTTTTGCTCCTCATTCAGGGTGAAAGAGGCCATGTTCAAACGAACAGAATAAGCCAAAGTAACTACTTTATTTAAGTTGAAGTAACTACCCCATTTGGGTAGTGTTCAGATGAACACTGTAAACTTGTAAACTGAAGCAGTACTGTTTCAGTTTTCCACCTAGCTGAGACCTAATGATCACTGAACTGTGATTGCCACCCTCTCACTGTTAATAAGTGTTCAATTCACACAAACTGTTACATTGAAATACAAAATACTGAAGGAGAGCATGCTTTTTCAGGACTACATACTTCTCTTCCTACTTCTGAATAACTTCAGTTTAGCAGTCTATTTGTGGGAATGCTTCAGGAGCAAAACAGAGGTAAGGCCCAACTATGATGGACTAACAGTTCAAAAGAATGTGATCAAAGACAGCAAGTGAGCAGGGCTGGCCTTAGGATTTGCAGGGGCCAGGGTGAAGATAAAATGTGAGGTGGTCCCTCCCCTTTGGGGACAACTTCTGCAGTGCCCTGAAGGTGGTCATGTTTAGGACCCCACTGAGAGGGAGTGGTGCCCCCACAACATGTCCTGGTGAAAATAGAGGCCAGTACGGGGCCCATAGAAAGAGTGGGGCCTGGGGCAGCCGCTCTAGGCTAGCCTGCGGTAAGGCTGGCCCTACGAGTGACAGCAAGATGACTGGGGTGGGGAGAATTCTACAGAGCTTCTGCATCCCTGGGTGTTAACATACTGGCTGGGAAACTGTTGGACCCCAGAGCTGCTCCATGCCACACCTGTAGCTGCCCTGCAAGGACCCCAGCAGATGGGTTGGTGGTTCCCTCGGCTGATGTTCGCCCGCATGCCGGTCCCCCTCCTCCACCATAGAGTTGCAGTCGTACCCGCGATTGCTCTAGGCTGTGACCGTCACTCCATGGTGGTGAACGTGACCAGTTCCATGCCTCCTGATGAGATGGGAGGCAGCCCTGGGGCAGGACCTTGTTAAAGAAGAGACCAAAGGTAGATTATTGTTCATTCCAATGATGGTAGGAAATATCCTGGTAGGTTAGACTCCCTGTTGTATATCCCTGTGTTTTTCTTAGCCCAGCTTTCCTTACTCATATTGAAAGAGAGTCCGTGCTGCAGAAAGAGTATCTAAGGATCTGAAAATAGCCCCCGGTACGATAATGGAGGCTTAATTTGTACAGCACAAAGGCTGCCTTGTGACTTTCATGAGCTCACTTTGACTCATTCTGAGGACTATTAGGTTGGCAAATCACCACTAAAATGCTTTGTCATAAGCATTAAACCTGCAACAGTAATGCAGTGGCTACTTCATTTTAAAGGAGGTGCTAGGGGGGTATATATGGAGGGAGAAGGCTGAGAGATGGGTGATTCAGGGACAAGGTTTTGGGGACAGCCAGAAGGGGCAAATTGTATGTCTGTTTTTCGTATGTACTTTAACTTGGGTTGGGGACAATGGGACATGCAAGTACTGTGGTTTTTATGAGGGGAACAAGTTTGATGGGTATTGGCAGACAAAATTGGGATAGCCAGTTCCCCAGGGGTGGGGAACACTGTGTGTATGGACAACGGGCATCCTGATGCTGACAGGGTGTATAGAGTGGAGCTGGAGCAGTGGAGAGTCAGCCAGGCTTTGTTTGTAAACAAAAGGCCCTTCCCGAGTCTACAGTACGTAGGAGGGCTACTTACGAGATTCTCGCTTTCCCCAGCAAGAATCCAGGCAGTTCTCAGCTCGTTCTCATTTGCAAGACCAAGTTGAGAACCCTGATTTTTCTTTTTTTTAAAATGAATTTTCTTTTTTTAAAAAAATCACTGTGCATGTGAAAATGGTCACCGGGACCCTTCTAATCTGTGCCTGTGCCACTCCGTTTTCAAAAACGATGCCGACACTTCCGACATGTTGGTGGTTGGCAGGTGCTGGAAGTCCCTCCTCCCAAGGGATAAAACCTCTGGGAAAAGTTCATAGAGGGAAACTCAGGGTGTTTGCTACAAACTTGGCTTCTCTTACACCTTGCTGAGGTGCCTACATGAAAAACGCAAGAAAAGTAAAAGTACAATGGGTTGCGACAGTGATGTTACCGAGTGCGAGGACAGTGTCCCCTTGTCTACTACGTGTGTGCAGCAGGCACATCGTTAGTTTTTGTTTTGTTTTGGTTTACAAAAACCTCTTCATTTACGGGCGTTTTCATAAACGACCCCTACTGTGTTTGGTTGTTTTCTTCTATTCTTTTGTTTTATTTTATTAAAAATAGTAATTTTAAAAATATTGCTATGCATGCACAAAATGGTTGTTGGACCATTCTGTGCATGCACAGCCCTTTTCCAAAATGGCAACAGCAGTGTCGTCACCATTTTGAAAAAGGTCACGCAGTCTGCGCATGGACAAAGTGGCCATTGTGCACGTGCAGACTGGCTGCCCTTTTACAAAATGGCACCGACGCTACTGGAACCATTTTGGGAAAGGACATGCACATGCCCAGGTGAACATTTTACGCTTTCACATTTTTTTTTAATCTTTAATTTCACAACAAAAATGAACACTTTTTTGTTCATTTTTGTAAACTTTGTCATCCATTTTCATATTTTAATTTCTAAAATGAGTGAGCTTTTCTGGCCACAATTTCTCCTTCATTTATACCTCCTTACTCAGGCTGCAGTTCAAGTGCGTTTGCTCACTGCACAGATGATTAAGGTCAGGCAAACTGGGGTCCTATGCTATATTGTGGGTGTTGGACAACTGATGTTGATACTGCTACTTACAGTCAGATTCTCCTGCTTCTGCAGTAACTCTCCTTGGTTCCATTCTCTCTCTTGCTCAGTACTCACAAAAATCATCCCTTAAATTCAGTACAGCTGTTTGATTGGAATGTACTTTGTTACCACATATTTTAGTGTGCCATTGTACAATGTAACAAACTCAGAAGATCTGTTTTTTCAGATCTGCTCCTCTGGGTCCAATCCTCAGACCTCACCTTGCAGTGGGTCTGGGTGGGGCCTGACAGACAAGAGGCTGACCATTAGCCCGGCTTAGCCCAGATGGTTGGGCCTTTGCCAGGGCTGCATCACTGACTGCCTCTGAACCATGTGTACCATAGCAGCCACCCACCCGCCCGCCCTAAGGCAGACATGGGCTAGCATCTAGTGGCGACCTGACCGAGGAGTGGTGGCGGTGCTTGACCATGCTGTGGCTGTGATGGCAGCAAAGAAAGCATTATTCTCTACTACCATAGAGTCTACAAAGTCTTAGACCTCAAAATTGTGGCTGTCTGCCCCCTTTGTAGGTAATGTTATTGAATGGGTGGATGCCCAGCAGCTTCATGCTAGTCTCAATGCTATTAGATTCCTGGATGCATTTCAGTTAGTCTCCATGCTATACCCCGGATGAAAAACTACACTTGTGGCCTTGGTTGATGATCTATGTCTGGAGATCAACAAAGGGAAGTGTGTCCTGTTGATCTTGTTAAGACCTGTCAGTGGATCGTGATACCGTTGATCTCGAGGTGTTGTTGACATGAGTGCGGGACCTGTCAGGGAAGTGCAGGACTTCTCTTGAGTGGTTCTGTTTGTCCGATGATGTTGGGAGACTGCTTGTTGTCCCCTCAGGACTTCTCTTGTGTATCTGAGGTTGCTGGGTGAGATCATTCAGAGGTTTGGAGTGAAGTGCCATCAGTATGATGATGACACTCAGCTCTGCCTCTCTTTTTCATTCGATCCAGGTCCTGAAGTCTTGGTGCTTGTCTGGCTGCTGGGGACTGGTTGAGGGTGAGCCGACTGAAGGTAAATCCAGGTAAGAATGAAGTGATTATGACTGGCCAATACTGTGACTTGGAGGAGATTAGGAACCTTGTCAGTGAGGGGGTCTGTCCCCCTCTAGTTAGTAGACCTGGATCAAAAAACCTCAGCGAGTGCTGTTTCAGTCAGAAGGAGGGGATTCGCTGAAATTCGCGCAACATAAAAACGTACAGTTTTCCCCGCTGTTTTCACAATTTTCTGATACCTTTGCATGTCGAATGGGGCTGCCACAGACCACTCCCAAGTCCTGCGTGTGCCCTGCATGCACTCCTGGGGGCTTTGGAGATGAAAACATGCCAGTTAAGCACTGGAGATATGCTTGAAACTGCCAAAAGTGCTGTAAAACTACCATAAAACTGTCATAAAATTCTTGTAAATTGACAA
This sequence comes from Sphenodon punctatus, assembly GCA_003113815.1. Taxonomy (NCBI): domain Eukaryota; kingdom Metazoa; phylum Chordata; class Lepidosauria; order Sphenodontia; family Sphenodontidae; genus Sphenodon; species Sphenodon punctatus. The sequence continues at coordinate 1,943,512 of QEPC01007748.1, read as the reverse complement.
AAAGGTCCCAGAAAGTGATGAAAAAATCCCAGAAAGTCACAAAGTGATTAAAAACCCCAGAAAGTGCTGAAAGCACTGAAAGATGAAAAAGTCCCAGAAAGTGACAAAAGTGGCCAAAAAATAGTCACAAATAGAATGGAACACTTGGGGCGAATTCACACGTGCAGCAATTATCTGGATTTTTAAAAACTGGTTCTCAATAGTTCGCTGTTAACAAGTCCTGTTGCATTCACATGCATGCCATACCGATTTTAAGTACAGCGAAATAATGCATTCAGACCTTCTTGTAGTACGTGCTTACCCGGCTGCTCAGTACGTTTCAGTTACAGGAAGTGGCCTGTGGGGAGCCAGAAGGTTGCTACTTTGTAGCAAAGTACAACTTTGCTACAACCTTTGCTGCAACTTTGCAACAACCTTTGCTACAACCTTTGTAGCAAAGGTTGCTACTTTGTAGAATCAGGGAATAAAGGGAGAGCCTGAGGCTGCTGGAAAGAAGCCCCTCGCATTCTCTCCCTGGTTTCTTTCCGGTATCCCGCTGCTGCTACTGCTGCAGCACTACGGTAGAGGCAGAGGCAGATGATTGAAAGTCCCTTGGAGGGAAGAACTTTTTTGGGGAGAAGCATGGAGGGGAAACATGGAGGAGAAGAACTTTTTGGGGGAGAAGCTGGCTGCAGCCTGCACCCAGCGAGGCAACTACAGGGCTCCAGCTGGTCTCACTGCTTCCGGTAGGGGCAGGAGTAAAACAGCGCACTTCGAAGCACGGTTGCATTCACATCAGAAAAGATTACACACTAGTTAAAACCAGTACGATGTTGCTTTCACACTGCTGTTAAGTGCGGATTTATTGAAAACGGACAGCAAAAAGGTAGGTTTGAGTAGCTTTTCCACACGCATTGCTTTAGTGCGATATTGACTCCATTTAATCGAATTTAAGTGTTCAGACAGGCATGAAACATTCGTTTTTTAAAAAAAATCGCACAAATCAGAACGTCTGAATCCCCCCTTACTGTCATCTCAGCCCTACTAGATACGCAGGTTCGCAGCCTTGGAGAGCTTCTAATCTAGACCCCTTGCTGTGCCTGATTGTCAGGTTGCTGTGGTGGCCAGGAGCACTTTTCACCAAGTCTATCTGGGGAGGAGAGTGCAGCCCTTTCTTTTCAATTCAGATCTGGCCCCCTGTTGTCCAGGCTTTCAGTACCTCAAGACTAGATTACTCCAGTGCACTACATGGGGCTTTCCTTGATGGCTGTTTAGAAGCTGCAGCTGGTGCAGGATGCAGTGACCCCATTCCTTTCACAGGTGCGTCACTATGAACACATTACACCCCAGCTTTATAGTCTTCACTGGATTCCTGTAGCTTTCTGAGAAGAATTACCTTTAAAGGCCTAAACTGTCTGGGCCCCACATATCTGAAAGAATGCCTATTCTTCAATGCACCATTGCGACCATTGTGGTTGGCCAGGAGTGCTCTCTTGCAGGTACTGCCTGCTAATCTTGTCCATATGGACATGCTTGAATGTCAAGGCAAGGGTCTGCAGAGAGGCATTCTGCCCTGGAGCCCAAGTTGGAGCATATTCTGGAGGCAGTGTAAAGCCTTTCTCTTTGGCAAAGCATTTGGCAAGTAAGGATAGGAGTTGGGATGGGTGAGTTTATGGTGTGAGGATGGGTTTTTTAAAAGGATTTTACTGTATTGGGGAAGAGCAGGGTATGTATAAATAAAAATAAATAAATAAATAATGGATTCTATCCAACTCATGTCCAATTCCTCAATGCATGGAAAGGCGGTGTTGAGATCACCTAGGCTCATTGTTCTGGGTGATTTCAACACACATGCTGAGGCCGGCCTTTTAGGGGTGGAGCAGGCGTTCATGGCCACCATGACAACTATGCCATATAATATCCGACCTGATGCATGAGGCGGGACACACATTGGATTTTATGTTTTGTACCAATTGGCATGAGACAGGGGTTCAGATTATCAGGGGTGGTGTTATAACACCATTCTTGTGGTCAGATGATTATCTTCTGAAGGTCCAGATCCCGGTCCTCCTATGCCCTCATTGGGGTGGTGGACTGGTCAGTTTGGTCTGCCCCTAGAGACTAATGGATCTGGTTGGTTTCCATAACTCTCTGGGGGATATACCCACTGACCTTGACGACTGCTCTGTAGATAACCTGGTCGCCTTGTGGAATGACATCTTGACCATGGCCATCGACATGGTTGCATCCAGGCATCCGCTCCCACCGCTTCATCAGCATAGGGCTCCAGGGTATATGGACCTAAGGCGGCTGAAGTGGGAGGGTAGGCGGTTAGAGTGCAGACTCGCACTGAAGCCAACCGATTGCAGCATAGATAATTTTTAGGAACTATGCTGTGGCTGTGATGGCAAAACATAAAATCCAAAGCTTTATTTTCAGTTATCATAACATCTGCAAAGCCTCATCCAGCGGAGCTATTCTCGGTGGTGAGGGGCCTGGTTAACCCAGTGTGTCTCCACCAGGACATGGAGTCATCTACTGCCCACTGTGACATTTTTATTAATTACTTTGCAGACAAAATTGCTTATATTCACCATGACTTGGGTGCTCCCATTTCAACTACAGAGTCAGAGTTTGAGGTTATGGAAACTCAATATTGTCCTGTTTGTTTGGATCAGTTTCAATTGGTATCACCCACCAGTGCAGGGCAGGTGCTTGCAGAGATGAGGGCAACCAGTTATGAATTAGGTCCTTGCCCATCCTGGCTGGTGAAAGCCAGCCAGGAGACACTTGGGCCATTGTTGGCTGGCATTGCCAACACTTCCCTTTGGTAGGGGAGGGTGTTGGACACCCTTAAAACAGTGGTGGTCTGGCCCCTGCTTAAAAAAACATCTTTGGTCGCTGAGTCCCTGGCCTGCAGTGGGAAGGTTATTCAACCATTTGTTGCCTGGCAGCTCCAGGCTCATCTCGATGCTGTCGGTTTCTTCGATCCATCTTAGTCAGTTTTTCATCCTGGGTATGGCACGGAGACCGAGCTTGTGGCTTTGGTTGATAATCTGCATATTGAAATAAACAAGGGGAATTCTACCTTGTTGATCTTATTATATCTTTCAGCGGCCTTTGATACAGTTGATCATGATGTGTTGTTGACATGACTATGGGACCGGGCTGGGGTGTGTGGGACCGCTCGAGTGGTTCTGCTCTTTCCTGTTGGGGAGGTCTCAGTGGGTAGTGATGGGAGATTGCTTGTCGTCTACTCGAGATCTTCCCTGTGGTGTCCCACAGGGTTCTATTCTGTCTCCACTCTTGTTCAATGTGTATCTGAGGCTGGTGGGCAAGGTCATTCAGCAGTTTGGGGTAATATGTCATCAATATGCTTGACTGAGGGAGATGGAGAAGGACTGGTGACTGCTTGATTGTACTTGCCTCATGTCCTTCACCTGTGGATTTCTGTGCTCCACTGTCAGGTAGAGCAGCAATATAAAGTGAGCTAGTTGCCCTGAAGGTGGTGGCTTTTGGGCGGCGGCCGAAGTATGACGGCCAAAGGGCGGAGTCCATTGTCGGGCTGTTCACGGACGGAAGATGCAGTGGTAGCCAGGATCGCTGGTCAATTGCAATCCTGAGGACAGTTGCACTTTTTTGTATCAAAATGGTTTAAAATCTGTTTTTAGGAGTATGTGGGGTTAGGGATGGAGGGAATGGCTGGGTGGGAGGAGTAGGGTTTTTGTGGAGAAAGATGGAGTTTTAATGGGGAGGGTTGGAAGTGGGGGATGGTACTACTAACCACTGGTGAGGGATAGGTACGTGGGGAAGGTTTGTCCTTGCCCCCCTGTGAGAGAAGGGTATGGGTTTCGGGGGAAGAGGGTAGGGAGGATGTGGGTGGGAGAAACAGGGATGGGAGGGGGTGCCCCAGCCCCCCTTTGAGAGGGGGGAGTTTGGGGACAGGGAGGGAGTGCCTTGCTCCCCCTGTATGGGTAGGGGTGAGGAGGGTGGGAGGGGAAATGGTTTATGTATGGATTCCGCTGTTGGGGGGAAGGAATCCTACATGAGGGAGGGTAGGGGGAGTTGGGATAGGGAAAAAGGTGGTGCAGTCTCCTTCTCCACATTGAAAGATATGCTGCTGGGGGGTGGAGGACGGGCAGAGAGTGGTGGGTCAATAATCCCTGGGTTGGATGTTGCTAGGCGGGGGGGAGGGGGCGCAGCAATTGAGATCGTGTTGGGCTGGGGGACTTATGGTCTTAGAGGGGAACAGTGTCATCCAGAGAGGAGGGAGAGATATTTGGTGTCTGTCCCCTTTTATTCCCCCAGACAGGTGAGGAGGAGGGGTCGAGGTTATGAGACCCCAAGGACTTGAGTTGGTGCTGCTGAACACGAGGTTGGTGGTGAATCAATCATTTACGATCCGGGAGTCTATCCTAGATTGGGCTGTTGACCTCGCATGCATTACAGAGACTTGGCTGGACAATGAGTCAGGGCCAGTTCTGGCTGACCTTGTTCCGGCTGGGTACTCTGTGCAGCACCAATCCAGGTCTGAGGGACGAGGGTGTGGTGTAGCCATTCTTTTTAGGAACACACTGATGGTCAGGAGTTTTTTAGTGCAGCCTATGCCTGTCGTTGGGGTCCTCCACCTTGTGTTTGATTTGGCCCCCCTTACCTCTCGAACCTAATCTCCCTATGCACTCCTGCACGTGCTCTCCGCTCCTCCTCTGTTCCCTCCCTCACTCTCCCTCGCTTCTCCTGCTCACCTAACTGCCTTCGACCCTTCTCCCTTGCTGCCCCCCATGCCTGGAACTCCCTCCCTACCCACATCCGCCTTGCCCCCTCCCTCCGCTCCTTCAAATCCCGCCTCAAGACCCACTTTTTCCTGGCTGCCTTTCCCAATGCCTGCTAGTCGTTCCCCTTATACTTACTGCCGGCCCTCCTCTGCTGACTGCTTCCACCAACCTCTCTTGTAACCAAGCCAAGCACACGCACCTGAGACTTCGGATCTGCTTGAATGTTTGTTGTTTGGTGGTCTTCTCCCCTGTCTCTCCCACTGTCCCTTTCTCCCTGTCTCCCCATCCTTGTCTTTTAGATTGTAAGCCACAGGCAGGGACCGCATTTATTTCTATGTTCTGTACAGCACCAGGTAATACTACTGGCACTATATAAATGCTTATAATAATAATAATAATAATAAATAATAATTGAGAGTGCTGCAGGTATACCGTGCACACTACTATATGTCAGCCTTCCTACCTACTCTAGCTGAATTGATGTCGGAGGTGGTCTTGAGATTCCCCCAGGCTTACTGTTTTGGGGGGGCTTCAACATCCATGCTGACACAGTCTTTATGGGACGGAGTAGGAGTTCATGGCCTCCAGGGCAACCATGGGCCTATTCCAGGTTGTATATGGCCCGACACATGAGAGGGGGCACACTCTGGACTTGGTGTTTTTCACTGTCCTTGAGGTGTGTGTGGGGGTCATATGTTTGGGTTTGTAGATATTTCTCTCGTGTCATGGTTGGACCATTACCTCCTGAAGGTGTGCGTCCTGGTGTAGTTTTGCCCCCGCCAGGGTGCAAGGCCTATTAGATTGGACTGCACCCTGAGACTTATGGAACCATCCAGGTTCTGGAATGCTCTGGGGATTTACCCTGTGACCATGAAGGCCGCACGATCGATGGCCTTGTTGCCTTATGGAATACTCTTTTGACGGAGGCTATCGATACGGTGGCTCCCAGGTGTCTGTCCCCTGTGCTGCCGCAGCGTAGGTCCCCCTGGTTTATGGAGCGGCTGAAATGTGAGGGTAGGCAGTTAGAGTTTCGGTCTTAAACTGAAGATGACCAATTGCAGCATAGAGCGTATTTAAGGGACTATGCCGTGGCCGTGTGGGCAGCAAAGAAGGGTTTCTTTGCTGCCATCAAAGTATCAGCAAAGTATTGTGTCCAGTGGAGCTATTCTGGGTGGTGAGAGGCTTGGTCAGTCCGGCTTGTCTCTGCCTGGAACTGGAGTCGCCCAGTGCCCACTGTGACATGTTCATTGAGTATTTTGCAGATAAAATCACTCACACTCATCACGACTTTGATGTCGCCTTTTTAGGAGACAGTGGTAGAGTCAGAGGTCATGGAAGTCCCGGTTTGTCCAGTATTATGGAATCAGTTCCAATTGACGTTGCCCACTGATGGGGGTGGGGGGTACTTGGGGCTGTTAGAGCCAGAACTTGTGAATTAGATCCATGCCTGTCCTGGTTGGTGAAAAACAGCTGGGAGACATTGGGGCTACTGCTGGCTGGGGTAATGAACACCTCCCTGCGGGAGAGCAGGTTGCTGGATTGCTTTGAGGAGGCTCTGGTTTGGCCTTTATTCAACAATCCTTCTCTTGACTTTGATTCCCCTGCCAGCTATCGACCTGTCTCTAACCTCCCCTTTTTAAGGAAGGTTACTGAGTGGGCATTGACTCAGTAGCTCCAGGTGCATCTGGACACCATTGGTTTTCTAGACCAGTCACGGTCTGGTTTTCATCTGGGTTATGGCACTGAGACTGCATTTGTGGCTTTGGTCAATGATCTGTACTTAGAACTGGACTCGGGAAATTTGACCCTGCTGATATTTGTTAGATCTTTAAGTGGCATTTGATACTGTTGACCATGAGGTGTTGGTGACTCGCCTGCATGATGTGTCTGGGTTGAGTGGGACTGTTCTTCAATGGTTCAGTTCTTTCCTAGCTGGGAGATCCCAGCGGGTGGTAATGGGGACTGTTAGTCTCCTCCATGGGGGCCTCCCGTGTGGCAGGCACAGGATTTTATTCTGTCTCCCTCTCCTGCTCAATGTGTATATGAAGCCGGTGGGTGAGATCGTGAGGGGGTTTGGGGTGTGGTGCTGATGACACGCAGCTCTACCTCAACTTTTTATCTGACTCAGGCCTGGCAGTCTCAGTGCTTTCCCAGTGTGTGGCAAACGTGGGGGACTGGATGAAGGCGAGTCGACTGAGGTTGAATACCGACAAGATGTTGGTTGGTAGGGCCGGTGCCTTGGGGGGGGGAGAGATGCCCGTCATAGATGGGGTTTGCCCTCCTCTGGTCTCAGGTTTGAAGCCTGGAGGTGCTCCTAGATACTGAGTTGTTTATTATTATTATTATTATTATTATTTCAATTTCTCGCAATAGTGACTTGAGGTGGCTTACACAATATGAATATAAAACAAACATATCAAAATCAATAAAAGTTTACATAAATATAAAAACCACGTAAATTAGATATATTAACCATAAAATCTGACCTGTGCATAAAAACCCTCCCCCAAAACCCATCTAGCCCATATCACCCTCCCCCCATCCGCCTGATGGAAGATCCAGGTCTTACAATTATATCGGAAGGCAAGACGATCCAGGCTGAGGTGAACCTCTACTAGAAGGGAATTCCAGAATGACAGCGCAGGCATCAAGAACGCCTTCCTGTCTGTCCGAACCCGCCAATAATGTGGGACTTCCAAGATGGTGCTCCTGGACAATCGCAGGTGCTGCCCAGGTGTCCAGTGGGTGAGGTGAACACTCAGATAAGCAGAGCGTAAACTGTAAAGGACTTTAAAGGTCAACACCAGCACCCTGAATTGGGTCCAGAAGACAACAGGCAGTCAGTGCAGAGCTCGGAGCACCAGCTGAATGTGCTCCATGTGGCCTGACCCAGTAAGGAGGCAGGTCACTGCATTCTGCACTAGCTGCAGCTTCCGAACCATCACCATGGGCAGCCCCACGTAGAGCATGTTGTAATAGACTAGCCTTTAGGTGATGAATACATGGATGACAGTGGCGAGGTCGGAGTCCGAGACATATGGGCAGAACCTTTTCACCAGATGTAATTGGTGAAAGGCACTCCTGGCCACAGCCAACACCTGGGAATCCAGGTGTTGCTGCAAATCCAGAAGCACCCACAGGCTCCGTACAGATGGAACCAATGGACGACGGATGCTCCCAAAAAGGGGGGCAACCTCCTCCCTCAGATCACCAGCCCCACCCACTAGCATCACCTCTGTCTTATCAGGACTGAGCCTCAGTCGGCTCGACCTCATCCAGTCCTCTACATTGGCTAAACACCGGGACGGGAACAAGACAGCAGGGCCTTGGTCAGATGAAATGAAAGATACAGCTGGTTGTCATCGGTATGCTGACGACACCAACTCCCCATCTGCGTACGACCTCCTCAAGCAGCTTCATATACACGTTGAACAAGTTAGGGGACATAATGGAACCTGAAGGAACCCACACAAGAAGCCCCCAGGGAATGAAGTACCACCTGTTGAGATCTACCTGTGAGGTAGGAATGGAGCCATTGCAAGACGGTCCTGTCCACCCCCACCAGGTCCCACAGGCTCGTCACTAGCAACTCATGGTTCATGGTATCAAAAGCCTCTGATATATCTAATAGAACCAGCAAGGTCATACGATCCTTATCCAGTTCTACTAGGAGGTCGTTGACCAAGACCACAAGCGCTGTCTCCGTGCCGTAACCAAAACAAAACCCAGACTGTGTGGGATCAAGAAAACCGATGCCAACCAGATGCTCCTGCAGCTGACGAGTCACTACCCATTCAATAACCTTCCCTAAAAAGGGAAGGTTAGAAACAGGCTGTTAATTCACCAGGGCACCAATGTCGAGTGATGGTTTTTTTGAGGAGGGGCCGGACCACAGCCTCCTTGAGGCAGTCTAGAACCCCTGACTTCCGAAGGGAGGAGTTAATAACCCCCACCAGCACCGGTCCTAGCATCTCCCTTGCACATGATGAGGTAGAGGCTGTGGCTGGGGGCGCCTTCTTCCAATTACATCTGGTTAGAAGGCTCAGACCTTATATTTCCAATTCTGACATTGCCACCATCATCCATGCTTTCATTACCTCAAGACTAGACTACTGTAATGCACTCTACGTGGGGCTGCCCATGGTGATGGTTTGGAGACTGCAGCTAGTGCAGAATGCAGCAGCTTGTCTACTTACAAGGATGAAACGGCGTGAGTATATAACTCCAGTTATGTGCACACTGCACTGGCTGCCAATAGTCTTTTGGGTCCGATTCAAGGTGCTGGTTTTGACCTTTAAAGCTGTACATGGTCTGGGTCCCATTTATCTGCAGGACTGCCTCATCACCCTAAACCAGCCTCTGCAGTCTGCCAGGGGCACTCTCCTTGAGGTCCTGTACTGTCAGTGGATGGGCACTATGAGGAGGGTGTTCCCTGAGTTGCTGTGGAACTCCCTCCCAGAGGAGGTCCACCTCTGCTCAGATCTACTCACCTTCCAGCGGCTGTGTAAGGCTTATTGAGAGGGAGAGGGTGTGTGGGGCTGCGGTTCGGGGAAATTGGCTTATTTTAGTTATTTTTATTTATCTATTCTGATGAAGGTTTTATTTGTCTTTTTGATGATGTGATTTTATATTGGTTTTTTTATGTTTTAATATTGTTAGCCGCCCTGAGCTGCCTGAGGCACAAGAGGTGGGATATTAAGTGTTTAAAATAAATAAATAATGCTCAGCTCTATCACTCTTTTTCATCTGACCCAGGTCCTGCAGTCTCGGTGCTTACTTGATGTCTGGCTGATGTCAGGAACTGGATGAGGGTGAACTAATTGAATCTGAATCCTGAAACGACTGAAGTGGTGATGATGGTTGGTCTGTTGGTGAGTTGGAGTGTATTGGGACATCTGTTATTGATGGGGTCCAGCCCCTCTGGTCGATTGGTTTGCAGCCTTCGAGTGCTTTCGGATCCTTCGCTGCACCTGGAAAACCAGGTGGTGGTGGTCAGGAGTGCTTTTCATCACCTCCATCTGTTGAGAAAGCTGCAGCCTTTACTTTCTGATTTGAATTTGACTACTTTCATCACCTTGAGGCTAGATTACTGAAGCACGCTCTACATGGGGCTGCCCTTGATGACTGTGTGGAAGTTGCAGTTGGTGCGGCTCGGCTCCATGTGGGAATGAGTGGCCGAGAGCACATTATACCAGTGCTCCAAAGTTTGCACTGTCTGCTTATAGCTTTCTGAGCACAATTCAAGGTACTGTTTTTGACTTTTAAAGTTGTTCTGTGTCCCATATATCTGAAGGACTGCCTGTCCTACCATGTTCCATTATGGCTCCTATAGTCGGCCAGGAGCGGCCTCTTGTAGGTTCCATTTGTTACCCTTGTCCATGGGATGGGGGGTGGGAGGGTGTTCTTGATAGCTGCCTTGGTTTTTTGGAACTCCATTCCCCAGGAAGTTCACTTGAGCAAGAGCCTAAGCATCTTCTGGTGGCTGTGTAAAACATTTTTATTTTGAAAAGCATTTGGAGGGCAGGGATAGGGGTTGGTTGGTTTTTTTTATAAGGTTACTGGGGGGGGGGGCAGTTTTGAGGGGATGGTGGGAGCTTTTATTTTTTGACTTTTATCATCATTTTTGAATCATGAGCCATCCTGAGCCTCTATGGCTCAAGCCACTGGGACTGAGCCTCAGTCGGCTCGACCTCATCCAATCCTCTACAGCAGCAAAACACCGGGACAGCAACGAGACAGCAGGACCTGAGTCAGATGAAAATGAAAGATACTCTTGGTGTCATCAGCAGATGGCAATGAACTCCCCATCTGCGTACGACCTCCCCATGTGGCTTCATATACACGTTGAACAAGTGAGGGGGCAGAATGGAACCCTGCGGGACCCCATAGGGCGGTATATTAAATAAAATAATTTATTGAATATACATTTAAATAAATAAATAAATAAATAAATACATAAATAAATGTAACCAGTCTCTCCCATGACTCTATCCTTTCTCACACTGAGTTTCCCTTTTACCCCTAGCTTTGACAGTTTCATTGGGGGGGGGGGGGAGTGGAGGAGGAGATTGAAGAACCTCTCCTTTCAGAAAGTTTCCCTTGCCGTTCGGAGGTTTGTCACTTTTACCAAAGGGTTTAATTTGAAACTGGGAGCAGTAGCCTTGTCAATTTCACCTGCTGGTGAGTTTAACTTGACTATGGAAGTAGCCAGCCAATGAGTTTCCCTTTCAGCCTCACCTCTGTCACTTTCACCAGAGTTTTTTTCCCTCTGGGAGCAGCCTCTCCAATTTCACGAGAAGATGGGAAGAAAAGTGGAGATTGCTTTGCAGACATCTCAATAGGGCTGCACCAAATAGGCCATGCGTATCCTCGGAACGAGTTCTGAAGTTCCGAGTACCCGGTTTAGGTACTTGGCTGAACTTTGGAACTTTGTCAGAGGACTCAGAACTTTTTACTTTAATCATTTTAAAGTAGTACCAAGCAGTGCAAGCAGCAGGCAGCAGTGGCACCCACTTATTTTTTTAAAAAGGCATGTCATTGGTGTGGCACTGGTAACTTGCACAGTCCAGGTCAGGGGAAGTGGAGCAAGGTAAGATCCTTCTGGCCTCTATGGTGTCAAGCAGCAAGCAGAAGCAGTGTGGAACCCACTTATTTTTTAATTTTTTAAAAAATCATGGCATGGTGGAAACAACTAATCCCCATCACCCAGCATTGCCCCTATGGCCAGGCCAGGTACCCCTCCCCCCTCAAGTCAATTACTTACAGATCAGCAGGGTTGCGCACACAGCCACATTCAATAGAGAATGGCAAATGGCTGTACAGCCACTTTTATTTTGCTCCTGCTAGTCAATCAAAACTTGCCATCTGGCTTGTCCATCACTCAACTATTCCCTCCCATATCCCTGTTCTACCAAATATGGCACTAAGTTTAGTTTCCTAGAACAGAGAAGCTAGGAGGTCAACCATCTGGATCACTCCAGTCACATGCACAATGGCGCCAGCACTCGGAGACTTCTAAAGTTTTCCTCAGTTTTCCAGGGATCGGCCTTGGTACTCAGAACTTCGGACTTTAGAAATTTGGAACCAAAAACCAGAATCCCTGGTGGATTCTGAAGTTTTCCGAGGACCGGGTTTCAGCTCTATTCCTCACCAGAGCATTTCATTTGCAGGTCTGATCAATTACATGCCTAAAGGAGTCTATCCAACTCATGTGAAATCCTTTAATGCATGCAACTACGTACAGTCTCTCTCTTGACTCTATTCTTTCACCAGGAGAGGGGAAAAAGTGGAGAAGGCACGTAGAGAAATGGAAAGACAGTGAGGGGGGCTGGGCCCTCACAGCCATCATTACACACAGCTCCCTATCATTTCAGCTGCTTCCAGTGTTCTGTCACCCATCATTCCACCTAATCCCCAATTCCTGCTGCTCCCAGTGTCCTCATACTTGTTGTTCCACCCAACCTCCCATTAAAAGCTGCAGAGAAGGACAACAAAAAGGATCAAGGGTTTGGAACAGCGTACATATGAAGAAAGGCTTGATAGGTTGGGCTCTTCAGCTTGGAAAAGAGAAGACTGAGATGGGATATGATAGAGGTGTTTAAAATCTTGAGTGGAGTAGAACTAGTAGATAGTGAATGTTTATTTACCCTCCCAAGTAGTACTAGAACTAGGGGACACTCTATGAAACTAACTAGCGGTAGATTTAAAACAAATAAAAGGAAGTATTTGTTTTCACTCAACACACAGTTCAGTTGTGGAATTTGTTGCCAAAGGAGGTTGTCATTGTCAGGGCCAGTAGTATAGCTGTGTTTAAAAAAGGACTGGATACGTCCTTGGAGAATAGGTCCATTAACAGCTATTAGCCAACTAGATTACGAGATGGGAACTTCATACTGTTGAGAGCAGGGAGTGATCACCAGGGAATGAATTGCCCATTGTGACTGCTGACACTTCCCATGCAACCAAAATTGGCCACCGTTGGAGACAGGATGCTGGGCTTGATGGACCATTGGTTTGACTCAGTATGGCACTTCTTATGTCTTATGTTCATATGTTCTTATTCCAGCCATTCCTGGTGTCCTTGTACTCGTCATTCCAGCCAGTGCCGCATCAGTTCAGATGATCCTGGGGGCCTTTTACCTGTCTTTCCACCGAGCCCTCCCCTCATTTTATCTGCTTCTGGAGACCTCCTACCCATCATTCCCGCCTGCCCCACCTGACTCAAGTCACTGCTAGTGTCTTCCTTTCTGTTATTCCACCCAGCTCCTCATCACTGCAGCTGCTCCCAGTGTCACCCTACATGTCATTTCACCCAGCACCCCATCATTCAAGCTGCTACAGCTGGTCTCATATCCATCATTCCACCCAGTTCCCCTCTCTGTCTTTCTAGTTCTTCACCGTGGCTTCCTCACTTTCCCCCCTCCTGCCTTTTTAAGTCCCCCATAATCACTTCCTTTGGCATTTCAGATCCCCACCCCACTCCCTTTGTTTGAGATATAGCATCTGCCATTGTATTGGTTTATTGTCCATTAAGGGATAGTGGCATTCCCAAAGCCCCATTACTTCCAATTGGTATTCCTGCTGTCTCTATTGTTTCCAATCAGCATTCAATCTGCCTTGTCAGTTTCACATACTTGGGGGTTTGCTAGGCAACTGGTGCAGCCACCTTGGATTTCCCTTTTAGCCCCAGCTCTGTACCGTCCATAGCGTGCATACACTGGCATACGAGCTGCCCTGGCATACGAGCAACAATAGCATGCAATAAACTCCCCTGGCAGATGTACAATAGTCTGTATAAAAGCTCATCTCCTCATGTAAAGCCAAAGTCCACCATAAAACCTCTGCATGTATACAAAACACAACAGAACATTATCTCTGCACATACATAAAACCTACACACATAAAGCCAAAGCTTACCATAAAACCTCTGCATGTAAACAAAACCTTAGGTAGCACAACAGAACTTTTAACTAGCTTGTAATAAAGAGGTACCTGATTCTTCCGCAAGTCTGGCAGAATTGGGAGTCTGGCAGGTCAGGGCCCAATTCTGCAGGTCCCTGCCCTCCATTTACACCCTCACCGTGCTGGGCTGGGCTGCGTTGGGTGGGGAGGGCTGCCAGGGCTTGCCTCCCCCCACCGCCTGGAAAATTCAGCTCAAGGGCTGTTCCCCGTAGGCTGGGCTGCACTGGGTCGAGTGGGGCTGCCAGGGCTTGCCTTCCCTCCCTCCCTCCCACCCTCCCCAGTTTGGCAAATCAACTCACCTCGGCAGCAGCAGCAGAAGCTCCTCTCAGTGCTCTCCATTCAGCTCCTTCTGGCTGCTTCCAGGCCTGTCCCATGTGGCCTCTCAGGGCAATGCAGCCGGATGACATCATCTGACTACGCTGCTCTGGGAGGCCCTGTTGGGAGGGGCCAGGAAGTGGTCAGAAAGAGCCAGCTGAAGAGCGCTGAAAGGAGCTGCTGCCACTGCTGCCATTGCTGGGTGATTTGCCAGGCTGGGGGCAGGGGAGGCAAGCCATGGCAGCGCTCCCCCTCCAATGCAGCCTGGCCTACGGGGGAGGAGATCCTTTCATTATCCCCCCTCCTACGTGGAATCTCCTGCCCTGGGAGATGCGCTGGGAGATGCAGGGCAGGAGATTTCATGGGGGGATTCTGCGGGAAATCCGCAAATCAGTATTGCATTTGACTTGGGGCCCTGGTAATAAACTCCTCTGGCATACATACAACAATAGGTTGCACTAAACCCCCCTGGGGTACATACAACAATAGCCTGCACAAAAGCTCATCTACTCACGTAAACCCCAAACCTGCCATAAAACCTCTGCACATAAACAAAACCTGTAACAACAGAATGACATAAGGATGATGACAGATGAAACCGATGGTGGAGAGCCACTTTTCTCGCTCTCCTGATTTGCCAAAATGGGAACTTCAAAACATCATCAAAACGTATCATACAACGGATTTTCAAAAACTAAACACAGAAAAAACTACAAGTCAAACTTAATTCTTCCAGCACTCTTCCATGTCCAGCTGCTTCTCAGAGAACTAACACTTGAAGAGCCAAGTAAAGGTTGCAAAAGTAGGGGGGGGGGGAGAATAGTTTTGTCTCCAAACTTCAAACAGCTATAACTCAACCATTTCTCAACTGATTTGCCTGAAATCTTGAAAGAGTTCTACCCCTCGCCCAAGCAATCTTCCCTACCAAATTTCACATGGGACAAATGAAAACATCCAGATTTTATAAAAAGTAGAATGCTTGTGATTTTAATGCAGTGATGCAGCCGCCTTACCTACCCTGTGACTCTGTAACTTAGGGGTGTCAGGTATGTTGTTCAGCAATAATGTCAGTATAATGAACCTCAGGGACCCAGAGAAAAAGTTCATTGTATCAGGATGTCCACTATAAAACGGCTTGGTGACTGGTAGAAATGGGTCTTGAAGCTGAGCTTATGATAAATCTAGCATTTATTTATTTAATTATTTATTTAAACAACCCTGCTCCCATCCTGCCTCAGGCAGTTCAGGGCAGAAATGAAACAACAACATAGAAAAACAGCTAAAATCGACACAGATAAATATAATAAATAATGGGGGAAATAAAACAAAAGCAACCCTCCACCCTAACCTTACCCCCCACCCTTTACCAATCTCCCTCATCAAAACCCTAGCAGAACAGCCAGGTCTTACACATTTGTCAAAAGGAGGAGGGGAGATCCAGGGTCACCTGGGCCTCTTCTGGAAGGGAGTTCCACAGCCTAGGTGCGGTCACCGAGAACACCCTCTCCATAGCTGCCCTCCAAGCAACTCGGGGGACTTCGAGAAGGGCGCTCACGGCAGACTGCAGGGTCCAATCCAACAGGATTTGTTATATTGCAGCTTGTCTGTATTATTATTACATATTATACTTGTTTGACAGCCCCAATTAGGTCGTGATAATTTGCAAATATGAATGGCCAGATAAATACTTTCAATGATAATTTAATTATTTTTACATTGGTCAACGTATATCAACACTTACCACAACATGACATTGCAGATAACACAGATTTTTGTATATACTTGCATATGCTTAGAACCAACTATTTCATGGGGCCCTTCTGTACATAGCAGCAAGCTGCATGTATTCCTGTGTTTGTGTATAGAGAGAAACATGTAGAAACACCCATAGTCTCTGACAGTACAGTGCAGTAACTGCCTGGCTATGGGAGACTTGTAATACATTCAGCAATGTTTTGGCTCTGTGGTTCACACAACACAGTCTGGCTGTGTCAAGTGAATAGCAGGATAAACAGGAGTGTAAACCTGCACTCATTAATCTTATGTATGCTTCCGTTGTACAGCATAACATAGTTCGATAGCAGCAGTCTCATCCAGTCTACAATTGAAACTTAGGCCCTTTTCAAATGGGTCGCGGTGGGTGTGGGCCTGCGGTGGATGTGTGGCCGTTCCCACAGGTGCACACCCATCTCCACCCACGGAGCAACTGGCACTGAAGCCCATTGCTCCATGCGTGGGTGATGGGTGTAGTGCAGGAGCGCGCATGCACCCCCACCCATCTGCCATGGCATTCCCACGGGTACCTCCACCCATCTTCATGCAGCAAAACTGTGTGGAGATGATTAGGGGCATCTTGTGTGAAAAGGGCTTTAGCAACTGTACAGGGTCAGTTTTAGAATTTGTGGGACCCAGGGTGAAGATAAAATGTGGGATGCCTGGTGGCCCCTCCCTTGTGGTCCCATACCCTCGGGGCACCCTGCATGGGGCCCTAAAGTTTGGGGTACCTCTGGGAGGGAACAGGGCCCCCACACCATGCCTTGTGAAAACAGGGGCTACTGCGGGGATCCTGCAAAAGACGGCCCCTGGGACAGTCACCCCCGATCGCCCTGGGGTAAGGCTGACCCGGCAATTGCATCTTTGTGTTTTACCCACAACACAACATAGTAAAAAAGATCTAATTCATGACTCTAAAGAGTAATACACCATACCTTTGCCACTTCTTCCTGAAATGCCACTATGTTCAAGTATGATATATTGACTAGGTCTGGGCCATACACGACGGTTATCATTCGATTCTCTAGTCGTCCACCTACGTTCCCTGCATCCAACAATTCCCGCAATTTTGGATCCTGCAAGTAAAAACATTACAAGACATTGAATGGCTGACTCTTCTGCAACACAGTTTAAGATCTGAGAAACATGACCAATAGTCTGTATTTCTGGCTTGAATAATTCCTTAGTGTGAATATGGTAAGCTAGTTCTTTTGGAAAGAATAAATATATTGGTCCAAGCTTTGCTGCCAGAAGGAGCTGGCAGAGGTTCTGTGGTTTTCAGCTGCCTTCTCCACTGAAGTTAAGGATACGCTTATGGCCTATGGCAAATGCCACTGAAGTCAACAGAAATAAGTTCTCACTGACTTTAAAATGTGTTGGATCAGACCCATATTGAGAAGAGAATTTATCTACATTTGTTTCCACCTTTTAAGAGATGCAACAGAGCATTTCCCCGAGTAGGAGAGTGTTTACTCTTTCACCATTTTCTGCCTATTTCCGAAGACACTTTAAAATGAAAAATAAAACACATTGATTTAATAAAACGTTCCAATCCTAACACATTTCATTTGTAGTTTATCTTTATTTATTAATATAAGCATTGAAGAGCATTATAAATGTGAGCTCACACCTAGATTTGGTTCAAGATGTTTCCTGAAAATTAAATTTCTACAAAAATGTTGCAATTTAAAAAAAACCCTGCCAAAATGGTTACTCTTGTTTTGACATTGCTGACGTTAAAAAAAAAAACAAATCTCAACAACTTTTTTTTATTTTTTATTTTAATTTTATTTGTTTTTATTATGCTTGTATTTTATTGTTCTGAAAAAGAATCTCTCTTACAAAAATATCACAAGTAATATTCACCTGAAACAGTCTAAAGTTGCTTACATAACCNTTGACTCTATTCTTTCACCAGGAGAGGGGAAAAAGTGGAGAAGGCACGTAGAGAAATGGAAAGACAGTGAGGGGGGCTGGGCCCTCACAGCCATCCTGTCTCTTATACACATCTAGATGTGTATAAGAGACAGGTGTAGGGTGGTACATCATATTTGAAACCGTATAAACCGTTTGTACCTCTTAGAAATATCGGTCAAATAGTATTGTCCTGTCATTCTTGAGGAGATCTACAGGATCTCTGCCAAAACTACCAATCAGTTCTGGAGCAGTGAACACACTTTTCAGTTATAAATATTGAAAGGTATCGACCTTAACCTGTATCAACTTTTCCAATTCTTGGATAGACTTAAGTTTTCCCTTATTGAACAATTGGTATGCTTTGTTAATCCTTTTATCCTGCAATTGCTTAACTAACCTAGAGGCAATCTCCCTTTCCTGTATACATACCCACTTTATTGGAGAGAAAGGAGATGCTTGTCGTTTGTCCTTTGATTTTTTTTTAATAGGCCTATTAAAAAGAGGATGTGCGAAAGGATGATCTTTCCTAGTGTTTATGGGGAGTATACCTTTGTCCACCAAGACTTCCTTAAGTGAATTCACCCGCAGAAGATCTCTCTCAATTGTGGGCCATTCAGGTAGTTTAGTTTAGTTTGATGCCATTTTGCATTGCAGCTAATACTACCGCCTTATGGTATAATCTCAGGTCAGGAAGATTTAGTCCCGTTCCCCCACCCACCCATCCATCCATCGAGGGGTTTTAGCATTATGTTCATTTTCAATCTGGGTTTCTTGTCCGACCAAACCAACTCCTTCACAAGGAATTCAATTTGCTAAAAAAATAAATAAAAGAGGTTGGGAGATCTATTGGCAGAGCCATAAATTTATAAATGAGCTTTGGCAGAACAATCATTCTGAATAAGCTGATCCTCCCAAGCCAAGGGCACATTAGATTTTTCCAACTTAAAAACTCCTTGCAAATTTGTTTAATAATAGGTGGGAAATTTGTTGTATACAAATCTTTGTAGTTAGGGGTTAATGGCACTCCTAGATATTTGATACCTTTTGGGCTTTCTGGAAAGGGAGAGATGTTTTTAATCAGCTGTGTCACCAACATGGATGGGGCAAAAATTAACAAATATGATTTTTCTTTATTCATTTTATAGCATGATATTTTGCTAAAGCTCACTATAGTTTGTAGGCGGGGAGGTAGCGATCCGAATGGATTTTCCAAAAATAAAATAAGATGGTCAGCAAACAAAGCTAGTTTGTATTGCTGGTCTCCAGTTTGTGTGCCCTTGATACTCTCATCTTATCTTAATGCTATTGCTAACCCTTCCAGGGCTATTTTTAATTTTTAAAGACATTAATGAACACTATTTTCAGAATCAATGTAAATATTTGTCCTATCAATAAGCTGTTCAGTTTACCACCACAAAATATTTTACACTGCTGACATTTTTCATTTCTGCTTTGACATTCAGTGTCAATATTACTTTAACAAAATTCTAAAACATTTGCAGAAATGTAATTTCCATTAATGTCATTTTCAATTTTGAAATTTCAAAAGTAATTTTGACGTTTTTGGCAACAGTGCCATTTTACTTTTGGCCTAACTCTACTCACGCCGTTGAAGAAAAGCAGGGAGATATTCAATCAACTTTGTAGTAAAAAGCAGTCTCTAGACTACAGTCCAATCTCCAGTTAAGATCCTATTTCAGGATTTTCTAACTCGCTTCTTCTTATGATTTAGATTGTAGAAGAACAGCTGCCCTGTGGACTTACAGCCTAAAAATACAAGCTTGGAGGATCACATTGGCCATTTTCATAGAAAGACTGTGCCAACCCCCCCAACACAAACAAGGTTTAAATTAGTTCTGAAACTCAGTCCTCCCCAGAAAACTCAGAGGATCAGGGTATTTGACTCGGTTTTCTGTGTTCCCAAGTTTTGAGGAATGCTTCCCAAAACTTTGGGACTTGGAAAATCCTCAGCCAAGTACAGGGAAGGGGGCCCCCACCCTCAGAAACTGCTCACAACTACTTGCTGAGGTCGGCGCTAGGGCTCTGCTCCTCCTTTCCTGGCCCCTTCTGGTCAGGGAGAGAATAGGGCAATGGGGGACAAGAAAGGGGAGGCAGGGGGAGTAGTGGGGGCTCAGGGGTAGATTACTCACCCTCTGGAGGGGCTCCAGAGATGCTTGGCTTCCTCCAGACTGGGTAAGTTTTTAAAAAAAAAAAAAGAAAGAAAAAGATTGGCATGCTCATGGCCCCTTCTGAGCATGCTCAGACCTTTCCAAGATGGTGCTGGCAGCATCAGCAAGTTGTGGGCACCAGCTTGGAAAGGTCTGAGCATGCTCAGAATTTGGCCCTTCTGAGTATACCACCTAGCTTTTTAAAAACAAAACAAAACTTACCTGGTCGGGAGGAAATCACGTGTCGCTGGAGCCCTTCTGGAGGGCGAGTAGTGTACTCTACCCCTCAGCCCCTGCTAGACTCCCACCCCATTTTTCCTCGCGCATTCCCTNGCTCCAGGCGCACCTCCGCCTCCAGCCCTCTGTCCCTCTCCTCGGCCTCTGCCCTTGGCCCCCACCCTTGGAAACTGCTCACAACTACTTGCTGAGGGCCAGCCGGTCCTCGGAACTTGGAAAATACTCACAAGCAGGGTTTTTTTACTACTCGATTCAGCCCTAGCCTATATGTAAAAATTTGCCTACCAGATAATGGGGTTGATCCCAAACTCTGCAGATGAGAATGCATGGGCAACCCCATAGCAACCATGTTAAAGGGAGTGTGTCACACGTGCAAATCACACAGAACCTGCACACATGCGAGTTCTGGATCATGCCCTGTGTCTTTAGTGTGTTAGCAGACATAATAAAATACCACTAGTGAAACAAATCACTTGCAAACAATAAAGCCTAGGGGTATTTTCTTTTAACACACATATAACCTTTTTTCAGTTAAGTTAATATGTTCATTATTTTTGTTTCAGTTCATCAAATAACTTAGTGTGTCACTCTAAGTCTTGAGATATAGAAACCTCCCCACCCCCCATTCTAACACCCTTCTATTTAGCTCAGGTTCAGCTGTTACCTTCTTGCATGTAAGCAAGAGCTCTGTGAACATCTAAAGCAGGGGTGGGGAACCTTTTCTGTCCTGGTGGTCACATTAAATATTAGTATGAGCTCTGAGGGCCACATAGAGGTTTGGGGCGGGGGTGTTTAATGGGTTTATTTATTTACAAAAGGAGGGCCCAGATCATCTGTGCTGTGGATCTGTTCCCTACTCTTGTGTGCAGGCCCTCCTCTCTTCTCCATTATCCATGAGCTCAGTTTTTCAGTACTTGGGGGTAGAGAATGGATCCAGGGGCCAGATCCAGGCGCTGGAAAGGGGCCATATAAAATCTTGTCGAGGGCCGCATTTGGCCCCGGGCCTGAGGTTCCCCACCCCTGATCTAGAGCTTGTAGAAACTCAAACAGAAGTTGATCCACTAAAAGCTATTGCATTATCTATTTTATCTAGCTCATACTCTGGGATCAGAGTATATGATAGCCATTTATATGATAAACCCCGTGTTGAATATATTCAATCCTTTTTAAACCTTCACCCAAGTTGGTCCAACGATTTTGCAAGAAATAATTTGCTTCATGATACAAATCAGGAAGTGACTCAAATTACGATTAGTTTCCTTTTACTAGGCGTAATCACTTTTTGGAGTTTGTTCCTTTAGATTAATATTACTTTGTGAAGCAGAGCTCTGTAAGGACGTCATTGTGGACAGCTGGCTTCTATGTTTTTCCCTCCCTTTTTGTTGTGTTTTGTATTGTATTGTATTATTGTGTTTTTTAATCATGGCTATAACTTTGCGTTTGCCACATAAATTGATTACTACTACTCTGGGATCAGCACACCAACAACATTCCAAATAATTTAAGCCTTGACTTTCCGATATAAAGTGGAACCATCACAGCAGGATGATACATTTAGGCACTTTTAGACGTCTAAATTTAGATTTAGGCACTTCAATGGTGATGTTTAGACACGCTGCCACCATTGAAAACTGAGGCTTGCACATTATTTAGAAACTACATTGGCAGAATCCCGATATCAAGGTTCTAGCAATACGGTTTCTAAAGATTGCGTGAGCATGGTTTTCAATAGTGGCGGCGTGTCTAAACACTGCCCGCGCGACTTTTCTATTGGCGGATTATTTAGCTCTGTGACACGTCTAAAAACAGGATGAGTTTTCCAAACGGATCATTTATCTTGCGAAAGCAGGCCAACTTCAAAGAAAGGAACTATGACCATCGTGAAATACCATAATTTGACACAAACATCATCTGATCAGTTTTACATGAGGTTGCAAGCAAAAGGGTTACAAATATCTATCGAACACTTAGATGGGTTCAAAGATGTGCTTTGAAGTACTGTTTGTTAACTCACGGGAAGGGAAATCCAAAGCTGTCTGTAATGCTGAGCTTCATTCTATACACATATACCAGTATAATGTAAATACTAGTGCAAAGAAGGGGACAGAACAGTACAGTTACTCAAAGGTGGTGTGAATTATTATGGTATTGCTGTTTGTGCTCCGAGTCAAAACAGGAATCCTATGCAAACAAGTTATGACAGGCTGTCACACGTAACAAGATGAACGCAGAGAAAAAAAGGAAAGGGAGAAGGTGTGCACCTCTAAAAGAGAGGGTGGGAGATGCCAGCAACAGACATACATGGCTTGTCAAATTGCTGCTAGGAGCTGAGTTGTTGCTTTATTAAATCAAAACTTAATAGATATCAGGTTTAGCTGACTTAGCAAAGCTTTAAATTGTGTCAGATTAAGCATTTTGTATCCTGCTTGGCTTTAATATTTCCCCCTACTTTCTCCATTTTTCTAAATTAAATCAATCCTGTTTTAGTTTAGAAATTTAAAATACTTAGGCTGCATTCAGATGTGCGTTTAAATCGCACAGCAGCGGCGGCGGCATCGTGCGATTTAAAGCAACGCGCACTTCCAGGTTGGTGTGAATGCACCGAGTGTGCACATTTCAGCGTAACGCAAACTGCTGGAGTGCGGTTTGAAAAGCTGCTCCGAGCAGCTTTGAAAACCGCACTCCAACAGTTCGCATTATGCTGAATTGGTGCATTCACACCAACCCGGAAGTGCGTGTCGCTTTAAATCGCACGATGCCACCGCCGCTGCTGTGCGATTTAAACGCACATCTGAGTGCGCCCTTAGCGTAGTTATTTACTCTCAGCCTTACCAAATGATAACCAGGCTGGTGTACGTTATCCAATTGGGAACTGGAAAGAGTCTTTCCATTATCCTCTGATGCTTCCCTGTTGCTTTATTAGTCCAGGCTCCTTTCAAAAGTGGATTGCATGGCAATGTAGCCATGGATATGCATGTAGAGAACAGAAATGCTGAAAAAGGGCTGACTGCGATTCGAATGGCAATCCAGCCTCAAGCAAACATGTATCAGAAAATTATGGGGAACCCTGTGCAGTCAAAAGCAATTGTATAGAATCACCTTGCTATAAACAAGCTGGCAGTTGTAGTTAGCGTTGTCACCTCTCCAGGTTTCACCCAGAGACTCCAGGTTTAGATGGGGGCCTAAACGAGATTTTGCCACAATGAGAATTCCCATCAAAATCCTGGTTCCTGATACAGTCCTGGTTGAATTAAGAACCCCTCAATACTCGACAATGGCTTGATCAACATTGTGCTTCTTGATTTAACAACTTTATGCTTATCAGGATCCCGTTTCCGTTTACTGCTTTGCCGTCGGTTTCAAATCCAGAGAGGTACTGACTCAAATCCAGTACTGACTGCATTTCATGCACTCCATTTCCCCTTGTACTTCCTTGTCACTCATTGGTTGGTATACAGATTCCTTTATTGATCTGCAATCCAACTGCAGCTTAGTCAAAGCAAAGGGAACAATACAGAATGACAATTTTGATTGGGGGCACTAGAATTGAGGTTAAGGAACACTGGGGGGTGGTTAAGGGGTGGGCTATTTGCACAGTGATTGGCTCAAATGTGGTACTTTGAGCAGACAGACACCCAGAAGTAAAATGGTACACTCAGCAATGCTGTAAGCGTAAATGAATTATATGTGGTAAACAGTCAGTAGAAAGTCAGTAACTCAGGGCAGTATCTCATGGTATTGCAAGAACTGAGAAATTGTATTTGGAAATAGTTGGGGAAATGATCCCGGCTTCTGAGATGGCAATATTTCTGGTGAGCAGCAATCTAGCTGCTCGTTTCACCTCTAATTTGTCATCTAGACTCACTGGGCTTCAGGTTCAACCCTGGTTTCCATGACCTGGAACATAAATCAGGGCTCCTGGAGATGGTGCCCTGGAAGAAAGTGAAGGAGTGACTGAGGCTGCATTCCAGTCTGCAGCGGTGACGGTGGCGGCAGAGGGAGGGGCGAGGGAAGACGCGGCAGCGCGGAGGAGCCGGCTGACAGGAAACGAGCCAGTGCAAACAGGGATATGTCGCGGCTTCTCTCACGCATGTCAGGGTGCAAAATCCTACCCTGACACACGCAAGAGAAGCCACGGCAGATCCCCGTTCACACCAGCTCTTTTCCTGTCAGCCAGCTCCTCTGCGCTGCCACGTCTTCCCTGACCCCTCCCTCTGCTGCCCCCGCAGATGGAAACGCAGCCTCAGACTTGCAACAGGGCCTTCCTTGCAGCCACTTTCAGTGCAGGAACAGCGTTGCGGGACACCTCTGCCCCCCCCCGCTCCCCTCTGCAGCGGTGGCAGCAACAGCAAGGAATCCTGCTATTGGCACCTGGGTTCCACCTCCCTGCTCAGGCCGGCTGCAGAGGATGGTGGCGGACTCTTCACTGCTGTTGCCGCAGGGGGGGAGGGGGGAAAGAGATGCTCCACACTACTGCTCCTGCAGTAAAAGTGGCTGCAGGGCTCGGCTCCAACCCCAAAGCTGGAGGCTCTGGCCCCTATCCCACACCCACGATGTTGGGGCCAGTGCTGCTACTTGCTGCACTCCCTCACTCCATCACTTTCCTGTTACGAAATGAGGCAGGTTAAAGGGATTACAATGCCGCTTTCTGACATTACCCCACCCACCTGTGAAACATTGTGTTTGGGGCTGAAACTCAATCTTGCAAATCTCATCATGAATGGGCCTTTTTTTCCAACTGAGAATGAGGTGAGAATCGTTTTTGCACGATTCTTGGGGGAAAAAAATGTTCTGTGCATGCACAAAATGTCTGCTGGGGCCGTTCTGCGCATGTGAAGCCCTTTTCCAAGATGGTGCAGGCCGCATCAGTGTCATTTTGGAAAAGGGCAGTTGGTTCTGTATATGAACAGACCAGCTTCCCTTTTCCAAAATAGCACTGACATGGCCCGCACCATCTTGGAAAAGGGTCATGCGTGCGCAGAACGGCGGTAATGGCTATTGCACCGTGTTTTTTAATTTCATCAATAATCTCCTTAGATCTCCTATCGTTAGTGAGATCTTCTTGAGATCTTGCTGACAGTTCTTGATTCTCACGAGATTCTTGCGAGAATCAAAATTATTCTTGTTTCAGCCCTAATTCATGATGCTGCACAGGTGGAAGGGTTATGCCAGAAAAAAGGCAGGGCAGTATCTTTACTCCACTCTCTGCAGGTTGCCAAAAGTGACAAACCTAACTCTAGTTCATCAGCACATCTGCACTGTGAATGTTTGCACTGCGAAGCTCAGAAAGCTACTGGAACCTCACTGCCAGTTTTTTCTCCTGCATATTCTTTGCTAAAAATAGAACCCATGGAAGATACGAAGGAATCAGGCTATAGATAATCATTTTAATATATCTAAAATACTCGGTAACATTTTCAAAGCCCTATTCTGAGAAGAGCTTTTGGGCATTTCATTCTATTTTAAGAATCTGATCTAACAAAGTGTTTGAGTGTATTCTTAAGTACTTTGTTATGCTGGATTTTACTGAAGACAAGTAGATACATCCACACACAAACACAAAGCAGAATAAACAGCCTTCCTGACTCCGATTTGTGGTATGTGTGGGTGGGTGTCTACGGGTATTTTCAGATGTTACGAGATCATGCTCAACCACGGTGAATCCCCACATGGTGACGTTCCCCCCCAGATGTTCACCCCTGTGAATCACGGGGTGGGGGATAAATCACATTCAACACGCAAACGGAGGTCCTGGCCGGAACATCTCTGTTTGCGTGTTGAATGTGATTCCCCTCGTGATCAAGGGGACTGTAACGTCTGTCCCCCTACCATGGCCCAGAATCAGTGGTGGGATTCCAGGCCATGGTCAATGCGGGCAGGCGCTGCGGCCACATTGGCTGTGGCGCCCGCCCATCTCCCAAGAGGGCGGGTGGCCTAGAGAGCGTGGGGGGGGCGGGGCCGTGCAGCCGCACATTGTGTCGCGCCCTCCCCCCGGATTCCCTGCCAGGAGCGGACAACACATTTGTTGGCCGTTACATGTTGGCCCCGGCGGGGAATCAGTAGGGTGTTTCCGTGGCAGGGCAAATTGAGCCCCGTCACGTCTGAAAATAGCCTAAGACACCAAGGATGCTAAAATCAACAAAAAGGTGTTTTTTTTACGTCTGTCAGAAGTAAGAAGAACAAGAAGGAAATGGTGGAACCATGCTCAGTGAAGACGGTGAAATGTTAGTAGGAAACAAAGAGAAGGCAGAACTTCTCAATTCCTATTTTGCGTCGATCTTTACAAAAAACTAAAATACGTCCAGCCTGACCAAAGGCGTATGAATGAAGAGAAAGGGATAATTGCAAGTCAGAATAGATGAAGAGGTGTTTAGAGAATATCTGGCTACTTTCTGAAGTACTTTCAGAGCCCCTGTTAATTAATTTTGAGAACTCCTAGAAAACAGGTGTAGACGAGCAAACATTCTCCCCATCTTTTAAAAGGAAAAAATGGGGATGCAGGAAATTATAGTCTAGTCACCCTGACTTCAATACCTGGGAAGATACTAGAACAAACTAGAAACAGTCAACCAATAAGCACTTTGATGATAACACAGCGATTACTCTTAGCCATAATGGAGTTGTCAGGAAAAAGTCATATGAGGTTAATCTTGTCTAATTCTTTGATACAGTAACTACTTTAGTGGATGAGGAAAACGCTGTGAACATAATATATCTTGATTTCAGCAAAGCGCTTGACAAAGTTTCAAATAAGATACTCACTGAACAAGTTTACAATGTGTGGTCGGAAAGACTCTACAACAAGGTGGATTCATGACTGGTTCAAGAACCATACTCAAAGGGTGATCATGTGGCTCTCTATGAAACCGGAGGGAGGTGCTGGAGGATGATTCTACAGGGCTCTGTCCTAGATCTGGTGCTATTCAACCTCTTTATTAATGCACTGGACGGAGTAGAAGGAATACTTATAAAGTTTGTAGATGACACAAAACTGGGAGGTTAGCTAACTACTTGGAAGACAAAAAATAGAATTTATTATTATTATTATTATTATTAAACATTTATAAAGCGCCAGTAACAACCTGGCGCTGTACAGAACATATAATCAGCTGTGGTCCCTACCTGTGGCTTACAATCTAAAAGACAAGGAGGGGGAGACAAGGAGAGGGGACAGCGGGAGAGACATGGGAGAAGACAAACAAACATTCAGGCGGATGCGAAGTCTCAGGTGCGTGTACTTGGCTTGGTTACAAGGTGGTCGGTAGCAGCAGTCAGCAGAGGAGGGCTGACAGTAAGAGCAAGGGGAAAGACTAGAGGGCATTGGGAAAGGCAGCATGGAAAAGGTGGGTCTTGAGGAGGGATTTGAAGGAGCGGAGGGAGGAGGCGAGGCGGACGTCGGCAGGGAGGGAGTTCCAGGCATGCGGGGCAGCGAGGGAGAAGGGACGAAGGCGGTTGGGCGAGCAGGAGAAGCGAGGGAGAGCGAGGGAGGGGACAGCGGAAGAGCGGAGAGCGCGCGCAGGAGCGCGTAGGGCGATTAGGTCCGAGAGGTAAGGGGGAGCTTGGTCATGGAGCGATTTGAACGTGAAAACCAGGAGTTTGAACAGGATACGTTCAGGAAGGGGGAGCCAGTGAAGGGAGAGGAGGAGAGGCGTCACATGGTCGAAGCGACGGGCAGAGTGAATGACCTTGGCGGCAGAGTTTTGGATCGCCACAAGGGGGGACAGGTGGGAGCGAGGGAGGCCAGCAAGGAGGAGGTTGCAGTAGTCGAGGCGAGAGATAACCATGGCATGAACAAGGATTTTGGCCGAGGAGACAGATAGAAAGGGGCGAATGCGGGCAATGTTGAGGAGAGCGAATCGGCAGGATTTGGCCACAGAGTCAATGTAAGGTTTAAAGGAGAGGTGCGTGTCAAAAATGAAGCCCAAGCTGCGGGCACGGAGAACAGGACGGATGGTGACCCCATCAATGCAGACGGTCAGGTCAGAGGGAGAGGAGGGGGATGGAGGAAAAATGAGGAGTTCAGTCTTGGCCATGTTCAGTTTGAGTTGGCGTCGGGACATCCAGGCGGAGATATCAGAGAGGCAGTCGACGAGGCGTGAGCGGACAGAGGAGGAGAGAGAGGGGGTAGAGAGATAGAGTTGGGTGTCATCAGCATAGAGATGGTATTGGAACCCGTGGGAGGCAATAATTTCACCAAGGGACCGGGTGTAGATAGAGAAGAGGAGAGGGCCAAGGACAGAACCTTGGGGAACCCCAACCGAGAGGGGAAGGGAGGGGGAGGTCGACTCGGGGAGGGAGACATTAAAGGAGCGGTCAGAGAGGTAGGAGGAGAACCAGTCAAAGACAGAGCCACGGAAGCCCAAAGAGTAAAGCGAGTCCAAGAGGAGCGAGTGGTCGACAGTGTCAAAGGCAGCAGAGAGGTCAAGGAGGACAAGAACGGAGTAGTGGCGCTTCGATTTAGCGACAAGTAGATCATTGGTGATCTTGGCCAGGGCAGTTTCAGTAGAGTGGAGGGGGCGGAAGCCGGACTGGAGAGGGTCCAGGGAGGAGTTGGCAGAGAGGAGGTTCAGGCAGCGGGAGTAGACGACACGTTCCAGGAGCTTCGAAGCAAAGGGAAGGAGGGAGACCGGCCGGTAACTAGAGGGATCGAAAGGGTCCAGGGTAGGCTTTTTGAGGATGGGGGAGACAGTGGCATGTTTGAAGGCAGAGGGGAAGGAGCCTGTGGAAAGGGAGAGATTGACGACATGCAGAAGGGGGGGAGCGACAGTGGGAGCAATAGAGGTCAGGAGGCGGGAGGGGATCGGGTCAAGGGGGCAGGTGGAGGGGTTGGATGAAGAGAGAAGAGCAGAGATTTCCTGGAGAGAGGCAGGAGGGAAGGATGCGAGGAGGGAGGGGGGCGGGGGGCGGAGGGAGGCAATATCCCGACGGATCTTGTCAATCTTGGAGGTGAAGAACGATGCAAGATCCTGAGCAGCAAGGGAAGAGGGCGGAGGAGGGCAGGGGGGTTTGAGAAGGGAGTCGAAAGTAGAGAAAAGGCGGCGAGGGTCGCGGGAGAAAGATTCGATCCTAGAGGCATAATAGCGCTGCCTAGCTAGGGAGATAGCCGAGGAGAGGGAGGAGAGGGAGAATTTGTAATGGAGGAAGTCAGGGAGGGAGCGGGATTTGCGCCAGAGGCGTTCGGCAGCCCGGGCGCAGGAGCGGAGGTAGCGGATGGCAGGGGTAAGCCAGGGGCGGGGGTCGAGGGGGCGGACGGGGCGAGCAGAGGGGGGGGCAAGAGAGTCAAGGGTCGAGGAGAGAGAAGCGTTGAGAGCAGAGACAGCAGAGTCAGGGGAGGAGGAGGCGAAAACGGGGGGGAGAAGGGGGGAAAGATGTGCGGCAAACTCCGAGGGAGTAAGGGCCTGCATATTGCGGAAGGGGCGCATAGAGGGGGAGGCGGAGGGGGGTCGGTGGGAAAGGCTGAAGGAGCCGAGGAAGTGATCAGAACTAGGGAAGGGGTCAAAGGAGAGGTCAGTTAGAGAACAGTTTCGAGTGAAGACGAGGTCGAGGGAATGGCCGTCAGTATGAGTGGGGGAGTCGGTCCAGAGTCGGAGATTAAAGGAGGAAGCGAGAGAGAGAAAGCGGGAAACAGAGGGGGCGGAGGGCGTGTCAACGTGAATGTTGAAATCACCAAGGATAAGAGTGGGGATATCATCGGAGAGGAAGAAGGTGAGCCAGGATTCAAAGTCCGGGAGGAAAGAGGAGAGGGAACCCGGGGGGCGGTAGATGACAGCAACCCGAAGGTGTAGAGGGGAGTATAAGCGCACAGAGTGGGCCTCAAAGGAAGGGAAGGAGGAGGAGGGGGGAGGGGAGAGGGTTTTGAATTGGCAGTGCTTAGCAAGGAGCAAGCCCACACCACCACCCAGGCCCTCAGGGCGGGGGCGGTGAGAGAACGACAGGCCCCCGGAGGATAGAGCAGCCGGGGTAACAGAGTTGGAGGGCGTGATCCAGGTTTCCGTAAGAGCCAGGAGTTGAAAGGGGCGAGAGAGGAAGAGATCGTGGATGAAGGGAGCTTTAGCCACGGACGAGCGGCAGTTCCAGAGGGAGCAGGAAAAAGGCAATTGGTGTTTGGGAAGGCAGGGGATGCGGATGAGGTTGGGGGATGGGGAACGGCCGGGTTTGCGGGGTGGGAGTCGTGCACCGGCCTCGTATTGGCCACAATGGTCTGTGGAACACCTGGGTGTCGCGGGTTTGGGCCTAGGGGGAATGGGTAAGGGGGGATGAGGGTGGGGAGGGGGGATGGGCGTGGGTGAGGATAAGGGGTAGGTTGGCTGGAGAAAGGCTGCTGGTGAAGGGAGAGGGAGAAGGAGGGGGTGCGTGAGAGAGGCTAGAAGGAGGGAGGTGAGAGAGGGCGAGGAGGTGAGGGAGGTATAGGGAGGCATCATAGGTATTACCTGTTCAGTATCGGGGGGAGTCCAGGCCTGCAGGTGTCGTGTGCGTGCTGTCAGGGGGGTGGCCCCTCGCTGTCCTCGCTCCGGCCGCACAACGGCCACAAAACGGCCAGCGCCCTTTTGTCGCCGCCCAAGGGCTGCCGCCCGCTGGGCGCGGGCGTGCACCTTTGGCTTGTGGCTATGGGGTGGGGCCCTGCTCACCTGGAGGGGCTTTCTGGGCGCTGCAATGCCTGCTGGGGGCTTTCTGGGTGCTGCAATGCCTGCTGGGGGATTTCTGGGTGCTGCAATGCCTGCTGGGGCTTTCTGGGCGCGGGCCTGCACCTTTGGCCTGTGGCTATGGGGTGGGGCCCTGCTCACCTGGAAAACCTTACTAGGTTTACACTGGGCTGAAGTTAACAATATGAAATTCAAATGAGTTAAATGCACTTCATTTTAAGAACATCAACAAGTTTAAGTGGCTTAAGAAGAGACAAAGTATAAAGAGTCTGGAAAGCAAGTCTTAAGAGGAAAGGCTGAAGGAACTGGGTATGTTTTGTCAAGTGAAGAGAAGACTTAGAGGAGACAAGATTGCAATTTTCAAATATCTTAAGGGGTGGGACACCAGGGCAAATTACGGGGTGGGGTTTTTTCAGTTTTGGTTTAAAGGTTTTTTATGGATTTAATTATGGGTCCATATTTCAGTTCTGTATTTAAATCCATGGAAACCTTTAAACCATTCCCCCCCCCCCAATGCCAAGGGACCTATTTCCCCCTATCCCCACCCCCAGGACCCTGGCATGTACTTACTGGCCTCGGAGGGCTTTATTGAACCTCCGCCAGCCTGCTGCTGCTGTGGAGGGCTTCCTGGCAGGATCCTTTACCATGGAGTGATGACGAGCTCCCTTCTCTGCAGCATGTATGTGCAAAATGGCCACCGGGCAAACGATGTTGTCATTTTGGTTAAGGGTGGTGGCCATTTTGCGCATATGCAAACGGTCCCGGTGGCCATTTTGCATATTCATGCTGTGAAGCAAGGAACTTGGCAGTGTGCTGTGGCAAGGGAGCCTGTCGGGAGGTCCCCCACAGTAGCGGCAGGCTTGCAGAGCTTAAATCAGCCCCCACACCCTCAGGCTGTTAAGTACATCCCTGGGAGGTGGCCTGCCTTGGATTAAACCACGAAAGCCTTTCTTGGGCCGTTATGGTTTAATCCGATACCTAAATTCTCATCCCTAGCTGCTACCAAGAAGATGGCAAGGGACTGTTCTGCACTGCTACAAAGGGCAGGACTAGAAATAATGGGTTCAAATTTCAGGAAAATAGATTTTGGTTGATCATCAGGAAAAACATTCTAACAGTAAACTATGCAGGAATGGAACAAGTTGACTAAGGAGGTTGTGGGCTCTCCATTGCTGAAAGTTTTCAAAAAGAGACTAACAGTCATGTCAAGGATGTTGTAGCCATATTCAAGCAGCGGCCTAGACTAGCGTTCCCTCAAGTTCTCTTCCAACTTTATGATTCTACTTAGATTTGCCATACAAATGAAATTTGTCTCTCCAGATTTTGGTGAAATATTTATGCTACCAATGAGTCTTTACAGCACCAAATGCTCAGGAATAACCATTAAGGAAGCATCATCAGGCATGCTCACAACTAAATTCTCAGATTGCCAACATTAGTGCACATGCAGCTATCAGACATTCAACTAAAACTAGAGCTGAAATGAATTGAAGAATCACTTGCTTCAATTCTAATCTGACCGAGAATATTCAGATTGGCTTTCCTGGATATCCATTTCAGATATTTCAATTCTGTTATTTTGATATTTTGGTTACTTCATTTTGGCAATATTTTGTGTACACTCAATAGCCAAAACAAAGTTACTGAAATGCCAAAAAGACGAAACTGAAATAAAGGAACTATCCAAAATGGCATAACTTAATTAGCAGATCTGGGAATAACAGTTTTAGTTGCAAAAATCATTCTGATATTTGGATAGCTCTCAAAAAATGTGAATACCATCTGTGAATACAAAATCTACTATTCATTTCAACTCTCAACTCAAACAATAAAAGCTGTAAAGATATTTTGAACATGTTCACTTGTTTACTGGAAGATAAATATCTTGTTATTCACAACTTCAGAGTGTCAGTCCATTGATGCCCTCCATTTCTATGGAGTCCTGCAAAAATTCCAGATGCCTGCAGTACTTGAACTGAAGATTTATCTCATGAGATCAACTTAGACAACAAAACTGGCATTTTTGTGGCAATACCTTTGGTAAAATGTGCTGACAAACACTAATGTGATGTGCATTATAACAGACAGATACAGAAAGGGTAACTTTGGCAACCTCAAAGTGCACATTTCAAAAGCATAAGACTGGTTCATCCAGGTCAGCATTGGACAAGTGTACAGGTGTCTGGGAGCAGGTTTTATTAACTGTTTGTTTTGTTCTCCCGACAATCTGAAAGTAAGAAAACATGTATCTATCTAAGGAAATTACAATAAAAGTGGAGGACAGAGAAAACGGATGAAAAAACCCCCACGACATTAGTCCACAATAATCCACAGTAGCCTACGAGTCACCTGCTGATGCTTGCAGTGAATCTGCAGAATTTGATTTTAGTGGTTGCAGAATTTAAGATTTTTTTGTGCGGTGCACATGGGTCCCTGGGTATAATCTGTCCAAATTATGGCTGTAGCTAGATCTCAGTCTTTTCTCGATTCTCACTGAGAATCACGATTCTCAATTCGTTTTTAGGGATAATCGAGAAAACCCCTGGTTCTCAACGCTTTCTCGGTCAAGAATTTTCATCTCACCGCAGTTTATAGCTGAGTGGCACAGCCTGAGATGTGCTCTGGGGTGGGAGAGAGGGGCTGCTGTATGTGTGGGGTGGGGTGAGAATGAGAGGCTACTGTATGTGGGGAAGAGGGCAGAGTGCTGTTTGTCGGAGGGTCGGGGGAAGTGAGAGTGAGTGCCCAGGTCCATCTCAGGAAGCCATTCAGTCAGGATTGCAGGGCACTAGCAGAGGGGTGTGAGGTGGGTGCCCATGACTGGGATAGCAGCGGCTGCCGGTCAGGAATGCAGGCCACTAGCAGAACTGTGTGGGGTGGGTGCGCACAGCAGGGACAGCAAGGGCTGCAGGTCAGGATTGTCACATTTCAGTACACAGTGAGTGATTCCAGTATATATGGCTGACCCCATCCCAGAGGCAGCTGCATTTTAGTACATGAAGAGGCATTTCAGTATACGTAGATGATCGCCACCACCCCAGAGGTAGCTGCATTTCAGTACACAGTGAGGCTTTGAAATAAATAAATAAATAAATAAATAATTTTTTGAAAAAAAAAAAACCAACACGTTGATTCTCATGTCTGTAGCTAAGGGTACTTTCAGACGTTACGGGCGGCCGGTTCACCTCAGCGAACCACCAGGGGGGGCGAACAGCGCAACCACGCCCGGGGGTTGGAAAACGACCCAAACAGACGTGCCGGCAACGGGACCACGGCCCGGAACCGGGCCGCACCATCACGGCCCGTGGCAGCACAACAGACGTGCAGCCGAACCCCCGGCGGGCGCTAAACCCCCACAAGGCACCGGGCAGGGGCGGGACACAGACATGGCCGACTGAGGGCAAACGAAGCCACAAGGCACTCAAGGGAACGCCCACACAAGGGAAACGGGAAGGGAGGGGGGAAGAGCGAGAACAGGCTGACAGCCGGCTCACACAGCGGTCCCGCAGCAGGGCACAATGCACGGCCACACGCCCGGGCACACACACTCACACCAGGGAAAGGCCGGGAAGGGGGGAAGGGGCGCCCGGAACGCCCCACCCGGAACACCGGCAGGGAGGGGGGGGGCACCACCACGGGGCAAGGCACGGACAGCAGCAACCCCCACACCACCCCAGTCCAGTCCAGTCCAAGGAGGTGCCCCCACAGGAACAGAGGCAGTCTCGGAGGGGGGGGGGGGACCCCCGGAGCAAGGCACGTTGGGGGCCCCCAAAGCACAGCGAGGCCGGCGGAGGGGCGCCAGGAGGAGGAGGAAGGGGGCCCCACAGTCAAAGGCTGGCACAGGCAGGGCAGCCGGGTCCAGCGGTGCTCCTCCGCAGCACCAGCGACGCTCAGGCAGCACCCACGGAGTCACGGGGATGGAGGGGGCCCAGGACCACGGCCAGGGGCAGCAGCAAGCAGCGAGGCGGGCGGGAGCTCACCGAGGTGGGGTCCGCAGGTCGGGAGCGGCCAGCGGGGACCAGGCCCCCCCCCCGGGCCGGGGCGGGAGCCCACACGGGGGCACCACGCCGGGGGGGGCAGGCCAGCGACGCGGGGCTCACGGGCCGCTGCCGGGGGCCCCGCTGGCCCGAGGGCCCGGGTGGCCCGCCCGGTGGACCAGGTGGGGCCAGTGCAGCATGCCCCGGCGGTACCCCTGCAAGGACATGTAGTGGGCGATCAGGTAGTAGGCCTCGAAGGGATCGGGCATGGTGAGGGCCAGCTGCACATCCACACGCGCCCACACCGCCAACAGGGATGACATCTCCACCGCGGAGGGCTCCGGCACACAGCAGGCAGCAGAAGGGGGCCACGGAAGATGCCCCAGCTCCAGAAGCCGCTGGAACGCCGCCCCACGGGTGCGCTGGTACCCACGGGCCCCGTGAACACAGGAGAAGTAGCTCACGGCCAAGGCAGGGCCACCCTCGGCCAGGCACTCCGAGTAGGCGCCCAGACCACACACCACCAGCGCTGACACGGTCTCAGAGGCGCTCCAGGGCACATGGGCGCACAGCACCTCCGGGATGCGCCCCTCGGGGAAACGAGCCAGCCCCAGGGCCTCCGCATGCAGCCGGCAATCACGGGCGCTCACCACATGGCCAAAGTAACGGAGCCCGGAGCTCAGGCTCTCGTAGGCACCTGCACGGCTCCCCGGCCCGGCCAGGAGCAGCTGCACGGCAGGGGTGTGCCACAGGTCGCACAGAGACATGGTCTCGCGGAAGGCCCAGATATGGGGGGCCCCTTGGGGGCCGGACAGCGGGAGCCCCATGGATGGGCAGCCAGCCATGGTCCAGCACAACAGGGAATGGGACACGGAGCCCGGAGGGCACACAGACTGCCCAGGGCCGGGAGAGGCTCGGCCCGGCCCCCGGGACAGGGAACACGGGCCCGCACCGCAACATTGTAGCACAACAGAGCGAGGCGTGGGGTGCGGGCCCGGCACAGCTGCAGAGAACAACAGCGAGCTCTCTGTCTGCCTAATCGCACCTTCAAGGCCATCCCGCTACAAACAGCGAGGGGAGGGGGCCCGGGGTGCTGGGGGCGGGAGCAGCCGGAATGCACCGGCACAGGGCGCGCGCAGGGCCGCGAGGCCGACCCCCGGGCGGGGCCACCAGCACCGGGCCGGCATAAGCGCTCCCAGCCCCCACCGGGGCCCCAGCACCATGGAGCGCGATAGGGCAGGTGGGAACTGGATGTTCCTCGCGCTCGCGGCTGAGTGGCACCGTGACCACACTGAGCAGCTGTGCCTCCTGACCGAGAGGGTGCACCTGGCCGTCCGCCTGCGCTATGTCCTGGCCCTGCGGGCTGGCGTGCGCCTCCGGGGCCAGCAGGCCCGCAGGAGAGTCCGTGGCCGGCTCAGGGCTCGGCGCCGGGCCTGGGGGGCGTGGCTGGCCGCCTGCCGGAGCCTCACCCGGCCCGCTGCGCTCCGAGGGGCCGCGAGGCGGTTCCGCTGGGCAACGCAGACCCTCCGCCGGGCAGCGCTGCTGGCTATGCCCATAGCGCGGAGCCTATGGGTCACGGAGCGGCCCCAGGCCTGGTGGGAGCGGGCCCAGGCCCACTGGGGGGAGGCCGAGTGGGGGTCCCACTTCCGGATGGGCAAGGCCACCCTGCTGCGCCTAGCGGAGCTCCTCACGCCCTGGCTGGAGCGGCAGCACACCTCCATGCGGGAGCCCATCCCCATGGTCCAGCGGGTGGCCATAGGGGTCTGGGCCCTCGCAACGCCCGACTCCTGCCGCTCCGTGTCCCAGCACTTCGGGGTGGGGCTCAGCACGGTCGCCTGCATCGTGCGGGATGTGTGCGAGGCTGTGGAGGGCGTGCTCCTCGACAGGACCATCCAGCTCCTGGACCAGGGCGCTGTGATGGCTGGCTTCGCGGCCGGGGGCTTCCCGAACTGCATCGGAGCCGTGGACGGCACACACATCGAGATCCTGCGCCCGGCCGCGGGGGAGGCCCTGGAGTATGTGAACCGGCACGGATACTACTCCCTGCACCTGCAGGGGGTGGTGGACCACCGGGCCCGCTTCATAGACATCTACACGGGCAACTCCGGCCGGAGTCACGACGCCAGGATCATGACCATCTCCCCCTTCTATGCCCGCATGTACCGGGGGGACTTCGCGGACATGGGCATGAGGTGGATCGAGGGTGTTCCCATGCCCCCCTGCATCCTGGGGGACCCCGCCTACCCCCTGACCCGCTGGCTGATGAAGGTCTACCCTGTCCCGAGCACCCCTGCGGAGCAGGTATACAATACCCGCCTGTGTGCGAGCCGGACCGTGGTGGAGCGTGCCTTCGGGGCCCTGAAGCAGCGCTGGAGGAGTCTAGCTGGCCGCCTGGACTTCACCGTCCCCACCTCCGCCCTGGTGATCGGTGCCTGCTGCGTTCTGCACAATGTGTGCGAGACCGAGGGGGCGGCCCTGGAGTACCCCGAGCCCCACCGGCCCCCCGGTCCTGTTCCCCTGTACGTGAACGCAGGGAACCCCCGGGAGTACCGGTATGCCAAAAGGATCCGGAACGCCCTTGCAACCCACATCGCCCGGGGGGGCCCGCTGTGAGGGCCTTCCCGCCCCTGGGGGCCCCACCCCCCGTTCCGTGCCCATGCCCCTGTACACGCGGTCCCACAGCCCTGTCCCCCCCACAAACGGGCCGGGGACAACTGTCTCTTTACAACACTTTATTGCCCACACAGTGCACACAATCACCCTGTGCCCCCTCCCCACCCCCGTCCCCGTGACCCCGTCCACCACCCGCCCTCATGTGGCCCTCCCCCTCCCCCCCCTTCCCACCATCCCCCCGCGTTTCCTGGGCCGACCCCTCGTGCGGCCGCTTGGGCCCACCGAGCTCTGGGAGCTCCCCTCCCCCCCACTGTCCGTGTCCCCTGCCGTGTCCTGGGCCGGTCCCGGCCCCGGCAGGGGGCCGGGCGGCGGATGGGCAGCTGTGCCCGGTGCCCCGGTCGCGCCCCGGGGGGGCTGGACCCTCCGGAGGCCCGGGGGCACTGGGAGGCGCATGCGAGGGCCCTGGGGCCGGGGGGGCGCCAGGGGCGGCAGGGCTGGGCCCGGGGGCGCCGAGGGGCCCGGCATGGGGACCTGGGCGGGCAGGGCGCCCGGAGGTGCGCCGGCCATCACGTAGGCACACATGGTGCCCGCATGCAGGAGCAGGGAGGTCCCAATGTCGTGGGACCTGTCCATCTTTGCACTGTGCTCCCGCACCATGCCCTGTATGTCCTGCCGGAGGCCCCTGAGCAGCCCCTGCTGCCGCTGGTGCTCCCGGCGCTCCCGCCTCCGCTCCAGGCGCACCTCCGCCTCCAGCCGGCGGTCTGTCTCCAGGGCCTTCTCCATGGACCGCTCTATGGCCGCCTCCATGCGGTCCACGGAGGCGATCATGCGCTCCCCCTGTTCCTCCGCCCTGCGGACGATGTCCTCCGCTTGCTCCTCCCTGCGCCTGCGGACCCGCGCCCGGTACTCCCGCATCCGCTGGGCTGGGGCTGCGGCCGGCGGAGGCGCCGCGCGCGGGGGCTGCCCTGTGGAAATGGGCGGGTGGGTCAGTGCAGGGCCCTGTCCCCTAGCGGGGTCGGGTCCCGGGGCCCCCTGCCCCCCCTCCCCCACTGAGGCCAGAGGCCCCCCTGGGCTGGCGCCCGGGGGGCCCTCCCGCAATCCCAGCCCTCCCGCCTTACCTGGGTCCGGCACCTGCTCTCCTGTGCCCTCCGCGGGGGCCTGCACCGTCTCGCTGGCCCGGTCCTGGGGCTCCCCATGTCCTGCGGGCGGGAGAGGGGGGAGCGGGTGAAGGGGGCTGGTTGTGGCCCCTGCAGCAGGGCCCCCACCCCCGCCCCTGCCACCGGCCCCCTGGTCATGCCCCCCCCTGCCCTGGGGGCCCGCTTACCCTCTATGTCCGTCTCCGAGCCTTCGGAGGCCGGCGCCTCACCCTGGGAGTGCTCCCCCTGGGACCACTGGCTGAGGGTGGTGAAGGTGCCGACCTCCGACTCCGCCTGGCCGGCCCGGCGTTGGGATGTCTCCGGGCTGCTGCTGGGGGGGGGCCTTGGGGCTTCTGCGGGTCCCGGGTGGTCCTCCTGGGGGTGGGGGTCCCCTGAGCTCGTGTCTACCGGGCGGGCGGCGAGGGGAGGGGGTACCTCGGCCCGCTCCCTGCCCTGGACCACAGCGCTGCCCACCAGGCGTGGGGCAACTATGGAGCCCTTCATGTGAAGGATGCGGTCCAGGGCATCGTAGTAGGGGGCGGTGCGGGCCCCGTGGCCGGAGCGGCTGTTATTGTCCTTGAGGGCCTTGTACCCCCTCTTGAGCTCCTTGGCCTTCGAGCGACACTGGTTGACAGTGCGCTCGTGCCCCGCCGCCTCCATGTCGCGCACGATGTCCCGGTAGACATGCTCGTTGCGCTGGTTTATTGCGAGCTCCACCTGGTACTCGAGGGTCCCCCAGATCCGTATGAAGTCCCGGGTCTCCTGGAGGCCCCACTGTCCCCCTCTGTGATAGGCCTTCCTCCGGCTGGGCCCCTGCTGTTCCTCCTCCCGGTGCAGCTCCTGCTGCACCTGCCTCTGCTCCTCCTCCACCTCCTCCTGGGGGTGCGCCTCCGGGGGCCGGGGGCCGGGCTCCTCCTGGGGCTCGTCCGCCCGGGCCGACTTTCGTGTCTGGGGGGGGGAAGGGGGGTGGTTGGTTGCTGGGTGAGGGTGTGGGCCCTCTCGGGGGCCCCCTGCCCCCCTGCCCTCCGCCCGGGGTCCCCCTGCCCCCCTGCCTTCCGCCCGGGGTCCCCCCGGCCCCCTCCACAGGGGGTTCCCCTGTGCCCCCTGTTCCCCTCCCAGTG
Source organism: Sphenodon punctatus (assembly GCA_003113815.1). Taxonomy (NCBI): domain Eukaryota; kingdom Metazoa; phylum Chordata; class Lepidosauria; order Sphenodontia; family Sphenodontidae; genus Sphenodon; species Sphenodon punctatus. The sequence continues at coordinate 1,903,900 of QEPC01007748.1, read as the reverse complement.
GGTGCCCTTACCCGTTTCCTGGGTGCCTCCTGTGGGCCTGTTCCGGCCGCTGTCCCCGGGGCGGCGCGACCCGGCTGCAGCTGTGGTTGGTGTTCCCGGGGCGCCTCCCTGGTCGGGTGCTCCCGTGTGCCCCCTTCCTGCACCTGTGCCCCCTCCGCCTGCATCGCTGGGCCTGGCTGCACGTCCTCCGCCTCCTGTGCCGCCGCTGTCGCTGTTCGTGCCTCCGGTCTCTTCCGCTTCCCTCCTCGCTCCATCCCGCCACGCTTGCTTGCTGCTGCTCTCGCTTTAAATCTCCCTCCGGTGTTTGTGTTGGTGCTGGTTGCCTGGCAGCGACGCTGCGTGCCTCGTCCCCGGCCGGGGCTCCATTTTTTTGGTTCCGCTGGGGGATTGGCGTCCAGACGTTACTTTTGCTTGGTTCCCTGTGGGGGTTGGTTTGACCACGCTTCCCGAGACCTTCCCCCGGCTAGCCCGGGAAGCGTGGTTCAAACTGACCCCATGTGGGTATTGAGCGTGATGAACATCTGGCGCACGCCGTTCAGACGTTCCGGGCCCTTTGGCCCCGCGGGGGGGTTGAGCGTGGTTCAGTGTGTTTCAGCGTGATCTCGTAACGTCTGAAATCACCCTAAGATACAAGGTCCATGTTGTGCAAATAATTTAAAAACCATCACCTTAAAATCTTATCTAGTGCTGGCTTTTGTATCTTCAACCCAAATACATAGTCATGAGAGTAGCAATAAGTTTAAGAAGCCGATTTAAGCAATTACCATGTTGCACCTGATCCAGCTCCCACAGAAATCAGTGACAGTATTTATTCTAAGTTCAATCAGTGCTGGATAGTGTCCATACTTTTCAGACCCAGAACTAAGTTTTCTTCTATCCTTGGCCTGGTAGAATTCTCGACATCTCTTCTACTGCTCTTTTCTGAGCGCTGAATTGGGCAATAACCTTTTGGTGGCACTCTGTGCAAGGGTGAACGTCACTCACTCGAGAGAAGAGACACAAGGAGACCTGATGCTGGGTGTCTCAGAGAAATCAGTCCTTAGTCGTTATGCAAACATTGCAGCAGTTGATGCTTTATCATCAGGATGATGAGAAAACCTCAAAAACTCAATTTAGGGAGAATGGGCTAGCAGGTTAGATGCTGCCTGTCATTTCCTTTGTCACCTTCCGCAGGACAGTAACTTTCAATGGACTTAAACCCAAGTCATTTAAATACTTATGCAAATTTTACCTTTAATTTTTCTGGGTCTCAGTTTCCTTTCTGTAAGATGGGAATAATAGCAGTCGTCTGCATCAGAAGTATTGTGGAAAGACTGGAAGGTGTTGGAACACCATGGTAATGGCGGCCAGACAAAGCCCAAGGAATTGTGGCAAGGTTCTCTCCAGACATTCCTCAGGTTGCAGAGAAGTGATGAAACTATAGCTGTAATTTTCCGGGGGAAGTTTTCAAAATGATGCTGGATTGGGGGATCTGTGCTATTGCCCATTTATTTTCTTTAATTAATATCACAGCAACAATTTCGGACTCTTGAAAAACCAGTATTGTGATCCCGATATATAAGAAGGGGAAGAGAGAGGAACCTAGCAATTTTACACCTATTAATCTGCTTTGTATAATTTCTAAAATTTATACTAGCTTGCTTTTAAAACGCCTTCAGGTTTGGGGTGAGGAGGAAGACATTCTGGCTGAGAAGCAGGCCGGCTTTAGGCCCAATTGCTCCACTACTGGGCATGTTTTCGTCTTTCACCATGTGATGAATAAATATCAACGACGAAGTTCAAATTATATTTGGCATTTATAGATGTGTCTGCTGTATTTGATATGATTTGCAGAACTAAGCTGTGGCTTGAACTTGCCTGTTTAAATTTGGACAAGCGTTTGCTAGCCCTGATAAAGGCCTTATATGCAGGTACATCTCTGAGGGTGCGAATGCCCCCAATGGGTAGGCTTTCTGATTTGGTCCAGACTTACCGGCGAGTCAGGCAGGGTTGTCTCCTGGCCTCAACATTATTTAACATCTATGTCAACTCTCTTATTTTAGAGCATAATGACCCAGGGAGATATCATCCCCCAGAACTAGGTGCCAAAAAAGTACATAATGCTTATGTATGCCGATGACACCGTTTTGGTCTCTCTTTTGAAGTGTGGACTGGTCAGAGCACTGAGTAACTTCGTGGATAGATGCTGTAGTAAACACCTTTTTAATTATGAGAAAACAAAAATACTGAATGTCGCAAAACGTTTTATAACACACAGTTGGTCAATGCAGGGCCATACATTTGAACAGGTGCGCTCCTATAAATATCTCCGTATTACCTTGGCCTATAATGGGGTTTAGCGGATTCATACCCGGGTATCCAATGTAAAGGCACAAATGGAGTCGATGGCCATCCAACATTTCTTTTTTCGTTATGGACAGAGGTGCATTAGGGTGGTACAAAGAATTCTAGTGCCAAAGTATTGGCAAGGATATTATATGAGGTTCAAATTTGGGGCTACGACAACCAGGCACTACTCAGGCTGTGCCTAGTAATCAATCAATTCTGGAAAAGGATTTTTAGGCTTCCCCCGGCTTTAATTTAATCTATTATCCTACTAGAACTGGATAGTACTTCTTTGAAGGCTAAAGCAGAAATACAGCTATTAAAATTTTGGGCAAGAATTAGGGACGCGCCAGATTCCTCCCTATGGGCCTTAGCCCTGAGGGATATGCAAAATGATCTTGTCTGTGGGATTGATCCTTGGTGGGCGGCAGTGAAAACCCGCCTTGCTTCCTTGGGCCTTTCGGAATTCTTCCTACAGGGACAATCCAGCAGCCAGATAATTAGGCTCATAAAACAACGTGTCTATGATATTGATAGGCAACAACTGAGAGCCTCAGCTGCGGGAGTCATTGCCTCCCTTTGTTATAAATATTTGGTACCCCCGCCCCCCGGGGAGGGGCCTCATATTCACTCTCTCACTGACCCTAGGCTTAGACATGCATTTGCTATTTTGAGATTTCAATCCATGAGGTCGGTAGTTCTATCAGGGAGATATCAGGGCGTTCCATACGCAGAGCGAATGTGTCTCCGTAGTGGAAGGACTGAGGATCTGTATCACTATTTAATTACTTGCCTTTTGTATGATTCATATCGTAACCATTTACGAGCTGCTATTGGATGGGATACCGCCCGTCCTAAAACTCAACAGTTGATTTTTCTGCTTGGTGATTTTGACCCCGTACTAAACATGTGGCCATTTTTGTCCTTAAAGCTGATAATATACGTAAAAAAGTTAACTGGGAGCCCTCGTTGTAATGGGAGTAGGTGGATTTTTATTGTTATATGATTATTACTGACAAAGTCATATATACCTATTTGTTTTATATATGAGGTTGTTTTAACCACATGGTACACTTTTGCTCTTGGTATCTGGACTGTTCATTTTATGTTATTGCATTAACCCACATTAATGTTTTTACAATTGTGGTTTGTTATAGTGTTTTGGTTTTATGTTTTATGTCCTGATGGTTATTATGCTGTTGTAATGGCCGTGCGGCTATAACATTTAATAAAAATGACTTACTTACTATAGCTGTAATGGACCGGTGCCTGCATTGCTTGTTCTCCTTTTCAAAGGGTCTCAGCTAGCGAACTTCAGAATCATAGAGTCAGTAGCCACAGCCAGGGGGTTTAGAGTGCAATCTTTCTCGGGCATGCCTTACATCCCATTCAAAAACACCTGCAACTGATTTGGGGAGAAAACCCTAACATGGCTATAGATGCACAAATGATGGCTCAACTATTGGGGCTCAGCCCCACCAGCAAATGCTGCCCCTACGGATATGCTGCTGGGGCAAACATTACCCTGTCCCACAACACCTCTGCAGGGGAAAGGCATGCTGCTGCTGCTGCTGCCGCCGTAGAATTCCCATGGGGCTGGATTCAACCTAGCCCTGAGCACTTAAAACCAGACGGCGTGTTGCGGCTGCTCCCAGCTCCACGAGCCCAGGCTGCTGTCCTATGGAAGGAGTGCAGAGATCACACGGCCCCCCTCTGCAGGAGCAGTGAGTACAGTGCAGAGAGGGGCTAGAGCTCAAACAGCTCCTTGATGCTCCATCAACAGTCAGAGAATGTGCTTGGAAGCTGTGAGAAGGTCCAGAATGGGGCTTGTTCCTAGCTGTTTGGGCGAGATTGGAGTTCTCCGGCAGTGGAGGCAGCAGCCTGCCTTCTCCAAGGATGGAGGAAGCAGATTTCTTTTTCAAGAGGAAAGAGGGGATATCAGAGGGACAAGACATGCATGGGTGGGTGGGTGAGACTGTAGTACTGGAGAGTTGGGAAGGCACATGGGATATCTAGTCCACCCCCTGCCCTGGGGCAGGATCCGCTGTACCTAAACGTCTGTGACAGAAGTCTGCCCAGTCTTTTCTTGCAAACCGTATGGGAAGGAGATTCCACAGCCTCTCAAGGCAGCTCATTTTCCTAATATTTAACTTTAAACTAGCTTCCTGCAGTTTAAAACCAATAGTGTTTAATGGGGCAGAAGAGGGTGTGTGGGAGGTATGAGTGTGTTTGAGGGGCTGGGTGTGTGAGGGGGGATGGTGTGTGAGTGAGGGGGCTGAGGGTGAATGTGTGTGGGTGTGGGGGGGGGAGGTGAGTGGCACATTTGTGGTCATTTACTTGGTCAATATTGGTTCCCCTCTTCCTCCCCATAGCGCCTACTCCCCCAGACCCAGCAAAAAATTGTAAGAACTAGTCACCAGTCTCTTCTAGCGAAACATGGAAGACAGAGAGCCCCCTTCCAAGAGCTCTGGTTGCCACAAATCCACCCATCTTCTGTGCCTGCAAAGTTCTTTGAAAGTAAGAAAGATTGGGTGTGTTTATTTAATAAATGATATCCACTTGTAAGTTTCCTCATTTCAAACATCAGAACAAAGGAATAGCAGTGGTAATGGCCTCATTTTGAAGGTGCTCAGTATTTTAAGGGTTTATATTCAGATTTGTTTCTTCTTTTTTCCTCCTCTCCCTGGTTTTGAATAAATGAGGATAAACTGACTCAGAAAAACAAACTGCCAATTCTCTCACAAGCACAAGTCACTGCCCTTTGTCAGAGGAAGTAACAGCTATTAAACAAATTAAATGGCAAATCCCCTTCCTTTAAACATATAATTAAGATGCCCTAGCATTCATTCTTTTTCTTCCAGAGTGTCAAGTATACCTCAAATTAAACATACCAAAGCCAAGAAATTAAGATGTAAGGTATTAGCCACTCCCCCCACAATCCTTATCACGGCCCTCTTTCACAATACTTAACACAAACTGTCCAGTAATAAGTCACACCTCTACATAAACAGCTCCACTACATTTGCACCTTCTCACAGCTCCCACTTCTGTAACTCTTCCCCCCTACACTCCATGTCCCAATTTTTTTTACTGATGCATACCCAGGAACTAGTTCATGTCAGTTCAGCTTCTACTTCTTTCACCTCATTATGCTGTTGTTTTTAAAAACAGCCTTTGCCTCCACTTACCAGTCCCAAAGGATTTCACTGAAATTAAGAACTCCTTCACAAGACACCAGTAAACAACACATTTTCATAGCAGTCTCAAAACCAATGGACAATTACACACCTTCTCTACAACTGTGCCTTAGGGATGAAGCCAAAATGACACCCAGTTTCCATTTTGGTTTGGTCCGATTGGAACTTTGACCAGACAGAATTCTGATTGGCATTCCAATCTAACCACTCAAAATTAATTTTGGCCATTTTGTGCATGTACAAATCATTGATTGGAATTCCGATCAAAATACCGACAGCCATTCCGATTTTATGGAACATTTCCGAGAATTCGCAATGGTGGTTTCAAACCAGCCCTACTGTGCCTATGTGCACTGCCAAAGGGTACCGCTGCAATTCTAAAGACATCTGCAAACTCCAAAAACATACTTTGCAGTGGCGGCTGGTGAACGTTTAAGTTGGGGGAGCAGGGACCAGCCATCATTAAAGTTTCACACTTTACTATGGAATACACAATGAGTAAAAAAGTGCAACAAATACAGATGTAAAAATCACACACTGCAAGTCATGGAAGAGTGAGCATAATGCAACGCTCTGTGAGCAAATAAAAAAAATGGGGAATCAGCAGTTGCTCCCTTACATCCAGTGCTAGAAAAGAAAATTGGTAGGTCAAGGGTTCAAATCTATTTTAGATAAGGGGATATTATATGTATGTATGATTTCTTTCACTTTTAAAAACTATTTTAACCTATTTTAAAAAGAAAAATCTATACAGGCGAACAAACCTTTACTTGCCAAGAGTGCGAGGCAAGTTTCGGAAAAATCTGGGGCACTCAATATACATCATAGAATCCCCACAGGAGAGAAACGTGCGCTCACTGGGAAATGCTACTTCCAGTGCTGGGAGGAGCTCAGCCCCACAGTACACAAGAGAAAATCCACCATCCAGGAGAAAGTCTAGAAAGTCCCAAATGTGGGGAAAGCTTCAGTGTGCATGAAAGAACAGAAACAGTTCCCCCATTCCACCTCTACTTCAGCTGCAGTTGGGCGAACAAAGGACATGAATGATGGAGTTCACTTGGAAGGAGGCAGGGGGCAGAACACTTTCTGAAACAATGGGTGTTCTGAGACGAGACACACACACACCCCCGGACACTCACTGTCCAGTCGGGGGAGCATTTGTCTGAATCTGGATACATCGGTCTGTGTGCTCTCATGACCCACGCACCACTCATCCAGTCCACGCACGGGGTATTCTGGAGTATATACATGCCCGCCCCGCCCCGATCACAAACCACCCCCCAGCAGCAGCACTGTAGTAGACAAAGTTTAAGTTATTAAGCCACCCCCCAGCAGCGGCATTCATTTAAAAAGAACTACCGTAGTAGACAAAGTTTAAGCTATTAAGCCACACTGATGGTGATGTATTTCTAATCCTGCACCCCAGACCAGCCCCTCCCATCCTCGCTCTCCTTCCCTTACACCTATCTCATCTATGAACACAGATCATTCCCTGCCTTCTCCAAAGGTACTATCACCACAAAAGAGAGCAGCACTATTTTTTTTCACTTTCAAAAAACTATAAAAATACACATGGTTGTGTGCAAATAAAGTATTTTTGGTGTTCACACTGCTGCAAAGAGATTAAATATAAGAAGTCTGCAAGTAAAGACTTTGGAAAAACTTTAAAATTCTGTTTGTAATCTCCCCCCCCCAAGGTATACTCAGTCAACCCACATAATATTTATTTTATTTATTTATTTTAATAGATTTTTATACCGCCCCATCCTGCAATGCAGCTCGGGGCGGTTTACAACAATAAAAACAATTTAAAATCTATAAAATACAAATATAAAACATATAAAACAGGGCAACGTATAATCATGGGTAAATATAAAGGTGGGGGATTAAAAATCACCCCCCCC
>QEPC01007748.1:1871043-1894309 GCA_003113815.1 Sphenodon punctatus | reverse complement strand
GGACCATCCTAACTGGTCCCTTCCCCTTCTGGAGGGGGCGCGCTAAAAGACCGGCCTGAAGGAGGTAATGGTCCGTCCACGACAAGGGCACCGCTGTCACCTCCCCCACAACCGGACCCCCCGCCTCAAGGCCAGAGCCGAAGATCAGGTCGAGAATATGTCCCCCCACGTGGGTCGGGCAGATCACCTCCTGGGACAAGTTCATAGTTGCCATGGAGGCCATGAACTCCCGCTCTGCCCCCACAAGGCCGGCATCGGCGTGGACGTTGAAGTCCCCCAGAACCAAAGTCCTGGGGGAGCCCAACACCACCTCCGAGGCCAGCTCTGCTAGAGCGGCAAGGGATGCCGCCGGGCATGAAGGGGCCTGGTACACCAGCATAATATACAAGCCATTTTAAATACAATCCATTCAAAAGTGCAAAAAAGCTTTTCAATCAGATCACACGGAGGGAGGACGTAAATCAAAGGGGTTGTGCTACAGCAAAATGTAGCAAAAACCAGAAGCTAGGAGGTGTGCACCAGGGACCCATGTCATTATTTGTTTTCATTTTTAAAATTTCCATTATTTAAATCTTTCATTTTTGTTTTAGTAAATAACAAAATTTGGTTTTCATTTTTTTCCCTATCGTTCTCAATTTCTATTGGTTTCAATAAAAACACATTTTTGGATGTAACATTTTTATTTTGAATTATATTTGGATGAAACGTGGACGGATTGTAGCTCCAATGGAACGCATTATGTGTGCCAAATTTCAGAAAGATTGGATAAAGAACTCCCATTTTATAAGCAGTTGAATTATGTTATTTTGCAAAAATCTGCATATACATTCCTAGCTGTACCTTCTTTGCCTCCCATCTAATGGACATGTAACTTTGCAGTATTATACTCCTCCCCAAGTTTAGTAGCTATGCCAATTTTCAGAAGAATTGGATAAAGGGTCCTGGCAGTATAAGCAATTAACGTATAACCATATTTCTGTCTGTAACATCTTTGTATTCCAATCAGTGAACATTAAATTTGGCAGGACTATATCTCACACCTTCTGGATCATCTCTGCCTAATATTGGAAGGATGTGATAAAGGGTCTCAATTTTATAAGACTGCACATCATATTCAGAGAATGGGCCTATGTCAGGGATTCTCTGACGTGTCACTGTTTGTGATGCCAATTGGCCAGCAGAAATGTCAACCAAATATCCTAATTCTGTGCTGTGACCATCCCAATGTCTCTCCCCCACTTGTTACTTGGATGTTGGAAGCATCTGTTCAGGAAAGAGTCAATAGAGAATCTCTTATGTCCTCTGTCACAGTGCTGCAGGATGTGATTGTGATGATAACTCGCTAGCCTGGATGTGTAAACTATGTCTCCTGATTGCTGGGATGCTTCCCCGCCTTCTTCCTTGCTGCCTGAAGTCCCAGTTATGTCCCTTCTATGCCCGCCTCAGGGTCGCCCCCAATGCCCGCCTTGAAGCCACCACCGATTGGTCCTTTAAAGCTGGAAGCATGCAGTAATTGTCCACTGAATGTGTCTGTCTGTTGGGTTGCTTCCCATCCTCCCTCCTACATCCCCCCTGCCATGCCAGGTGCCTGCCTCTGACTGGCACTGCATGTGCTGCTATTTATCTGAATGGTCTTGGATAGGGCAATTTCAATTGTTTATAAAATTGGGGCCCTTTATCAAATTGTCCTGTATTTTGCCAGAGATGACAGGTTAGCTTTGAGACACATTTCTTCCACATGGCTTGTAAACAGGATGGAATATAAAAAAAGTTACAGCATGACATGCATTTACTAATTAATGGCTTATAACATCAGGACCCTTTATCAAATTTGGCAGGGATGGTAATGTATGGGAGGGTCATAATCTTCCCAGGTTTTATGCAAATTGGATGGAAAAAAAAGACGTAGCCAGAAATGTGTACACAGATTTTCTTAAAATCAAGAATTGAATTGCTTATAAAATAGGTTCCCATTGTCCAAAGCCTTCTAATATTTGGTACACATAGTACCATCTGTTGGGGGTTCAATCTCCCCAAGTCTCAGCAGAAGTGAATAAGAAACTAAAAAGTTATAGCCAAAAATGTGTTTCAGTTCTTCTCCATTATTTTACATAACAAAAATGAAAATTCATTTTTGTTATTACTTTCATTTTCATTATTACAATAACAAAACCGATCGTTTTTGTTATCATAACAAAAAAGTTTAATTCCTCAACCCTACCAGAAACAAAACAAAGCAAAAATAAACAGAAAATTAAATAAATAAACAAATAAAATAAAAAATACATATTTAAATTACTCACCCAAAGTAGAAAAACCCAGTCCGCCCCGTGTTGCAGTAGCTTTTGAACTGGCCCAAACCAGTTCTATGTTGTTCCTCACCCTTTTAGTCCCTCCCCGAGCTTCCTCTTTATGACAGGGGCGGTGGCAAGGGAGCTCTACTGTGCAGTGATTGGCCTTAGGCTGTGAGGATCAGTGTCCCAAAGACATTCCTATGTCTGGATTCCTATATTAGTAGCCAGCCTGAGCCTCTCCAGTCCCACCTCTAACCCCTCTCATGGGGTCCACTGGGCATGTGTGCTGTGGGCAGTGCAGCGCACATGCCTAGTCATGACCTTTCAAAGCTCTCCTCCCCTCTCTAAACTGAATTAGAGAGGGCAAGGGGTCTGAGAGTGCCTACTGCTGCTGCCATAATGAGAACGGATATAAAAGGCAAGAGATCCAATGTTAATTACTATAGTCTACTTTAATGAGCCTTGAATCTTATAATGAAACACTGAGAATATTAAAAACATAAATATAAGTTTACTTCATGCAGGCTTAATGCAAATAGAGAATACTAATCTATTCTGCTCATTTCTCTTACCTGCATGACAATTTTTCTAGCACTTACTTCCTAATATTAATCTTTTGGTCTCTTAAAGTGGTTTTAAAAACTTTTAAATGGAAAGGGCTATTGCAGAACGGGACTATGTATCCTTTGGGTCCTAATCAACGGAGGACCCGAAGGTAACTTTGTTCCCCCGGACTCCCCGGTTGACAGTATAGTATGGCAGGAGTATTTTGAGGGTATCTTTGATAGATATTCAGGGGAAAGTATGCCTCCTCTGCTGTCTCTTTCCAGATCCAGTGGGATAGTGGTGACAGAGGCGGAGGTTGAGCAATTACATGGGTCCCTCCCACTGAAAAAGGCAGCTGGGGAGGATGGAATCCCCTCCGACATGATGCGGACTCATAAGCATTGGTGGGCTCCAGTTCTTGCCCGCCTTTTTAATTATATAATCTGTCACGGTGATATTCCTTCTGACTGGAATACAAGTATTGTAGTCCCTATTTTTTAAAAAGGGGGAAAGTCGGATCCTGCCAACTATAGGCCCATAAGTTTAATAGATGTTGTAGCCGAAGTGTTTGCGAGATTCTTGCTAAACAGATTAGAGTCCTGGGTGGAGGAGAATGCTCTCCTTGCTGAAGAGCAGTCCGGCTTCAGTTCCGCTAGGTCTGTCATGGATCATTGTTTTGTACTAGAACATATTACAGTCAAATATGCCCAGTTAAGGAAGGGTGAGGTATACGCCCTTTTTGTGGATTTAAAAGCAGCATCTGACAGTATAGACAGAGCCATTTTGTGGTGGAAACTGATGGATTATAATATAGACCCCCAGTTACTTTATTTAATTCGCTTATTATACACGGACACTTCTCTTAGGGTTAGGGTGAATGTGCAGGGGGACATGATGGAATCAATAACAGCAGCTAACGGAGTAAAGCAAGGGTGTATTTTGGCCCTTCTGCTTTTTAATTTATTTATTAATATTGTTTCTAAGCTTGCAGGACAGTAAGGCCACCCTCCAATAATCAGTGGCTGCCCAGTCTCCATACTGCTGTACACAGATGACATGATCATCCTCTCAACAGCAAGGGTGGGTATGAGGCGCCAAATAGTTAAAGTAAACCAGTATTGCAAGGAAAACCACCTGACCATCAACCGGGATAAAACTAAGGTTGTGGTTTTTCAAAAAAATCCAAGAAGTATGCTTGGACCATGGATTCAAATATTATTGAACAAGTGACCTCTTATAAATATCTGGGAATCTGGTACAGGAACAGTGGCAGCTGGTTAACTCAACTGAAGGCAGCAAAATTGAAAGGTGCTCAGTCTATTACAGGTCTATTGAAATGATGGTGTTTAAGAGGCGGGAAGAAAATGAGACCAATGCTTAAGTTGTTAGAGGGTAAACTGACCCACCCCCCACCCCACCCAGCTTCTGTTTGGAGCAGAAATTTGGGGAATAGGAAGTCAGAATACCTTGGAACCCCTGCAGAATAAAATCCTGCGAACTGTGCTGGGTGTCCCCCGTGGAACTCCAATTGTTCTGCTGAGGGTAGAGTGTGGGATAGCTCCCCTTATGGACAAAATAAGGTTGGCCCATTTGGGGTATTGGCTAAGGATATCCACAGTGGCATGTAATCGCCTCCCCACCCTGTGTTTACAGGAACAGGAGAATCCTATGGTATCTTTTAGGTGGTACAAATCAATAGTCTCCAATCTGGGCTTTTCGCTCCTATTTGGGCTTTTCGCCTTCCATTCTGGGGAGTGGTACTCCAACTCGGGCTAAATTACAAATTAAAATGAAGACTGGGGCCATAAGCCTGCAAAATGATAGGGCAGCAATGCAGGAACAAAGGATTGCTCCTTGGTACCTATTATTTAAACATGGCCCTGGATATGAGACCTATCTTACTGACATCATGAATTTCAAAGTTAGAAGAGCCATGACATTGGCAAGATTCAATATGATGTCTACCATGGTCACAGACGGCAGATACGCGGCATTCCATCTGAGTTAAGACTCTGCCATTGTGGACAATTATTCGTAGAGGATTTGCCGCATTATCTTTTGTTTTGCTCTAGGTCATCAGAGATCTGTAGCAAGTTTTTTAGCCCTTGGTTTGAGGGTAAAGAGCACTGGGATGTTCAGTCGCGGATCACCTTTATATTGGCAAATCAGGACAAGGCAATTGTGCGGCGGGCTGCCTTAGGGATTTTCAATATGGAGCTACATAGGAAGCAACAGCTTGAACCCCCCCAAAACAGCGGAAGTAAGAGTATGAAGAAACAGTAAAGTCTACAGGGTATTGTAGCAAATCTATGTCTTCGCCTATTGGAATATGTGTGGGTGGACTGTTCAAATCTAAGGAGTGTTGCCAGGAAGGGTCTCCTTAGTCATCCCATATATTAAGTGATCGATTGCTCATATGTGCCCTATCTAAGAATTGGTAACGAGAACTTATAAGTTATGTAGGGCCCAGGAACCTTGGGCCATCGTTTCACCCTGGGCAGGGGAGGGAAGCCTAAATGGTATTAAATCTTTCTTATCCAACTATTTGGCATTAGTAGTGTGTTATAGTTTTAAAATATACAGTTCTGCACAGTGGAATGGAAAGCTCATTTTTTGTTTTATACTGTACCGTTTTTAATTTGTTATGGCTATTTGATAAACAATAAAATTGAAATTATTATTATTGAAGTTAATAGCTAAAGTAGTTAGGTGTTTTCACAGTTATTATTTCAAATTATAATAGAGCATAAAACATGCTAGAATGCTCGAGTGGAAAGGCATTTCAAAGCAAATATTTATTAGGTGTGACCATAGGTCTTCACCACAAACTGTACACAATAGATACATCAAAATACAAATAATTCAACAAACACCAGACCCGAATATTATTATAAAAGATAAATTTAAAATACTCTCCCACTCAGTTGAATATGTACCAACCATAACCAACAGTCATCAAATAAATATAAAACACAAATGGCACATACCCTAGTCCCAAGAAAGTCTCTACCTCGTTCTTCTTGGGGCTGACTGTCGGCAAAGCTTAGCCCCTGAAAAGTCTCTACCTCGCTCTTCCCGGAGCTAGTTGTCAACAAGAATTGGCCCTTGAGAAGTCTCTACCTCACTCTTCTCAGAGCTGGCTGACAGCGAAACTTGGCCCCTGAAGAACTCTGCCTCACTCTTCTCGGAGCTGGCTGTCGGCAGAGCTTGGCCCCTGGAGAGTCTCTGCCTCACTCTACGTGGGGCTGGCTACTGGCGGAGCTTGGCCCTTTGGGAATCTCTACCTTGTCCTTCCCAGAACTAGCTGTCAACAAAGCTTAGCCCTTGAGAAGTCTCTATCTCACTCTTCTCAGGGCAAGCTGTCGGCGAGGGTGGACCCCTAGAAAATCTCTGTCTCGCTCTTCTCGGAGCTGGCTGTTGGCAAAGCTTGGCCCCTGGAAAGTCTCTGCCTCGCTCTTCTTGGAGCTGGAGAGGCACTTTGACTAATTATCAGTTTTCTAGTTATTTTTTGTCATTGGTATAAATTATGAATGCCACAGAGTAGGGTTCTAATATCATGCCATTTAAGTCTAAATCCCAGATACATTAAAAACCTGTGACTTTATTCAAAACAGAAGATGAAAAGGGACCATTCTTAATAATTAACAATGCGGTGATTTTACAAAGGGTTTAAAGGCAATTAAATAGCCATAATGCTGGGCCATCAGTAATGTTAGCATAGTGCTTGTCACTATCATTTGAACACTTGTATTATTACTAAATTCAAGTATCTAATTTACTTTTGAAAAAGAAGAATACTGAAAATTAAGAGATATTGGTTCTATTTCCAGGTTTTCCACCGACTTCCAAGGCTCTGGACAAGTCATTTAACCACTTTGGACGTTTGTTCCTTCATTTATAAAAATTAGCCTACATCATAGAAATGTTTTAATATAAATTCAGCAAACGTCTGATCTTGTTTCCACTCGGGGTGAAATTCAGTCCTCAGTTTTACTCAGTATTTGTTGAGCATCGCAGTACTTGACTCAGTTTTACTGAGTGCCGAGAAACCGAGTAATGGTCACAATACTTGGTACTCAGTAGTACGTACCTCCTCGGTCAAGCAATGTGGCGCAGCAGGCAGGAAGGGAAGCATCCGGGACATTTCTATGGGGAGGTGCAGGAAGGAGGGGGTAGGGAGCAAGAAACACAGTGGACGTGGACTGGACGCAGCCCATGCAGTTGATGTGGAGCCAGTTCGGCAGTGGAAAAATCCCCACAGAGTAATCATTCAAACTTACATATAATCCTATTGAGAATATACTACATTTGCTGTTAAATATTTTTAAGGACACACCTTCAGTTTTGCATACCTCATGGCTCATTCTCCTATAATTTCATCACTGTGCTGATTACTGCATTCACACTTTAAAATAAATAGAAGAAACAGTTGCCTATCCTGGCATGCTCACAGAGAACAGCTGCTCCTGTTTATAGTTAAATATTACTTGTTGCTGTATCACAAGATATGCACATTCACATGTAATGGCCAATTCAATACACGTGTGTCTTCTCTGTTATTTCCCAAGATTTATTATAATACTACTTTACATTTCTATTACACTTTACTGGCGTGGACTTTTAGATTATTGGGAGCTCCATCACTCACTACTGTGGAAACTAGGGATGAAACGAGTAGGGCAGGAATTATTCTTGAGTGTTTTCAAGTAGTCGAGGAATGGGCTCAACTTTCTGGGAGCTACTTGGCAATACCTGCAACTGTATGTATGTAGGTATTCTGTAACACTTGGTTTTCTGTAAAATACTTGGTACTTGTTAAAATACTGAGTATTTTTCTGAGTATTTTACCAAGTCCCAATATGTGGCACACTGGGCAGGAGGGGGGGCAGCAGGGATATCTAGGGGGTGTGGGCAGGAGAGAAGGCAGGGGGCAGCAAACTCACCAGATGCAGACTGGCCTAGAAGTGGCCCACGGAGACGAAATGCAGCCAGTTCTCCACCTGTCCACACCGCCGATGAGGTCCCCCCAGTGCTGTGACCCAGATGAGGTCCCCAGCACTACTGGCTGGGAGATTAGCCACCATCTTTTCTCTGGGAGCATGTTGGGAAATATGGTCCAGCATGCTCCCAGAGATCATTAGAACAGTGGCTGACACTGGCTTTCTGGGAGCATGCTGGACTACATTTCCCAGAGAAGAGATGATTGAGAGGCAGGCCGGGAGATCAACCACCATCTTTTCTCTGGGAACATACTTAGAAAGGTAATCCAATATGATCCAGAGAACATTAGAACAGTGGTCAACACTGGCTCTCTGGGAGCATGCTGGAGTGGACTACATTTCCAAGCAGTTTCCCAGTCAAAAGATGGCAGCCAATCTCCCAGTCTGCAGCTGACACTGCCATCGCCATCTTGGAAAGGTCTGAGCATGCTCAGAAGGGGCCATTTGACCCTTCTAAGCATGTCAAGCTTCTTTTAAAACAACAACAAACTTACCCAGCCCAGAGGAAGCCACGTGTTGCCGGACCCACTCCGGAGGGTGAGTATTCTATTCCTCAGCCCGTGCTAGGACCCAACCCCTGAGCCCCTGCTAGGCCCTTTCCTGGTTCCCACTGACCTATTCTCTCCCTGGCCAGAGGGGGCCAGGGAAGGGAGAGCAGGGACCTCCAGTCCCATTCCCTGTACTTGGCCGAGGATTTTCTGAGTTCCAAAGTTTTGGTAGACTGTGGGTTGGGAAACCTGGCGGGTCAGTTTAAAGCTTATGCAGGTGCGGCTGCAAGTTGGCAGATGTGGGGTTGCACCCCCCAGAGCAGCTCTGGGGGTTGCTGTCTCAGTGTCCAATTCTATAAGCACCCATTATTAAAAGTTTCATTTTCATATAAAATACTTTTGCCTCTGTTTAAATGAATGACTGAGTCACAAAAGTGATTATCACTCCAGCTGAAAAAAATTGTGCTATTATCCCTTCTCAACTGGACTGCCAGTGTAAAAAGGCATCCTTTGGATGCAGGGATTTTGGAAAACAAGCTGTCATTTTCTGTGGCAAAGTAACACAAACACAGGCTTCACGCCACAAGTCTGTGGTAACAAAGTCATATATTTTTATACTTTTCAATATTTAATTGTGTGTGTGTGTGTATTCTACTAAATACTTTGTCTGTATAGTTTCAAAATTACTGAATGTAAAGTGCTTTATAATCATAACTAATAAATAATTATCTTTTGGTATAAGACTGGAAATGCTTGAAATAAATTGATCAGTGGGTTTTCACAACAGTGCTGTGTTTCTGCATTTCTAATCCTTAATCTGTCTTGGGACAATAGGTTTAGTTAACAATATTTGAAATTCCATAGATTTGTAAGGAGGTCCAGAATAGAGCTGAAACAAGATTTTGTCCTTCTCAAAAAATCTCGAAAATAGGCTTCTTGTCAAGATTTTTTCATCTTGAGAATCTTGCGAGAATCGAGCGTTCTTGCAAGAGTCTCAAGAACTTCAAAATAGCCAAAAATTGGTTTAAGCATGCGCAAAAATGGCTGTCAGGGCCATTCTGCACATGTGTGGCCATTTGGCGCATCCACAACCATTTGGGAGGTATTTTTGAGATTCACAAGATTCTCGCAAGATGCTTGAGAATCTCATGAAAATTAATTTCAGTCTTGTTTCAGCCCTAAGCACATTATTAACTTTTTCTTGGTGTAACTTAAAGCAAGTGCATACTGTAAGTGTTTTATAGAAGTGGGGCCTTCATGCTAACCCAACTCTACCTCTCCTTTTCATCCAACACAGGCCCGACATTCTCAGTGCTTACTCAGTGTCTGGCGGCTGTGGGGGACTGGATGAGGGCGAGCTGATTCAGACTGAATCCTGACAAGACGGAGGTGATGCTGGTGGCTAAGGCGGTGGATGTGGTGTCCCCTGTCATTAATGGGGTCCGCCCCCCACTTGCTCCTCAGGTTTGTAGGCTGGGAATGCTCCTCGATTCTCAGCTCTGCCTGGATGTCCAGGTGGGGGCTCTGGCAAGAAGCGCATTCTGTCAGTTACATCTTGTGTATTGGTGTCGGCCATATGTCTCGGACTCTGACATGGCCACCATAATCCATGCCTTCATCACCTCAAGACTGGACTATTGTAATGCATTCTATGTGAGGCTGCCCATGGTGACAATTCAGAGGCTGCAGCTGGTACAGAATGCAGCAGCCCGTCTCCTTATAGGGACGGGTTGCCGAAAGCACATTACACCCGTGCTCTGTTCTCTGCACTGGCTGCCTATAGTCTTTTGGGCTCTAATTCAATGTATTGGTGCTTACCTATAAACCCCTACACGGTCTCAGCCCGACCTGCCTGTAGAACCGCCTCACTCCCAGGGCTCTGGATCGACCCTTGGGGTCCACCGGGGGGACGCTTCTCGGGAGGGTGACCATAGAGAGGGCGTTCTCAGTGGCCACACCTAGGCTGTGGAACTCCCTCTCAGCGGAGGTCCAGGTGGCCCTGGACCTCTCCTCCTTTCAACTAATGGTTATTATTATTATTATTATTATTATAAACATTTATATAGCGCCAGTCATGCGACCTGGTGCTGTACAGAACATAGAATTAGACGCAGTCCCTGCCTGTGGCTTACAATCTAAAAGACAAAGGGGGGGGGGAGACAGGGAGAGAGGACAGTGGGAGAGACAGGGGAGAAGACAAACAAACATTCAAGCGGATGCGAAGTCTCAGGTGCGTATGCTTGGCTTGGTTACAAAGAGGTTGGTAGCAGCAGTCAACAGAGGAGGGCAGACAGCAAGAGTAAGGGGAAAGACTAGCAGGCATTGGGAAAGGCAGCAAGGAAAAGGTGGGTCTTGAGGAGGGATTTGAAGGAGCGGAGGGAGGAGGCAAGGCGGATGTGGGCAAGGAGGGAGTTCCAGGCATAGGGGGCAGTGAGGGAGAAGGGTCGAAGGCGGTTCGGAGAGCAGGAGAAATGAGGGAGAGCGAAGGAGGGGACAAAGGAAGAGCGGAGAGCACGTGTAGGTCCGAGAGATAAGGGGGAGCTTGGTCATGGAGCAATTTGAACAGGATACATTCAGGAAGGGGGAGCCAGTGAAGGGAGAGGAGGAGAGGCTTGCACATGGTCGAAGCGACAGGCAGAGTGAATGACCTTGGCGGCGGAGTTTTGGACTGCGACAAGGGGGGACAGGTGATAGCGAGGGAGACCAGCAAGGAGGAGGTTGCAGTAATTGAGGTGAGAGATAACCATGACATGAACAAGGATTTTGGCTGAGGAGATAGAGAGAAAGGGGCGGATGCGGGCAATACTGTGGAGAGCGAATCGCCAGGATTTGGCCACAGAGTCAATATAAGGTTTAAAAGAGAGGTGCGTGTCAAAGATGAAGCCCAAGCTGCGGGCTTGGAGAACAGGACGGATGGTGACCCCATCGATGCAGATGGTTAAGACCTGGCTATTCTGCCAGGCTTTTGGTGAGGGAGGGGGGGGGGAGGTGAGGGTTTATTTATTTACTTATATCTTGCCCTCTCCTGCACACAATGGCAGCTCGGGGCGGCTCACAACAGCAACAAAAAACAACATTTATAAAATCCATAACATTCATAG
Source organism: Sphenodon punctatus (assembly GCA_003113815.1). Classification (NCBI taxonomy): domain Eukaryota; kingdom Metazoa; phylum Chordata; class Lepidosauria; order Sphenodontia; family Sphenodontidae; genus Sphenodon; species Sphenodon punctatus. The sequence continues at coordinate 1,882,880 of QEPC01007748.1, read as the reverse complement.
AATACATTTACATTTTTAAAAGGTAGAAATAGGGAAGGTTAGAGCCTGGTTGATAGCTGGCAGGGGAGTCAATGTCAAGGAATGGCTTCTTGAGCAGAGGCCACACCGTCTCCTTGAGGCGGTCTGGCATTCTGCCCCCCTTAAGAGAGGCATTGACAACCCCAGCCAGCAATGATCCAAGTGTCTTACGGCAAGCTTTAATTAGCCAGGACGGGCAAGGATCTAATTTACAACAAGTGGTTCTAACTGACCCAAGAACATCTGCCGCATCAGCAGGTGACACCCACTGAAACTGATCCCACAAAATTGAACAAGGCGGGGCATTTATTACCTCTGGTTCTCCCACTGCTATAAACGTGGCATCGAAATTCTGGTGAATCCGAGCGATTTTATCCCCCCCAAAAATCAACAAACATGTCACAGCGAGCACTGGAAGAATCCAATTCCAGGTGGAGAGAGGCCGGACTGACCAGCCCCCACACCAGCTGGAAAAGCTCAGCTGGACACGGCTTCACGAACGCTATGAGGGCAGCAAAGAAATTCTTCTTTGCTGTCTGCATATCCACTGCATAGGTTTTTAAACTAATCCTATGCCGCAATCAGTCAGCTTCAGCTTGAGTGCGATGCCACCGTTGCTCCAACCGCCATCCCTCCTGCTTCATCCGTCGCAGGTCCTCCATAAACCAGGGAGACCTGCATCACCGGCATTCGGGAAGCAATGCTTAGGAGCCGCTCGATCAGTGGCCTCGGTCAGTATGACAATCCACAGGACTACGAGATCATAGAGTGAATGACCTTCAAGATTGGGAAGTATTTCCCCAAAAGCATTCCGGAACCTTTCTGGTTCCATATGTCTCCGGGGGCCAATGAGCTGAACTGGTTCAGCACGTTTCCGAGGGCTGATGTGCACCGGGAGACGGGCCTGGTGGAGATAATGATCCAACCATACCAAGGGCACGGCTGACACCTCCCCCACTACCGGATTCCCCGCCTCAAGGCCAGTGAAGAATATTAAGTCCAAGGTATGTCCCCCATCATGTTTTGGGCCAATAACCCTCTGAGACAGTCCCCTGGTTGCCATGATGGCCATGAACTCACTCTCCACCCCCCAAGTTCAGCATCGGCATGGATATTGAAATTTCCCAGGACTACCATCCTCAGAGACTGTAAGACAATATCCAACACCGAATCCGCTAGAGCATTTGGAATGCTGCTGGACAGGTAGGTGCACAGTATACCAGCAACAGCCCTAATCTGTTTCCGGCCAAATCAAACACGAGATGAACGCCCTCAGTACCCAAAATAGTCTGCACTGGATACCTCCTCACAGACCAAGTATCCCTAAAAATAATGGCTCCCCCCTTACCCTCCTGCTACCCCTCTCACAGGGGAGCCAAACCCCCTCCCATACAGATCTCCTGCCTCCCTCACACTGATGGAGCAGACCTGTCCCTCCCTAACCCAGTCCCCCACTACCATAACCATACCCACCCCCTCTAACCACCCTCCAACAAAATCTGCCCTCTGTAATCAGCCACCCTTATAGTTGCCTCCCGTTGTCTGCTTTAAACCAGACACCCACCCTCGACCCCACCTAAGGGCCATACCCAAGGGCCCTTGGGCGTGGTCCTTAGGTGCGCAGCCTGCGGATTAGGGTGGGGTGGGGTGGGGGTTTCTGTATGGGTTGTTTTATGCTCTTGTTTTATTTGTATTGTTTGTTTATTGTTGTGTTTTATATTCATATTTATATTACTATTTAATTTCATTTATTATTGTTAGCTGCCCCGAGCGACTTTGGTAGGAGGAGCGGGATATAATCCTTTCATAAAACATGTGCCTAAAATTCCAGGAATTATGTGTTACGGTTCCACAAATGTTCTACATGCAAGGCATTTATTTATTTATTTATTTATTTATTTGCAAACAATCTTTATTTACAAGTTGTGAGGGTGTAGGAGGGGAGACATTATAGTTATGTAAAGAAAAACATTATTGATGACATTGTGAAAGCCTGATCTACAGTATATGGAATGAAAGAGAGGAGAAAGAGCTGGGATCAGCACTAGAGCTGCAGCCGAGTACTCAGCAAGTCAAATCTGGGGTACCTGGCTCACCACAGTTGTGTTCGGGCACCAAATGGTATTAAAACGTGACCCAATGGGCTACCTAACTCCCCAGGCTGCTCTTCCTCTGATCCAGTTGCTGCTCTCTGCTTGCTGTTCCCTTCTCGTTCCTGGCCCACGCTCAGCTGAGCTGAGCTGAGCTGGGGACTTCCCCACTTGTTTTTTTCTAAGGGGGGGGGGTGAGGAGGCCTCTTCCCACCTGTGTGGAACCCTGTAGTGGATCCCCCATTCCCAGGGGGGACCCATATCAGAGGTCCACATGGGTTCTGCATGAACCCCCATTTTGGGTCCCCCTGGGAATAATTTTTAAAATTACTATTGTTTTTTACTTCTTCGGCAAGTTGTGTCAGGGTGAGGGACCTGTGGGATATAGGCAGATGCAGGGATTGGGACACAGAGTCAGGATTGGGACCAGGAGATGAGCATAGGGGAGCAAGGTTGGAAGTGGAAGCAGAGCACAAGACTGAGGGGGAAGGGTAACACCACTTCTTAGGGGGCAGGATAGGCAGGAAGACACAGCAGAGAGATCAGCTGAAAAGGGAACAGGGAGCAAGGCAAGGCAGAGGGCAACCAAAGAGCCAGGCTGAAGGGAACCAGGGAGACAGGGAACAAGACAGAAAGGAGCACAGACTGGGACAGGGAGGCAAAACTAAAATAGGGAGAAGCAAGGCCGAAGCAAGGTGGATACAAATGAGGAGTGGGGGAACACAGAGCACAAGCCAGAAAGGGAGCAAGGCAAAAAATAGGGGACAGGAACAGGGAGTGTGAGTGTATTGTCCCACCCAGCTTTCGGGTACTACCAGCATGCTTTATATGCTAGCTGGCAGACAACCAGGAAGCCAGGAGTTGTGACAGGGCTGGAGATGAACAGGAGGTAGGGCATCACTAGGGCTGGGGCTGAACAGGAGGTAGGGCATCACTAGGGCTGGGGCTGAACAGGAGGTAGAGCATCACTAGGGCTGGGGCTGAACAGGAGGTAGAGCATCACTAGGGCTGGGGCTGAACAGGAGGTAGGGCATCACTAGGGCTGGGGATGAACAGGAGGTAGAGCATCACTAGGGCAGAGTAGTCACTCTTTGGGGGAGTGACTGGAACCGCTTTTAGATGAGTGGCGCATGCTCGCAGGATGACATCACATGACTTTTCAAATTACTGCAGGCAGCTTTTAGATAAGACTTCTCGCGCTTTATCACCTCTTGCAAATTCTTTTAATGCTGTGCATTAAATACCGCAATGGGATAGGAGGTAGTGTCTTACTATGGATCAATAACTGGTTAAAATATAGGAAGCAAAGAGTGGAACTGAATGGCCAGTTTTCACAATGGAGAGATGTAAAAAGTGGTGTGCCTCAGGGATCTGTATTGGGAACGGTGCTGTTTAATGTATTCATAAATGATCTGGAAAAAGGTGTTAAGAGTGAGATGATCAAATCTGCAGATGACACCAAGTTATTCAAGGTAGTTAAAACACAAGCAGACTGAAGAACTGCAACAGGATCTTACGAGACTGGGTGACTAGGCAATTAAATGGCAGATGAGATTTAATGTGGACAAGTGCAAAGTGATGCACATAGGGAAAAACAACCCAAACTAGAATTACACAATGCTGGGTACTAAGCTAGGAGATACCACTCAGGAAAAGCATCTGGGAGTAATTGTCAACAATACACTGAAATCCACAGCGCAGTGCGCAGCAGCGGTCAAAAAAGCAAGCAGAATGTTAGGAGTTATTCGCAAAGGGATAGAGAATAAAACTGAGGATGTCAAAATGCCTCTATACAAATCGATGGTGCAACCACATCTGGAATATTGTGTGCAGCTCTGGTCGCCCCATCTCAAAAAAGACATAGCTGAACTTGAAAAGGTACAGAGAAGGGCAACGAGAATGATAACGGGTATGGAACGGCTTCCGTACAAAGAGAGGCCTGACAAGCTGGGTCTCTTCAGCTTAGAGAAGACTGAGAGGGACCATGATAGAGGTTTATAAAATCTTGAGTGGTATAGGATGAGTAGATAGGGAATAGTTATTTACCCTCTCAAATAGTATTAGAACTAGGGGACACTCCATGAAACTAGCTGCCAACAGATTTAACACAAATAAAAAGGAAGTATTTTTTTCACTCAACGCATAATTAACCTATGGAATTTGTTGCCAGAGGATGTTGTCAGGGTCAGTAGTATAACTGGGTTATACTACTGGATAAGTTCTTATAGAGTAGGTCCATTAACGGCTATTAACCAAGTAGCTTACGGGATGAACTTCTTACTGTCAGGAGCTGGGAGTGAACAACAGGGAATTGATTCCACCCATTGTGACTGTTGTTTCTAGAACGGTGGACAGGTGCCTTATCCAGATTGGCCACTCTACTACTAGTTTGTATTACTATTCAAGGAATCAAGTCAAGTCTCTGATTAGAGATAGGGCTGCCGATGTAGCACTGCAGACAGATAGAGATGCATTAGGGTCTCAAGCTATTGCTCCATGGTACGCCTTTCTCAAAACCAATCCTGGGTTGGAGTCTTATTTGCTGGATTTAACAAATTTTTCCACTAGGAGAGCTTTGACTCTCCTTAGGTTTAATATGATGTCCACTCAAGTTTTGGAAGGCCGTTATCGCGGTATTCCATCTGACTTTCGATTTTGCCTCTGCGGCCTGACGGGGGTGGAGAGTCTCCTCCACTACCTCTTGTACTGCCCTCTGTCCGCTCAGATAAGGAAGGAGGCAATTGGTGCCCATCTTGTCGGGAAAGAACATTGGGACTCACTTTCTTTAGCAGTTTTCTTACTGGCCAATCCCGATAAACAGATTGTGAAGGAAATTACTCTTTATGTCCTGAGGCTGGAACTTAATAGGAAGTCCCTTTTTGGTAACTAGTACTGTTCTTTTATGCTAAGTTGGAATTGAAATTCATTTTATTTGTTTGATATTAACCTTATATATTTTATATCGTATATTTACTCTTATGATCTGGATCTGGCTGGTATTTGCTTTGGCCCAATTATTGTACTATTTTAATTTTCAATTTTGGGTATTTAGGAGTGGTTTCGTTCCAATACTGGTATTGTTATTGTAATTTTTCATTCTTTGTTCATACTGTGTTAGGTTTTTTTTTCTGTATTTTGTTATGACCTTTGGTTTTAACAATAAACTATTTTGAGACTTTGACTGTTGGTTCTTCTCCCATGCGATCGAGATTGGCCACTGTCGGAGGACAGAATGCTGGGCTTGATGGACTATTGGTCTGACTCAATATGGTACTACTTACGTTATTATGTAATGAGGTAAAAGAATGCGCGAGTGGCAATAACTCACGAGAAGTCTCATCTAAATGCCACCCACGCTAATTTGAAAAGTCACGTGATGCTGCGTGCCGCTTGTCTAAAAGTGGCCTGGGTTTGAGGCAATAGTACAGGAAGGCCAGCCACTGTTCTTGGAATCTCAGGGGGGTGTTTTTGAGGCTGGGGTCTCAGACATTGCTCCTCAAAATTCCCTTTTGGCTTGCCTCATTATATAGCTCAGCTCACAAGAACTTATGGACCTTCCTGTTGCATCTTATTCTGGAAGCCATGCTCATGGTATTTTCCCCATTGCCGCCAATGGGGAAACCGTGAGCACAGGTTCTTGGCATTATTTGAGGAAATGAGAAATAGTTTATTTATTTATAAAAATTTTAAAAGACTCCTTCACTCTGTCTGGCCTGCCTTTTATGACACCCAGGGAGGCACAGCACATTCTCTTCTATTCTAACCTAGATTTATTATGGTGGCTCTTATTGGTTTAGAATTTTTTCACGTAATGGATTCTATAACGCCATAATTTCATCCAGGCCAACAATAGCTACCAAAAAAAAAGGAGTTTAAAATGAAAAAGCAAAAAGAGTTTTACCTATATACATTTGGATCAAATGAGATTTCTGTTCCTGTCCATATTGTTGGCGAGTTTGTGGAGCAGAGTTGCGAATATACTCTAATGTGGAGAATGATTTATTTCCGTTTCCAGACTCAGGCATGTTACGGTACAACTCAATTCAAAACGACAGGGTGCTGAGCTGCCTTAAAGAGGTGGTGGTGTGGTGTCTGCTCAAAAAACTATCTCTGGACATTGACTCCCTCACCAGTTATCGGCCTTTCTCTAACCTTCCCTTTTTAGGGAAGGTTATTGAACAGGTAGTGGCTCAGTAGTTGCAGGAGCATCTGGGCCAACTCAGTTTTCTAGATCCTTTACACTCCAGCTTTTGTCTTGGCTATGGCACTGAGACTGCGCTTCTGGCTTTGGTCGATGACCTTCGCTGTGAATTGGATCAGGGTCGCTTGACCCTGCTGATTCTATTAGATCTGTCGTCTGCTTTTGATACTGTTGACCATGAGATGCTGGTGACTCGCCTACAGGATTGTGCCGGGGTGGGCGGGACTGTTCTTGAATGGTTCTGCTCATTCCTGGCTGGAAGAACGCAGCAAGTGGTGCTTGGGGACTATTTTTCATCTCCTTGGGACCTCTTGTGTGGAGTTCCACAGGGTTCCATTCTGTCCACTCTCCTGTTCAATGTGTATATACAGCAGCTCAGTGAGGTCGTGATGACCTCTGGAGTTTGTTGTCATCAATATGCTGATGACACTCAACTCTATCTTTCTTTTTCATCTGACCCAGACCCTGCAGTCTTGGTGCTTACAAGATGTCTGGTAGCTGTGGGGGACTGGATGAGGGGGCGCCGAATGAAGTTGAATCCTGACAAAATGGAGGTGATGCTAATGGGGAAGATGGTGGGTGTGAGGTCCCCTGTCATTGACGGGGTTCACCCCCTCTGGTTCCCCAGGTTCAGAGTCTGGGAGTGCTCTTTGATGTGCAGCTTCGTCTAGATGCCCAGGTTGGAGTTGTGGCAAGGAGCACATTCTGCCAATTACACCTGGTGCGACGGCTTCGGTTGTACATCTCAGACTCCAACCTGGTTACTATCATCCATGCTTTCATCACTTCAGGACTGGACTATTGTAACACGCTCTACGTGGGGCTGCTCATGGTGACAGTTCAGAGACTGCAGCTGGTACAGAATGCGGCAGCCCATCTCCTTACGGGGACGGTTCATCAAGAGCATATTACACCGGTGCTCCATTCTCTGCACTGGCTTCCTATAGTCTTCTGGGCCCGATTCAAGGTGCTGGTTCTTACCTATAAAGGCCTATATGGCTTGGGTCCCATATATCTGCGGGATCGCCTCACTCCCTGTACTCTGAATCGGCCCCTGTGGTCGACCGGGGGGGCAACTATGGAGAGGGCATTCTCGGTGGCCACACTGAAGCTATGGAACTCCCTCCCGGCAGAGGGGGAACATCCCCCTCTCCTCTTTCCGACGCCAATCCAAGACCTGCCTGTTCCACCAGGCCTTTGACAAGCGAGATAGGTGAGGGTGGGTTTTATTTTTATGGGGGGTGGTAAGGTGGGATATTTTCCCCCTCCCTCCTCTCTTCCTCAGGGGGGATGTTCCCCCCCTTTTTTTCCTCTTTCCCCTTTTTAGATGTTTTATGTTTATGTTGTTTTGTGTATTTTAATATGTATATTTTTATACATTGTAAGCTGCCTTGAGCTGCCTTTGGCAAGAGGGGCGGGATATCAAATGTTTTAATAAAATAAAATAAAAAATAAAAAACATATTTAAAAAGAAGCCTTAGTGACTAGAACAAAACAGTCATATTTTAATGAGTAATCATTCCAAAGATTTCTTTCAAATCTGTAAAATGATATGAATTTCCATCAGCTGCAGATAGTTTATAACCCCCATGAAATATGTATTCATGTCTTTTACTTCATTTTCTTGTGAAATGGCTTCAAGATTTCCTTTCCCTAAGCTGAATTGTCAAAAGGGAGGGAACACAGAGTTAAGCAACTTAGGGCACAATTTCTTTTCTAGCCAAAGCCTGGATAATTATCTCTTTGGTCCAGCATGGACTATGTAATCAGAGCCATCCACACAAAAATATTTTTTTAAAAAAACTTTACAGAATTATGTGATTCCTACAGCAGGCTGCATTGTAGATTGATCAAGAGCAGAAGCCTTTGCCTAACTCATTTTCAACCTACCAGCAGATAGATCTGACAAAGGTTTCTTCTTTCATTCTTGGGTTACTGTGTAGAATGGCTCTTTGAAGGCAGCTGCTTTCCACCTTAGATGTGGCTGTGCATTGCAACGATCACTCTATATTTAGTCTAAAGACTGTGGAACGTTTTCAGTTCTTCAGATGAAAAGTACTCTATAAATGTCAGTTGTGCTTTGTGGTGTGCTCTGCAGGCTTGGCGTGTGAATCCTCACAATCAGTATAACACTGCTGTGCCACTGCTGGAAAAATAACAGCCATAGAATCTCTACTGAATAAAACCATTGCCTATAGAATATGATATAATAACTGGATGAAACAGACAGTTAGCAGACGCTCCTACAACTATTTCACTTATCTAAGGAGACTATAAAAGTCCCAATGCTAGTTTGAGTACCTTTCAGCCTTAGATGGGTTTATCCTCACAGAACTCTGGGATGGAAGAAAGGGACAAATTCTGAGCCCCAAAACAATTTTTCTCAGTCCAAAGAGGAATCTTATCAAGGGCTCAAAACATTTCATAAAACATGGGTGGGACCTTCAGCACAGCTCCAGCCTTGGAGATTCCCTTGCCTCTGCCCCATCCCTATGTTGGATACTTTCACTTTACCGAGTATCAAGGATTTCCCCTGCATCCTCTGCTTGTGCATCACACGGGGCATTGGCAGCAGGGGATACGCCAGAAAGAGGAGAACCTCCCACAGAAATCCTTCTTCCCTCCCCTCCTCCCGAGATTAAGCATCCCCTCTCTTCCTCTCTGCCTTCTCCACACCAGTCTCTTCTCTGCTGAGGAGTGTAGGGCTGCAGCCACGAGTTGGCTGTGAAGTCATAGCTCTTCGGTTGGGGTCCCCCAAGGCTCTGTCCTCGGCCCTCTCCTCTTCTCTATTTACACCCTGTCCCTTGGCAAAATTATTGCCTCCCACGGATTCCAATAGCATCTCTACGCTGATGACACCCAACTCTACCTTTCTACCCCCTCTCTCCTCTTCTGTCTGCTCATGCCTCGTCAACTGCCTCTCTGATATCTCCACCTGAATGTCCCACCGTCAACTCAAGCTCAACATGGCCAAGACCGAACTCCTCATTTTTCCTCCCTCCCCTTCCTCTCCCTCTAGCCTGCCCATCTGCATCGATGGAGTCACCATCCATCCTGTTCTCCAAGTCCATAGCTTGGGCTTCATCTTTGACACGCACCTCTCTTTTAAACCTTACATTGACTCTGTTGCCAAATCCTGCCGATTCGCCCTCCATAACATTGCTCGGATCCGCCCCTTTCTCTCTACCTCCTCGGCCAAAACCCTTGTTCATGCCATGGTTATCTCTCGCCTCGATTACTGCAACCTCCTCCTTGCTGGCCTCCCTCGCTCTCACCTGTCCCCCCTTATCGCAATCCAAAACTCCGCTGCCAAGGTCATTCACTCTGCCCGTCGCTTCGACCATGTGCAGCCTCTCCTCTTCTCTCTTCACTGGCTCCCCCTTCCTGAACGTATCCTGTTTAAACTCCTGGTATTCACGTTCAAAACACTCCACAACCAAGCTCCCCCTTACCTCTCGGACCTAATCTCCCTACGCACTCCTGCACGCGCTCTCCGCTCTTCCTCTGTCCCCTCCCTCACTCTCCCTCGTTTCTCCTGCTCACCTAACCGCCTTCGACCCTTCTCCCTCGCTGCCCCCCATGCCTGGAACTCCCTCCCTACCCACATCCGCCTTGCCCCCTCCCTCCGCTCCTTCAAATCCCTCCTCAAGACCCATTTTTTCCTCGCCGCCTTTCCCAATGCCTGCTAGTCGTTCCCCATATACTTACTGTCTGCCCTCCTCTGCAGACTGCTGCAACCAACCTGATTGTAACCAAGCCAAGCACACGCACCTGAGACTTCGCATCCACTTGAATGTTTGTCTGTCTTCTCCCCTGTCTCTCCCACTGTCCCCTCTCCTTGTCTCCCCCTCCTTGTCTTTTAGATTGTAAGCCACAGGCAGGGACCTCATCTATGTTTATATTCTCTATAGTGCCAGGTACATGACCAGCGCTATATATAAAAAAATGTTTATAATGGAAACTTTTGAGGATAGAACAAAAACTGCCTCCCAAAATGGTTCACCCTTGGAAATTCTACACCCCTCCTCTTACCATGAAGTGTAACAGCGGCTGAATTGGGGCAGGAGGGGGACAGCTTCTCCTTGGAACTTGTCAACACCACCATAATCCAGTCACCGCCAACAAGCTCCACGGCTGCTCAGTAGTGGTGCTCAGGAGAAGTAGAGCCACCCAAAGCAGCAAGTTCAAGGGGGTAGCTCTAGTTCTCCCCTATGCCCTGATCCAGCTGCAGAGCTTGACAGTGGCTGGATGGTGGGGAAGCCACCCCCTTGAACTTGCTGTCTTATGTGGCCCCATCTCCCCATCCCCATCCAGACACTGCAGCTCTGGATTGGAAAATGATGAATGTAGGGCAACGAGCCACCTTTGGCAACTTCAAGGGGATGGCTATCCCACTGCTGCCGCCAACTCTGACTGGATTGGAGGTAGAGGAGATGCAGGGCCACCTAGGGCAGCAGGTTTAAGGGGGCAGCTCTCCCCCTGTCCCTGCCCCTCCCTTTCCACGTGGAGCTTCATGGTATCTGGTTCAGGGGTGGAAGAGTCACCCCCTTGAACTTGCCACCCTAGACGGCTGCCTGTGCTGCCTATATGGTAGTGCCGTCCCTGCCCACTGGAACCACTCTATTGCCTAGATATGATTAATAGCTGAAACTGCAACTGCCGTTACTGCAGAGAGCACAATATGGGGAAGACCTCAAAAGGTACCACAAGAATGGAGCATGAAGGAAAAAACACACACATGTAATTACATCTTAAGAGCCTGGTTCTGCAGAGTGAGGAAGATCTGCCATTCCCACTGACTTATAGGCTCAATGCTAGTGCAATATTTGGAATTAGTAAGGAAATACAGTAATCTGATGTCATCTTCCAAGTTACCTTGTGCTGGTCACAGGTTCATATAAAATGTGGATACTGTAGTAATTTCATTCAATTTGACTTGTGCTAATCAAGTTGCTATGTCATTTGAAGTCATGTAAGTCAGTGTAATTTCAAAAACAACTGATTTCACTATGTATCTGTCATCAAGCCAAATGAAGCAGTTGAGAAAGTATTTTCACTGCTGAGAGGGTGGGGGACTTCTTTAAATTGAATAAAAGGAAGTAGTTTTTCACACAGCGGAAAATACAGTTGTGGAACTCATTGCCAGAGGAGGCTGTGAAAGTCAGCAGCATAACTAGCTTCAAATGGAAACTGAATAAATTCTTAGAAGATAGAGCCATAAATGTCAACTAGTTGAGGCCTAAGCCCCTGGCTACCGGTAGTATTGGGAGTGGTCAGCAAGAGATGGATCACACCTCCATGACTTGTACATGTACTTCTCTTGAGCTACCGGAGCTGACCACTGTCAAAGACAGGATGCTGGGTTTGATGGACCACTGATCTGACCCAGTATAGCACTTCTTATGTTCTTAGTACCCTCTGCGAAAGGGTACTTTCAGACGTTACGAGACCACGCTCAACCACAGTCAATACCCTGTGGTGGTGAATGGTCTCGTAATGTCTGTTGGGGAACCAGAAGTTCCCCCCCC